>OX104130.1:80463660-81063660 GCA_944470555.2 Heterobilharzia americana | reverse complement strand
AGTGCAAGGAACCTTCAAAATCAAGCTGACAGCCTTCACAGAAGTTGGTGATAGACCACAGTTCAAATCTAACACCTAGAACAGGAACTAAAAGACGAAACTTCGAAGGATATCTTCAAGTCAGCTATCAGGAAAAAATGGGAGACATTGAGCAACATCCCTGAAGAAACCTGAGTGGAAGAATACTGGAACTCTTTGAAAGAGATGTGGAAAGAAACCTGCACAGCCATATTAGGAAGGAAGAAGGGGCAAGACGAGATAAGGAATTGATCTTGACGGACACATGGGAGCTGATGGAGCAGGGAGAGGAAGATGGTGAAGCAGAAGATGAACCAGTGCAGTGCAGGGATGAACGACCAAAAGAGAAAGTGAATAAAACCTGTAAACACTACGCTGGACAAAGAAGCAACGAAGAGTGCGTGCGAAGACAGAAGACACTTCCACGATACATTAGCAAGTGAAGCGGAACAGGCTGCAGGCTGGTAGGAGAGACTTGACAACATTGTATCAAATAACCAGGCTACTATCTAGGAAGAGATCAACCCAGATGAAAGCAGTGAGAGACAGTGAAAGAAACCTAGTTACCACTAGGGAGAAGAAATAGAGAAAATGATGGGCTAACCACTTCAAAAAACTCTGAAACCGACCATCACCTGTAACTCGTCCAGAAATACCGCCGGCATCCCAGGCACAGAATTACCAGTAAACACAAGATTTCTGACAAAAGCAGAGGTGAAGTCCTGACCACCATAAAGTCTCTGAACGCCGGGAAAGTAGCAGGATCAGATGGAACTCCACCAGAAGTACTGAAAACAAACTCAGAAACAACAGCGGACATGCTCATACTACTATTGCTGAAGGTATGAGAGGAAGGAAATGCACTTGCAGATTGGAAGCAAGGCTACCTGGTCAAACTTCCAACGAGAGGAGACCTAAGTGTTTGCAAGAACTGGCGAGAAATCATGCTCCACCACTGTCCACCTCAAGCTAGCAAAATATTATGCCACATCATCCTGGAGAGACTAAAGGATGCGCTGGATTGAAAATTACGACCGGAACAGGCTGGCTTCAGGAGGTACAAATCATGTGACGACGAAATTGCAACGCTACGCATCGTGACAGCCAACTCTCTACCTCAACTTCATCTACTTTGAAAAGGCCTTCGACAGCGTCGCCGAGAAGTAACTTGGCAGGCAGCTGCTTCAGCATTACGGAATACCACAAACCTTTATCAACTTTATTCAACAACTGACTATATGAAGACGCCACATGCCAAGTAATTCACAATGGGAAGCTCAGTGATGCCTTTGAAGTGAAGACAGGTTAACAGGTAAGATAACGTTTCCGCCTGCTATCACTGATGATCTTCCTGATTGTGGTCGAATGGGTCATGTAGCAAACCGTGAGGAGCGAGATGGTGGGCATACGCTGGACCGATGGAAAGAGCCTAAAAGATTTGCATTCCGCTCATGATTTATGTTTAATTTCTTGTTGCACAAACTCGAAGATTTACAGGCGAAAACTAACAAGTTGACAGAAGAGGCAGCGAGAATGGAACTTCAAATTAACTTAGAGAAGACGAACGTGATGAAGATAAACAACCAAAAAGAACATCAACAAGAAGCATCAATCATCATGAACGGGAGATATCTAAAGGAAGTTGTCTCTTCCACCTGCCTAGGCAGCACTCTTTCAACTACGTGCGGCACAGGTAGAGATGAGAATGTCAAATCCAGAATCGCAAAGACAGCAAGTCAGGCCTTCATTAATCTGAAACCGGTATGGAGATCTGCTGCACTCGGCATAACGCGTGAGCAAGATCCGGATTTTCAACACTAATATCATTCAAGTCCTTGCTTCTATATGGTTCAGAGACTTAACGACGCGTTACGAAAAGCATTTCCAGCAAACTACAGACATTCGTCAACAGCTGCCTACGCTCGATACTGAAGTACAGATGGCCAGAAAGTATAAGCAAGGAAGAACTCTGGCTGGCTGGCAACGAACCAACCAACAACCCACTGTCCAATAAATATGCAGAGGAAAAAAAGGTAGCTGAATTGGGTATACACTGAGAAGACCATTCGGGGACATCATATAGCGGGCCCTCACGTGGAATCCAAAGGGGAAACGACGAGTTGGGTGTCCAAGATGAGAGTGACATGGAAGAGATGGTGTGAGGGAGAGATGAAAGGTTATGGGCAGATGTGGCGCTAGGTTCAAAAGACTGGAGAGAAGAGAGTGAAATAGTGGCGTGCTACTGAAGCCGTCTGTTCCACCAGGAACCCATGGCACAAATAATAATATATTACAAAATAAAGCAAATATAAGACAGTGGTTTGGACACAAATCTGTATGGAAAACTGTCGAATTTTAATGGATACCTCGACTCTGGCTTACGTCGCCTCATGTCGATGAAGGTAAATTTATTCATATATTCAAGTAATCTGCCTAAAAATGTCTGCAGTAGAAGTCAAACATGTAAGAGTAACTTACCTTCAATGACATTCCGGCTACATTTGTACAGGAATTGATAATGAATTATGAAGAATGGATAAGCAGTGATGTGAGTGGTAACTTCACCACCCTGAATAGGATTCCTAATAAGGCTGGGATTAAGGTGGCAACTCAAAACAACAATCTGTTACTACTAATACTTACAGTACTATTACTACTATTACTTACAGTAGTAATACTACTAATGCTACGACTTCTGCTACTACAATTACTTACAGAACCATTACTACTAGTACTACTATTCACAGCACTACTACTTACAGTACCACTACTAGTAGCACAACTGCTTATATTGCTACTACTACTACTACTACTACTACTACTACTACTACTACTAATAATAATAATAATAATAATAATAATAATACTTACAGTAACTCTACTACTACTACTACTACTACTACTACTCGCAGTACTACTGTTACTACTATTATACTTACAGTACTACTACTAATACTACTATTACTACTTATAGTTACGGTACTACTACTACTATTACTACTACTACTACTACTACCACTACTACTCACAGTATTATTAATACTACTACTACTACTACTACTACTACTACTACTACTACTACTACTACTACTTATAGTACCACTACCACTACTGCTTAAGGTACTACTACTACTCACAGTACTACTACTACTACTACCACTTACAGCATTATTACTACCACAACTATTAGTACTACTACTGCTACTACCACTGCTCGCAGTACTGGTATTACTACTACTAGTACTACTGCTTACATTACAACAACAACAACTGCTACTACTACTACTACTACTACTACTACTACTACTACTACTACTAGTACTACTACTCACAGTACTACTTCTACTACTGCTTACATTTCCACTGCCACGACTACTACTACTATTACTACTACCCACATTACTACTACTGCTACTTACAGTAGTGCTACTACTACTCACACTACTATTACTACTAGTACTAGTATTACTGCTACTGCTACCACCACTCACACTTCTACTCCTACTTTAGTGGGTGTTGCTGGTCAGAATGGATGTAAGTAGTATATATTGAGATGTCAGCGGAAACCATAACGTGTTACTATCTATGGATAACGATTCTGTCGAGAGAAATCCAAATGACAGTGTCGGCGTATGAAGGGCAAATCAAGACAGAAGCAGAAAATGAAATGAAGCACATTTTGCAAATGACTGTCTTTGTAGAAGATGTACAATATTTTATGACTACTGTACAAGATGCCATTAAAAACTTCTTATTTCCTCTATCTCCGTCTTATCGTTTTCTGCAATTGGTGTTGCTGTTTCTGGACGTGATGAAGATTCCGTGGCCTACGGTGTTGGAGGATGAAGACATCAAGGTCGTTCTCAGGGACATCGTGTGGGCTGCCGAGCTGATGGGTGTCCGGGATTCAACAGCAAAGGTCGTGGTGCTTGAAACGTTGCTGACGATGCATCAGTGTCGGAGCAAAAAACTTGGAACAGAGGAATATACGCCAGTATTAGCTGTGAAGTTGACAAAACTACTTAGACAAATACTTCCCACTTTTGATGAGGACTCTTAGGAACAGTTTCTAGCTAGATATTTTATCAAAAGTGTCCCGAATGCCACTGTCCAACAGCTACGACTAGTGGACACAGCACAACACATGGATATTAGTAAGCTGGTCAAGGTACAGCAGTAGGTGCAGTGGAGTCATTAGAGGTAAATAATTATAGAAAACGACAAGACGGAAATGAAGGAAGGAATTTTTATCATTGACATCTTGTACAGTAGTCATCAAATATTGTATATATTTCCATTAAAATCTTCATTTGAACAGTGTGTTTTATTTCCTTTCCTTCTTCCGTCTCGTTTTGTTCTTCTTCTTCTTGTACTACTACTGCTACTACTATTAAGTAGTATGTAAGTATTCCAAGTAATTCGAAAGCATATTCTTCAGATATTTTAACTTTTTTTTACCAATAGTTCTTCAGTGAAGGTTTATCGTGTTGACCTTATTCTTGCACTGAGATTCGGTTTATTCTTGTTAACTTTTTTTCGCTTAAATGACTGCATGACATTTATGTTTTGGTTATACTTAGCTGTGGATTAAGGATTTATTTACTTTGCAATGGTAAATCGAACGTAAACTTTATTCATAAAAGTTCAGTTTCGCCTCTATATATATATATATATATATATATATATATATATATATATATATATATATATATATACATATTTCTATGTATATATACGTATATATATTTCTACGTAAAGTTTACGTATATATATATATATATATATATATATATATATATATATATATATATATATATATATATACGTAAACTTTACGTAGAAATTAAGTATTACAATGTGGTTTAGGTGAATTTAAGGGGGAACATAAGTAGTAAAATATGCCATAAAATTTACCAATCATGATTAAGAATATTTTTTACTTACTGAAAATCTTAAAGATGATTAGTCAGTAACACCTGAATCGAGTAATCAACCATGGGATATATCTGTATCCCAGTAAGCGATAGTTTTATCACACAGACTAGAATATGAGCCAGTTATTTCTGTTTAAATCAATTGACTATGAGAGATATAAAGTTTTAAAATGGAAATCTTAAAGTTATAAAATTTCTTTGTTCCCATAGATACATACAAAGTGATCTATTAATTTTTTCAAAAACTAGTTTCTAGTTGCACACTCCATTCTAAATTAACATATAAACACCCTCTTATATATTTCACTTTCCCTCTACTTTTCTTGGGTTTTAATCATATGAATTACATTATCTGACTAAAGTTTCTTTGATTCATCAACTTTCTCCGATAAATTCACTGAACTTGTCCCTTTTGTTCTGTCTAAATCTTTTCTAATAGTCTATACTGACTTTAATTCTTGTGACTTCAGTTTTCTTTTATCAATTGGGTCATGAAAATCTGTTCAACGTTTCTACTAGTTATGATAGAATACTAGATTTAGTAATGATGGGTAGTGGCTATCAGTACAATCCATGATGCGTATTTCGTCCTATCTGGGACTTATCAGCTGGATGTAGCTGCCTTCTAGTGAGTGATGTCGTTCTCATGAGGACTTGGACTCAGGAGCGATCGCTTCAAACACGAGAGTGTTATTCACTACACCACCGAGACGCGATAGCCACTTCTTGTACGACGGATATAGCTTTTAGTGTTATTTCTTGTATTACACCGTCGTTGGTTGAACCGAATTAATCAGTCTCTGTTGACATATGAACTCCTGTGTGAATGCCTCGATATTGCCTATCTTTTAACTGTGTATAGTAATGATGAGTAGTGGCTAGCAGTGTTCAAAAATAGTTCTAGCATGTATGAATATTGTGGAAGAGCTCCATTGTTGAATTTTAACCACTGTATTATATGCATTTCTCTTAAAGTATATGATAAATTAACGTAAGAGAGCATCTGGATACCTTTCCAAGTGTGTTAACAGAAACAGACTGGGATTTATTTGTTGGTGAATTTTTAGATAACAGTATCACTAATACCACAAGGTATCTTAGATTCTATCTCAACATATACTGCCCTGTTGAAACAATCTTCATAAGATATGATAAACTTTCTTGTCCTCATCTGTAAAGGCTGTGAAGAGAAGAGAAAAGGTTGTGTAAAGTGAGAGGTCATCCTGGCGTTAAAGTAACTCTGAAATACAATGCTTAAATAGGATAAACAACCAGAAGTTTCTATCGTGTATGAACTCTTCCAATAGATGGAGATTAGTCAGAAAGCTTGGTAGTGGAAAACAGATAAAAATCGAAGATTGTTCTGATATCCACTCGTTGAATATATACAGATATCTTTTATGCATCATTTTCCAAAGATCTCATACCCGTTTGTTGGAAGGTGATTAAAGTTTTACTTCCATTCAAATCAACATAGGACCAGGTATTACTGTCTAACGGTGCAAGTTGCCACAGCTAAAATACATCAAGTAAAAGGGCAGTGAAGTGGAAGATGAAGATAAGAAAATTCAGTCAAAAGAAATATAAAAGTTAGAAAATGGAGAGATTAGATATAGCGTCGTTAAGATGAGGATAATATGCATATACATCTATTGCACTGATGTCGTTTCTGAGCCATATGACGTAGACTCTCCAACCACTGGTTTCTTTTGTCCTGTAGACCCCAAGCGGCTAGTCTGCATCTCTCCACATTGATGCCATGTTTTAATCTGGCCGCGTCGGGCCTTTTTCCAATCTGGACCCACTTCGGCAAACAATGTATGACGAGGCAATTGGCGACTAGGCATACGTAACACATGTCCCAACCATCCATCTCAGTCGATGAAGGTTCACAGCAGTGTTAACTGATTTAACTCTTCTCCCTAAAACTCTACACCTAACTTCTGCATTACTCACGTGGTGACACCATCGAATACGGCACATACTATGAAGGCGACGTTGGTCAAACACCTGAGGCCTTCTCATGTCTTCCACCTTAAATGGCCATGTTTCACAGCCATAGAGTAGAACAGAGCGGACCACTTTGCAGTGCATGCTACCCTTAATAGACATCGGGATATCACGGCAGCGCTACAGGTGGTGTAAGTTTGCAAAAGCCAGCCCAGCCTTTTTATTCGTGCAGAGATTCCAAAGTTGTACTTGTACCTGAGTTATCTTTTGGGTAAGATGGAAAGTGTAGAACTATTGCTATAGCCCCTCCTTTTTTTGAAAACCATAGACAAATCACTTCTAAGTTTGCTAAAACCCACAGTGAAGGTTTTCAATGGTCTGAAACAGTTTGCTTACTAATACAAGAAAAGCTAGTGATATATTGGTGTCTGGTCTGAACTCAAGAATGAACAAATAATCCAGTGTAATTCTGATGGTGGCAGTTCAGTCAGTCACTACAAAAGTTTACGATTCTATATATGTATCCTAGGATTGGTATTATTATTATTTGTCTCTTGGGTTCCTAGTGGAACATAGGGATTCAGTAGCACGTCTCCATTCCACTCCTTTCTCTGCAATCTTTTGAACCTGGTACGATGACTGTCCACAAGCTCTCATTTCTTCCTCATACACCATCTCCTCCATGTCATTCTCATCTCGGACGCTCAACTTGTCGTTTCCTATTTGGATTCCACTCGAGGGATGGCCTGGTGCGTGATGTCCCCGAATGGTCTTCTCAGTGTACGCCCAATCCAATCCATCTCCACTTCCTTCCACTGCATATTTGTTCAGCGATAGGTTCTTGGTTGGTTCGTTGACAGACAGCCAGACCGAGTTCGTTGTTGCTTGTTCTCATTATTCTGGCCATCTGAGCTTCAGTAACGAGCCAGTGTAGGCAGTTGTTGATGAATATCTGTAGTTTGTTGGAAATGCTTTTCGTGACGCGCCAAGTCTGTGAAACATACAGAAGCACTGACTTGACGTTGTTGTTGAAAATCCGGATGTTGTTTAGGCTTTATGCTGAGTGCAGAAGATCTCCGCACTGATCTCAGGTTAGTGAAAGCTTGTCTTGCTTTCCGATCCTGGTTTTGACGTCCTCCTCTGTACCGCCGCCTGTAGTTGAAAGGATGCTGCCTGCCGAGGTAAGTGAAAGGAACCACTTGGTTTAGGTTTCTCCCGTTGATGGTGATTGGAGCTTGTTGTTGTTGTTGTTGGTTGGGTATCATCATCACCTCTGTCTTCTCTATATTCACTTGAAGCCCCGTCTTTGCTTCCTCTTTTGTCAACTTGTTAGTTTCGCCTGTAGATCTTCAAGTTTGTGCGACATTCAACATAAATCATCGGCGAAATCTAAATCTTCTGAGATCTTTTGCCCGGTTCAGAGAATGTCCATCTTCTCGCTTCTCACGGTTTGCTGCATGATGCGGTCAACTACAGTCAGGAAGATTATCGGTGATAGTTGGCAGCCTTGTCTTACTCTTGTCTTCACTTCAAAGGCATCATTGAGCTTCCCATTGTGAATTATTTGGCATGTGGCATCTTCATATAGTTGTTGAATGAGGTTGATAAAGGTTAGCAATCAGAAACTTTTAGTATAATGGTGAGTTTATTCACTTGAGCCACTGATCCAAGTGGATGGAATCGGAAAGTTTTCAGTCAGATTATTGAAATGTCAATGATAGCTTTTATCATGCATCAAGTTATTAATGTTATTAGTTAGTTGAAGGCATTCAGGGGAAAGTCCTGCCACACCAAGTTTTTATGGTTGTCGGCACTCTTCAACAAGGCTTAACTGAAACCCAGAGGGGTTCTTACCAGTGGCATCCGGTGTTACAATCAGCAACGTTTCCACTGACACATTTAGATCATACATATGGCTTCCTGTTGATTGTTTTGAAGTGAAGTGATAATCATTCTCGATATGTGGACTAGAATGAGGATTTACTCAGGAATGAATGGAGGATATTCTCTATTCTGAATTATCCTGAGAGACAGGCAACAACAAACTGCATGTAAGATAATTAGAAATATATCAGAAAGAAAACGGTAAAGAATTTGAAAAGATGGTGCTTAAATATGCTAGCCAACATCAAATACAAATAAACGAAAACAGTTTCAACAGACATTTGATATTGATACATAGAACATTTGCAGAGACTGTGGAATAAAATCACCTGGGATAAACAATAGTCTAACTGTACTAATATGTGTTTTAGTTTTAAGAGGTGAAATGAGTAAAGCCTTATATTGGTTGTCATTCTTATTCAAAGATGATATTCATCATGAAGTACTGAATACTGAACATCTCTTCTATCTTCAGTACTGCTCACTTATAACGCCAAATAAGATGGAACCAAGTGATCCGTGTCTTACCACTTCCGTCACTTCACATCAAAGTGTAACAATCGTCAGATAGCCAGAAAGGTTAAGCAACCAGGAACTTTGGCCTGGCAACCAGCCAACCAAGAACCATTGCCCAACAAATATATGCAGAAGAATAATGTGGAGATGGATTGGGCATACACTGGGAAGACCATTTTGGGACATCACGCGTCATGCTATCAAGTGGGAACTAAATGGGAAACGACAAGTTGGGCGCGTTAGGATGACATGGAGGATATGGTGTGTGAGGAAGAAATGAAAGCTTATAGGCAGTCGTGGAGCCAGACTGGTAAGACTAGAGAGAAGAGAGTGAAATGGCGACGTGCTTCTAAAGTCCTATGTTCCACTAGGAACTGAAAGGACAAATAGAAAAAAAAATAAAAGTTCGTTCATTCCTATCTGTAAATGATTGTCCTCACAACCGACCTAGTTGACACAACAAATGATAGTTTCCTAATTTATTTGAATGTGTCAGATGTTATTACATTTCTGATGGATAAGATGTACATCAGCTTAAATGATACTTATATGTTCAACTTACTTCATAAGTTGAACAAGAAAGAAGTTAACTTTAGTGAATACCAATCACTTTCGAGTATGTACTAACCAATCAGAATCGATCACATAAAGTACACTGTAAAGTTATCTCGACTTTCAATAGGTTTATCAACTTTGAAATGAAACTACTGTTTGTTTATCTAAGAAAACTTCACATATTTTGAATGTTGTTTGTGTGGACTTTATGTACCTTTATGTACCGAAAATAACCTTTCCTCGTATTTCGGTTGTATATTCCAAGAATCAATGATTTTTCTACAGGTTATGCAGAGTTAAGAACCTCGAAAACGGAAGTAAAAGAATAACTTTAAATAGACCATCTGTAACTTCATTCGTCATCCTCAAGATTTCTCCTTAGTAATGTTTATTTCTACTGGTAAATGAGGGTAAATATGCGTTGTTTAGAAAGCGACATGCAACGATGTACAGGAGTATTCACTGTGATGACGTAATAACACTAATTACTTACTAACATCCACCTAATATCACTTTACAATATTGATTTTCGTTTAGTGTCTTTTCTTCAATTCATTTCAATTGATGTGTATTTGTGTTTTATCACTATTATTTGTCCCTCGGGTTCCTAGTGGAACATAGGGATTTAGTAGAACGTCACCATTTCACTCTCTTCTCTCCAGTCTTACCAATCTTGTCCCACCACTGTCCACAAGCTTTTATTCCTTCCTCTCACGCTCTCCTCCATGTAGGCCTCGGACGACAGAAACTTTGCATTTCCCATTTGGATCCCAGTCGATGGCCTGATGCGTGATGTCCTCAAATAGTCTTTTCATTGTATGCTGAATAGAACTCCACTTCCTTCTGCATATTTATTAGGCGATAGGTTCTCGGTTGGTTGGTTGCCAGAGTTCCTTGTTGTTTATCCTTTCTGGTCATCTCATCAGATCTTCAGTATCGAGTGAGTGTAGACAGCTGCCGATGAATGTTTGTAATTTGTTGGAAATGCTTTTCGTAACTTGCCAAGTTTCTGAACCATATAGAAGCGCTAAAGGAAGTTCCATCTACCTTCACTGCCTCACCTCTTCCGCCAACTTGTTAGTTTTTCCATGTACATCTTCGAGTTTGTGCGACATAAGATAGTAGACATAAATCATAATCGTTGGCGAAATCCAAATCTTTTTCTGGGGTCTTTACATCGGTCAAACAGTTTATACCCATCTTCTTGCCCTCAAATGTTTATTGCATGATCCAGTCGACCACAATCAGGAAGATCATCGGTGATGATAGTAGCAGGTAACCTTATCTTACTTTGTCTTCACTTCAAAGGCATCACTGAGCTTTCCATTGTGAATCACTTGGCATGTGGCGTCATCATATAGCTGCTGAATGAGGTCGATAAAGGTTCAAACATTGTGCGGACATTCCATGTTTCCATTCTTACTTTCGCTTTCATCTAGAGAGAGAAGATACATCAACCGACTTGCTTCCCAAAAGGCTTTCACCAACAGGCGTCATTTAGTCCTTCCAATTCCAGCAAGGAATTAGTTTATTTTTATTTTTTACATTCTCTTTGTGTTTTAAAGTTTCTTTAGCGATTAGATTGATTTTCCGGGGGGTAAGGTTGCTAGCCCTCTGCCCCCAACCTTCCCTCTTTGTCCCAGGCATTGGACCCGGCTAGTAACTAGTGAACTAGTTAACTTGGCGAGATTGTATTTGTGCTTTAGCATGTTTGAATCATTGAAAATTGAAAGCATATGTTGTTTTTACTTGTCTTTTAAACCATTGAAAATAGAATTTTGTTTTATCCTACTGAAAGGCGCACATTTTAAATTGTGAAGCATATTTCAGCTGAATAGATTGATTATGTTGTTATTATGATTGATGATATGAAATGATTCATATATCATAATTTTACTTGAAAATTTAGTTAGACAGATAGTTAGTTAGTGAATCATGCCTCAGTAGTGAAATCATTGTTCAATATTTACCCGTCTTCTGTTCGATAGTAGTGTTGAAAACTATCAGAATAACCATTTACAATTAGGCATGTTGAAAGATAGTTTGATGAGTAATTGAAATGTTTCAATAATACAGATGTTGAATATTTCCCTCATGTATATCCACTGACTTGAATAATATTCTTAAATTATGTAGTTGTAAAACAGTGTTTTTGTCAGTAATTTTTAGGTCTTGTCTTCTGAATATCATTTATGATTATTATTGGAAATCTGTGTAGATAATCTGAAGAGACTATGATTTGTACATTGTTTATCTGTTAGATGGTTGGAGGTAGTCGAAATGGAGTCGTATTCCACATAGGCAACCATCTGTAATCTCAAGGATAGTGATGTCCTGTGTGAGGTTCGAACCCGCGTCAATTAGTTCTCCAGTCAAAAACGTTACTATTGAACTATTCGGATTGTGTTTAGGATTAGATACAATTGATTGGTCACTAAAGGGTACATTATACTTTGTTATAATTCAGTCGACTGGAATCCCTGTCAATTACCTTCAGTTAACACCAAGTCATACAGTGATTGATTGGTCATTGAAGAGTAACCAACTCGTCTATTCTGAAATGTCAGTTGAATTCTCTCCATCAACTTGTACTGTTATCATTAAACCAGGAGAATCAATGTCAAGATACATTCTGATGAATTCCTGCTCAATTTTTGGTTTATGACTTGTTGCTAATTATAAGCGAGACTTAGTTACAATCTCAAGGGGACTGATAGCCACCTAAAGAATTCAAACTCACTTTACACAATGTTACAGAGCCATTCAACCTTGGACTTATCTTGCATACAACTAAATGAGTTCAGTTAGCACTAAGGGATTGATAACCTGATGTTGCTTACTATGCTGTGCTGTGCTATGCATCTGATAAGAAAGATAGTAAAGTTCCGGGTATCCTGTGAAGAAAACAGATCAAGTAACAGTTCCATGGTGAACCATTTGGTCAACTCGGATTATTTCACCTTCTCATACACTCTGCTTACAATCAAACATACAGTCAAATCAGACACATCAAAAGGACTTCGGATTCGTGAATTGTGTATAGCAGAGACATTGTCAACCGAACAGTTAAAGCTCATCCATTGCACATAGAAGACGCAAGTCATAATTACTTTCAAGTTCCCTTCATTGCTGAAATACTTAATATTATTACTGATCCTTTGGGTTCCTAGTGGAACATAGGGATTCAGTAGAAAGTCATCACTTCACTCTCTTCTCTACAGTCTTACCAATCTGGCTCCACGACTGCTCACAAGCTTTCATTTCTTCCTCACACCATATCCTCCACCTCACCCTCGGCTCAGATGCCCAACTCGTCGTTTCCCATTTGAGTTCCACTCGACAACCTGGCCCGGTGCCTGATGTCCTCGAATTGTTTTCTCAGTATGTATCCAATCCACCTCCATCTCCACTTTCTTCTGCATGTTCGTTGGCCGATAGGTTCTCGGTTGGTTCGTTAGTTTCCAGGTCAGAGTTCCTCACTGCTTATTCTTATTATTCTGACCATCTGATTTGATCTGATCTAATCATCAGTATCGGGTGGGTGAGCGTAGGCGGCAGCTGTTGACGAATGTCCGTAGTTTGTTGAAAGTGTTTACATGACGCGCCAACTCTCTCAGTCATCACATAGAAGCACTGAATTGACAGACATCAGTGTTGAAAATCCGGATCTTGTTCACGCGTTATGCTGAGTGCAGTGCAGTGCAGTGGAGTAGATCTCCACAGTGATTTCACATAAATGCAGTAAGGCCTGTCTTGCTGTATTTCCGATCCTGGATTTGGCATCCTCATGTGTGTCACCACGTGTAGTTGAGAGGATGCTGCCTGCCGAGTTGGGTGAAAGAGACTACTTCCTTTAGTTTTCTCTTGTCCATAGAGACTGGTGCTTCGTTTTTGTGTTTTAGTTGTTGTCAGTCGGGTATCTTCAACACTTCTGTCTTCTCTACGTTCACCTGGAAGAAGTCCTATCCTTCTTCTCTGCGCCAACTCGCTTGTTAGTTTTCGCCTGTATATCTTCGAGGTTGTGCAACAAAACAAAAATAAATCATCATCGTCGGTGAAATCTAAATCTCCTAGGATGTTTTCATCCGTCAATCAGCGTAGCCTCATCTTCTCGCTCCTCAAAGCTTCCTGCATGATGGAGTCCAGTCAACTCCATTCGAGTCGACAACAATCAGGGAGATCTTTGATGACGATGGTAGAAGGCAAACGTGTCTCAATCTTGCCTTCAGTCCACTGAAAAGAAATCAGCGAGCATTCCTCCGTGAGTCACTCGGCATGCAGCCTCATACAGCACATAGCTGCAACTGAATGGTGTAAACGGTGTAGAAGTAGCGGAAAAAATACTACTCAGTCTAGAATATTGAAGGCTATATCAAAGTCGACGACGCTTTGTGAACATCCTTGTCTTTGTACACAACACCCACAATCACCAAGTCATTAGCAGAGGCTGACAACTCTGAAAACAGTTCTCCATTCTCACTCACCATTTCATCGAGTGCTTATCGTCCCATCATCAATTCTCTTCCTCTGTTGACCACCACCAGTTTCACATTCATGTCACCCATTAGCATTTCGATGTCCACAACTGGAATGGGATGTTGTCCATTAACGATTTCAGCTATCTGTAGAATTCCTCCTTCTCCTCTTCATCTGCATTATTTGTAGGTGCGTAGCGTGGCAGTGTATGATTGTGATTTTGCTTCCTCTTCACTTGAATCTGGCCATCATAATCCTGATCCTGATGGAGGCGACTGGTTCCCAATGCATGAGAGAGAAGCTTTGATACTGTTGGAAGGGAGACAGCATAACAATCACTCCAAAAGTCAGTGTGCTCGTAGTTGTCGTCTGAGTGACAATGTCGGAGTAGATTATTGACTCCCCAGTAAACAGACTCGACATCAGATATGCTTCAACAGATAGTTGCATATTTCAAACAAATTAAATCCGATCCCACCTTCGGCTTCTTTGTTGTCGAGGCAACGAATTTCTATCAACAATGGTAAAGTGAAACTTCTATCCACTAAGGGAAATTGTATGTTATTTATTGCTTATAGTCTCCCTCTGTTGACTGAACCGAATCGGTCGGTCTCTATTGACACACTGATTTCTGCACGGATACCTTCACACAATCCATAGTCTCACTTTTCCACCAATAATCGAGACCGATATATTAGGCTTAGTCAACGAAGCAAAACTACAAGCAATAACATAAAAGCTTTCCCAGTCTCACAAAGAGCAGCTATCGTGACTCACTAACCTAATGGATAACGCTGCAGCAATTGAAGTGATCGGTTGTGAGTTCCAGAGATAGATACATCTCACACACGAGTCCCCACAAACACAAAACGCACACCATCATTCCATTGATAACCACTATCCAAAATTACTATCCATTTCTTCATAGTTTATATATTCCATATAAGCGATGAGTGGTAATTTCAAAGAATATAGTTCTCAATATATATTCCTGGTGGCTGATGTAAGAACTTAGTTAATTTCCATGTTCTACTGTATCCTCTGCACTCAGTCTTAGTTTTGTTATCCTCAATTGGTTGGGGTAAATTAGTAGAGTTTCAGTTGTAATTCCTCCTATATATTTCGCTATACGAATTCCAAGTGAATATTATCCTTCCAAAATATCAAAAAACGTCTACATCATCATCTTGGAATCAATCGATTCGTGAAAACCCTAGAAGTGAATTACTGTACTGTGCTCATCAATCGACTGCTAAGAGAGATGAGTTCACCGAAGTTGTGATTTGTCAGATCACACAAGTTGAGTGTGACGACAAATACAATCCGACAGTATTAGATGATGGCAGTGTTGTGATACTCGTTGGTATACGATTTGATCTGTGTCTGGGTTATGAATGCACACTGCTGAAGAATCCTAAAACGCCACGAAACAGTTGACTAGTGTTCACAGGTTTTCAGTGATAATACAGAATATTGTGTATAACCAGAAAGTTGAATATGTTGAAATCCTCTTTTCAGTCCGTGAAAAAATACGCTAATGAGAAAGACATACATTGATTACATCAAACTTGACAGGGATTTGTCTATGTATATGGTAATTAGATTATCTCATAAATATGTTCATAGGTAGGAAAAACACATGAAAAGTCTATCAACAAGAAAGATAAAGCTGAGTAACTGGGACCAAGTGTTTCTGTGAAGAAAATCCTCTTCAGACGCATCATCTACTGACATTATTCAATTGTATTTAGAATTAACCACACACAGAAACCTTTTCTTCTTTCTAACTAACAGATACATCATACATTCAGTTCCCTTGACAAATTTGAATGAAGAAAGAGTAAAGATGTTTGAAGAGTGAAATGAGCTTGTTTTATTTACTTCACAGACTTTCATCAGCTGCAAACATCAGCTTACAATTGAAATGAAGCATTAGTATGAGTAATGATGATAATTATGTAGAAATGAATGAAGATTTGAAATGCAGAACTAAGAAAGAATAGGGTAGTGAGTGAGTGAGCCAATGAAATATGAGAATAATATTCACAAAATCTTGCTTAAAATAAATTGCAATTTATACTCAACTGATGAGATAGAAAATTCTGGAGTTATGGATTAGGGGGACAACAAAGAAGTATCAGTGTAAAAGAAGTGATTGTTTAAGGGCTAGTAGGTTGCGTAATTATATGAAAGACTTGAAAATCGTTAAGTGATTAATATTCCGTAAGTAATTAGCGAAAGGATAACCTAATCAAAAGAAAAGGGTAGACTATATACATACATATACAAACAATTATACAGAGTTTCTGAGGTAAGGAGAGGTTAATTAAAGTCTCCTACTGAGTATATAGGTCAGGTTGAAAATGTTTGATAGCAATAGCTTCCGCAAACCGTAATAAACATGGTGTCCTTTTTAGTTGGTTGGAGGCAATCAACAGGAAGCCCTGGACATAGGTTTCGTGCATTTTCGCACTCGTCAGCAAGGCTTATCTGCAACGTCGATGGAACTGATGTCGCACCTGAGATTGGAACCCGCGTCACTCAGCGTTGTAGTCATCGACTTCATGTCACATTGGAAACATGAACGATAGGATTCGATCTGCACTTGGAATTAGACAGCATGAAATTGGTTGCACTCCTGTGACAAGTCAATACATGTAAGCTAGGCTTACAGGAGGTCAATCGGGGCCGGAATAGCTCACTAGTAGGGTCGCTGACCACAACACCGAGTGACGTGGTTTCGAATCTCAGGCGGGAGGTCAGTTCCATCGACGTTACGGACACGCCTTGCTGACAATCAATTTTTCTATACCTCAGCAACTCTGTATAATTGTTTGTATATGTATGTATATAGTCTACCCTTTTCTTTTGATTAGGTTATCCTTTCGCTAATTACTTACGGAATATTAATCACCTAACGATTTTCAAGTCTTTCATATAATTACGCAACCTATTAACCCTTAAACACTCACTTCTTTTACACTGATACTTCTTTGTTGTCCCCCTAATCCATAACTCCAGAATTTTCTATCTCATCAGTTGAGTATAAATTGCAATTTATTTTCAGCAAGATTTTGTGAATATTATTCTCATATTTCATTGGCTCACTCACTCACTACCCTATTCTTTCTTAGTTCTGCATTTCAAATCTTCATTCATTTCTACATAATTATCATCATTACTCATACTAATGCTTCATTTCAATTGTAAGCTGATGTTTGCAGCTGATGAAAGTCTGTGAAGTAAATAAAACAAGCTCATTTCACTCTTCAAACATCTTTACTCTTTCTTCATTCAAATTTGTCAGGGAAACTGAATGTATGATGTATCTGTTAGTTAGGAAGCAGAAAAGGTATCTGTGTGTGGTTAATTCTAAATACAATTGAATAATGTCAGTAGATGATGCGTCTGAAGAGGATTTTCTTCACAGAAACACTTGGTCTCAGTTACTCAGCTTTATCTTTCTTGTTGATAGACTTTTCATGTGTTTTTCCTACCTATGAACATATTTACGAGATAATCTAATTACCATATACATAGACAAATCCCTGTCAAGTTTGATGTAATCAATGTTTGTCTTTCCCATTAGCGTATTTTTTCACGGAATGAAAAGAGAATTTCAACGTATTCAACCTTCTGGTTATACACAATATTCTGTATTATCACTGAAAACCTGTGAACACTAGTCAACTGTTTCGTGGCGTTTTAGGATTCTTCAGCAGTGTGCATTCATAACCCAGACACAGATCAAATCGTATACCAACGAGTATCACGACACTGCCATCATCTAATACTGTCGGATTGTATTTGTCGTCACACTCAACTTGTGTGATCTGACAAATCACAACTTCGGTGAACTCATCTCTCTTAGCAGTCGATTGATGAGCACAGTACAGTAATTCACTTCTAGGGTTTTCACGAATCGATTGATTCCAAGATGATGATGTAGACGTTTTTTGATATTTTGGAAGGATAATATTCACTTGGAATTCGTATAGCGAAATATATAGGAGGAATTACAACTGAAACTCTACTAATTTACCCCAACCAATTGAGGATAACAAAACTAAGACTGAGTGCAGAGGATACAGTAGAACATGGAAATTAACTAAGTTCTTACATCAGCCACCAGGAATATATATTGAGAACTATATTCTTTGAAATTACCACTCATCGCTTATATGGAATATATAAACTATGAAGAAATGGATAGTAATTTTGGATAGTGGTTATCAATGGAATGATGGTGTGCGTTTTGTGTTTGTGGGGACTCGTGTGTGAGATGTATCTACCTCTGGAACTCACAACCGATCACTTCAATTGCTGCAGCGTTATCCATTAGGTTAGTGAGTCACGATAGCTGCTGTTTGTGAGACTGGGAAAGCTTTTATGTTATTGCTTGTAGTTTTGCCTCGTTGACTAAGCCTAATATATCGGTCTCGATTATTGGTGGAAAAGTGAGACTATGGATTGTGTGAAGGTATCCGTGCAGAAATCAGTGTGTCAATAGAGACCGACCGATTCGGTTCAGTCAACAGAGGGAGACTATAAGCAATAAATAACATACAATTTCCCTTAGTGGATAGAAGTTTCACTTTACCATTGTTGATAGAAATTCGTTGCCTCGACAACAAAGAAGCCGAAGGTGGGATCGGATTTAATTTGTTTGAAATATGCAACTATCTGTTGAAGCATATCTGATGTCGAGTCTGTTTACTGGGGAGTCAATAATCTACTCCGACATTGTCACTCAGACGACAACTACGAGCGCACTGAGTTTTGGAGTGATTGTTATGCTGTCTCCCTTCCAACAGTATCAAAGCTTCTCTCTCATGCATTGGGAACCAGTCGCCTCCATCAGGATCAGGATTATGATGGCCAGATTCAAGTGAAGAGGAAGCAAAATCACAATCATACACTGCCACGCTACGCACCTACAAATAATGCAGATGAAGAGGAGAAGGAGGAATTCTACAGATAGCTGAAATCGTTAATGGACAACATCCCATTCCAGTTGTGGACATCGAAATGCTAATGGGTGACATGAATGTGAAACTGGTGGTGGTCAACAGAGGAAGAGAATTGATGATGGGACGATAAGCACTCGGTGAAATGGTGAGTGAGAATGGAGAACTGTTTTCAGAGTTGTCAGCCTCTGCTAATGACTTGGTGATTGTAGGTAGTTTGTAGAAGCACAAGGCATTCACGTGGCGTCATTTGCGAATTGATACATGTTGTCAGTTTTTTCGATTATTCTTAAGGGTTCTGAATTATCTATCTCGTTTCTTGTTTCCATGAGATTGCTGCCTGTCTATTGCATGGTGACTGATGCTTTACTGACCTAGGTTTCTTAGAAGATATTCATAAAATGGATGAGACGCTTCTTTCAGTCCTTCCTATATACTTGGTTTGACAAACATAGGTGAATTGATATCTGCTTATTGTTTCACATTTTTCATTATGTTGACATGGTAGATGATGGAAGCATCGTTTCAACTACAGGTGGCAGAGATGAGGATTTCAAATTCGGGATGGCTAAAGCAAGATAAGATTTCATTACTCTGAAATCAGTGTGGAGACCTACTACACTCATCATAAAGCGTGTAGAAGATCCCCATTTTTAACACCAATGTCAAATTAGTGCTTTTATATGGTTCAGAGACTTGGCGCGTTACGGAAAGCATATCCAACAAACTACAGACATGCTCCCGCCTACGCTCACTTGATACTGAAGGTCAGATGGTCAGAACAAATAAGCAACAAGGAACTATGGGAACGAATCAACCAAAAACTTATCATCTAACAAATATGCAGAAGAAATTGGAGATGGAAATTGATTGTATATACACTGAGAAGGCGGATTTGGGACATCGCCGACTGGGCCGTCGAGTGGAATCCAAATGGGAAACGACGACTTGAAAGTGCTAGGGTGTAAGGAAGAAATGAAAGCTTTTGGGCAGTCCTGGAGCGAGGTTCAAAAGACTGTAGAGAAGAGAGTGCAGTGGAGAGGTGCTACTGAAGGCCTATATTCCACTAGGAACCCAAGGGAAAAATAATAATAATACATGTTAGATGAAGAAAAGCAGGCTTTCTCTGAACATTTAGATATTTTAATGTTTCAATAAATTCTTTACCATACTTCATGATGAATTTCTTTGGATATCCATTCTTGATAACAGCCTAGTTCTTCTTCTTGTTTGTCCTTTAAGCTTCCTGATAAAGACCACGGTTATAGCTGATAGAACATAAACTGTTATATAGTGAAGATGCTAACCAACCTATATGCCTTTCTTATGGATAGTTTTCTCAACTCTATCATTACATCTCCATCCTCATTTTCAGATTCTTTTGTAAAATCCACATTTACATGAACTTGATTGAAGGTTTCGATCAACTTTGACATATGATTCATATTATTATAAATAATCAAAGTATCATTGACATTATTGGCGGTAATATGTTGTATTCTTGATTGTAGAGTTCACAGTTGTTCGTTGGAGATGAGTCATGAATATATCAGCTAGGATAGTTCCTTGTAGTGAACTTATAACCACTTCAACAGTTTACTAGTATAGTGGATAATTACACTGGAAGTGAACACCTATTGCACAGAGTGATAGTAACCGCCTGAGTTCATCATATATAAATCACCATTGTTTTTGAACAAGATTTATGATTATTAATAGTGTGTTTGCTTGACTCACTCACAACATTATTGTTCATCGTGAATTTCAAATCTCCATTTGTTTCTACATATTTAAGGTGTTTTTTTTATTTATTATTTATCTCTTGGGTTCTTAGTAGAATACATGGATTCAGTTTCACGTTTTTATTTCACTCTGTTCTCTGCAATCCTACTAACCTCACTAGATGACCGTCTGTCCAGAAGCTTTCATTTATTTCTCACACACCATCTCCTCCATGTCAACCTCGGCTCAGACGCCTAACTCTTCCTTTACCATTTGGATTCCACTCGAGGGCCTGACCTGGCGCGTTATATCCGAAAACCATCTTCTCAGTATATGCCCAATCCATCTCTACTTTCTTCTGCATATTTGTTCGGCAATGGATTGTTGGTTGGTTGCCAGGTTAGAGTTCCTTCTTGCTTATTCTTATTATTCTGGCCATCTGATCTGATCTGATGTTGAGTATCGAGTGAGCGAAGGAGTGTAGGCGGCAGCTGTTGATGATGTATGTCTGTAGTTTGTTGGAAATGCTTTTTGTGATGCGATAACTCTCTCAACCATAGCATAGAAGCACTGACTTGACATGGGTGTTGAAAATCCGGATCTTGTTCACGCGTTATGCTGAGTAAAGTGCAGTGAATTAAAGTAGATCACCACACTGGTTTCAGATTAATGCAGAAAGGCATCTCTTGCTATCTTTCCGATCCTGGCTTTGACAAAACCCTTACTGACACCTGTAGTTGAAACGTTGCTGCCTATGTAGGTAGCTAGGTAGGTAGGTAGGTAGGTGTGTAGGTGTGTAGGTAGGTCGGTAGGTCGGTAGGTATGCAGGTAGGTAGGAAGGCAGGTAGGTAGGCAGGTAGGAAGGTATGAAGGTGTGCAGATAGGTCCGTATGTATGCATGTATGTATGTATGTATGTACGTATATATGTATGTATGTATGTATGTATGTATGTATGTATGTATGTATGTATGTATGTATGTATGTATGTATGTATGTATGTATGTATGTATGTATGTATGTATGTAGGCAGGTAGGTAGGCAGGCAGGTCGGTCGGTCGGTCGGTAGGTAGGTAGGTAGGAAGGCAGGTAGGAAGGTAGGTAGGTAGGTAGGCAGGCAGGTAGGTAGGTGAGTAGGTAGGTAGGTAGGTAGGTAGTTAGGTCGGTAGGTAGGTAGGTAGGTAGGTCGATATGTAGGCAGGTGGGTAGGTAGATAGGGAGGTAGGTGGGTCGGTAGGTACGTAGGTAGGTAGGTTTGTAGATAGGTAGGTGTGTAGGTGTGAGGGTAGGTCGGTAGGTTTGCACGCAGGTAGGTAGGTATATATTTAGATATTTAGGTAGCTGTTTAGGTATGTATGTATGTAGGTAGGCAGTTAGGTAGTTAGTTAGTTAGTTAGTTATGTAGGTAGGTAGGTAAGTATTTGGGTGGGTAGGTAGGTCGGTAGTTAGGTCGGTAGGTAGGTAGTTATGTAGGTAGGTAGGTAGGTAGGCAGAAACGTGGGAGGTAAATATGTAGGTGGGTCGGTAGGTATGCTGATAGGCAGGTAGGTAGGCCGGTAGGTGTGTAGGGAGGAGGTAGGTATGAAGGCAGTTACGTAGGTAGGTATTTGGGTGGGTAGGTAGGTATGTAGGTAGGTCGGTAGGTAGGTATGTAGGTAGGTAGGAAGTTAGGTATGTAGGTAGGTAGGTAGATAGGTATTTGGGTGGGTAGGTAGGTATGTAGATATGTCGGTATGTAGGTAGGCAGGTAGGTAGGAAGTTAGGTATGTAGGTAGGAAGTTGGTATGTAGGTAGGCAGGCATGTAGATGTGTCTGTAGGTAGGTAGGTAGGTAGGTCGGTAGGAAGTTAGTTATGTAGGTAGGTAGGTAGATAGGTAGTTAGGTTGGTATGTAGGGAGGTAGGTAGGTATGTAGGTAGGTAGGTAGGTAGGTAGGTAGGAAGTTAGGTATGTAGGTAGGTAGGTAGGTAGGTATTTAGGTGGGTAGGTAGGTATGTGGATAGGTCGCTATGTAGTTAGCTAGGTAGGTAGGTATGTGTGTATGTAGGTAGGTAGGTAGGTAGGAGGGTAGGAAGTTAGGTATGTAGGTAGGTCGGTATGTAGGTAGGTAGGTAGGTAGGTAAGTATGTAGATGTGAATGTAGGTAGGTGGGTAGGTAGGTGGGTAGGAAGTTAGGTATGTAGGTAGGGAGGTAGGTAGTTATCTGGGTGGGTAGGTAGGTATGTAGGGAGGTATGTATGTAGTTAGGTAGGTAGGTAGGTGGGTAGGAAGTTAGGTATGTAGGTAGATAGGTAGGTAGGTAGGTATTTGGGTGTTTAGGTAGGTATGTAGGTAGGTCGGTATGTGTGTATGTAGGTAGGTAGTTAGGTATGTATGTAGGTAGGTAGGTATGTCGGTAAGTCGGTATGTAGGTAGGTAGGTAGGTAGGAAGTTATTCATGTAGGTAGGTAGGTAGGTAGTTATTTGGGTGGGTAGGTAGGTATATTGGTAAGTCGGTATGTAGGTAGGTAGGTCGGTAGGAAGTTATTTATGTAGGTAGGTAAAGGGTTAGGTATTTGGGTGGGTAGGTAGGTTTGTAGGTAGGTCGGTGTGTAGGTAGGTAGGTACGTAGGTATGTAGGGAGGTATGTAAGTATTGAGGTATGTAGGTGGGTAGGAAGTTAGGTATGTATTTAGGTAGGTAGATAGGTATTTAGGTGGGTGGGTAGGTATGTAGGTATGTCGGTATGTAGGTAGGTAGGTAGGTAGATAGGTATTTGGATGGGTAGGTAGGTATGTAGGTATGTCGGTATGTAGGTAGGTAGGTGGGTAGGAAGTTAGGTATGTAGGTAGGTCGGTATGTAGGTAGGTTGGTAGGTGGGTAAATATGTAGGTGTGTATGTAGGGAGGTATCTAGGTAGGTGGGTAGGAATTTATTTATGTAGGTAGGTACGTATGTAGTTATTTGGGTGGGTAGGTAGGTAGCAGGTATGTGTGTATGTAGGTAGGTAGGTAGGTAGGTTGGTCGGTAGTTAGGTGTTTGGGGGTTTGTTAGGTATATAGGTAGGTCGGTAGGTAGGTCCGTAAGTATGTTTGTAGGTAGATAGTTAGGTAGTATGTGGGTGGGTGTGTGGTGTGTAGGTAGTTCGGTAGGTGAGGAGGTAAGTAGGTAGTTCGGTAGGTATAAAAATGGGTAGGTAGTTAGGTAGGTTGGTGGGTAGGTAGGAATGTTTGTCGGTCGGTAATAGGTAGGTAGTTATGTAGGTATGTAGGTAGGTGGGTCGGTAATTATGTAGGTATGTAGGTAGGTTTGTAGGTGTGTAGGTGTGTAGATAGGTAGGTAGGTTGGTCGGTAGGTGCGTAGGTAGTTAAATGTGTAGGTGTGTAGTAGGTCGGTAGGTAGGTATGTAGTTTGGTGTGTAGTTAGGTAGGTTGGTGGGTATGTATGCATGTATGTATGTATGTATGTATGTATGTATGTATGTATGTATGTATGTATGTATGTATGTATGTATGTATGTATGTATGTATGTATGTATGTATTTATGTATGTATGTATGTATTTATGTATGTATGTATGTATGTATGTATGTATGTATGTATGTATGTATGTATGTATGTATGTATGTATGTATGTATGTATGTATGTATGTATGTATGTATGTATGTATTTATGTATGTATGGATGTATGTATGTATGTCGGTAGGTTGGTATGTAGGTATGTAGGTAGGTAGGCAGATAGATAGTTAGTTAGGTAGGGAGATAGGTAGGTAGGTGTGTAGGTGTATAGATATTTATAAAGGTAGTTCGGTAGATAGGTGGGTAGTTATGTATGTATATATGTAGGTAGGTAGTTAGGTAGTTAGGTATGTATGTGTGTAGGTAGGTAGGTAGGTAGGTAGGTGTGTAGGTAGTTATGTAGGTATGTCGGTAGATAGGTAGGTATGTAGGGAGGTAGGTAGGTAGTTGGGTGGGAGTGTAGTTATGTATGTATGTATGTATGTATGTGTGTGTGTAGGTAGGTAGGTATGTATGTAGATATGTCGTTAGGTATGTATGTATGTATGTATGTAGGTAGGTAGGTGGGTAGGTAGGTAGGTAGGTAGGTAGGTAGGTAGGTAGGTAAGTATGTAGGTGTGTATGAAGGTAGGTAGGTAGGTTGGTGGGTAGGAAGTTAGGTATGTAGGTAGGTAGGTAGATAGGTATTTGGGTGGGTAGGTAGGTATGTAGGTATGTCGGTATGTAGGTAGGCAGGTAGGTAGGAACTTAGGTATGTATGTAGGTAGGTAGGTAGTTATTCGGGTGGGTAGGTAGTTATGTAGGTAGGTCGGTATGTAAGTAGGTAGGTAGGTAGGTAGGCATGTAGGTGTGTCTGTAGGCAGGTAGGTAGGTAGGTCGGTAGGAAGTTAGTTATGTAGGTAGGTAGGTGGGTATTTGTGTGGGTAGATATGTATGTAGGTAAGTCGGTATGCAGGTAGGTAGGTAGGTAGGTAGGATGTTAGGTATGTAGGTAGTTAGGTAGGTAGGTATTTAGGAGGGTAGGTAGGTATGTGTGTATGTAGGTAGGTAGGTAGGTAGGAGGGTAGGGAGTTAGGTATGTAGGTAGGTCGGTATGTAGGTAGGTAGGTAGGTAAGTATGTAGGTGTGTATGTAGGTAGGTGGGTAGGTTGGTGGGTAGGAAGTTAGGTATGTAGGTAGATAGGTAGGTAGGTAGGTATTTGGGTGTTTAGGTAGGTATGTAGGTAGGTCGGTATGTATGTAGGTAGGTAGGTAGGTAGGTAGGTAGGTATGTAGGTGTGTATGTAGGTAGGTAGGTAGGTAGGTGGGTAGGAATTTAGGTATGTAGGTATGTAGTTAGGTAGGTAGGTAGGTAGGTGTGTATGTATATAGGTAGGTAGGTGGTTAGGATGTTCGGTATGTAGGTAGGTAGGTAGGTAGTTATTTGGGTGGGTATGTAGGTATGTATTTAAGTCGGTATGTAGGTAGGTATGTAGGAATTTAGGTATGTAGATAGGTAGGTAGGTAGATATTTGGGTGGGTAGGTAGGTATGTAGGTAGGTCGGTATGTAGGTAGGTAGGTAGGTAGTTAGGTAGGTAAGTATGTAGTTGTGTGTGTAGGTCGGTAGGTAGGTAGGTGGGTAGGAAGTTAATTATGTAGGTAGGTATGTAGTTAGGCAGATAGGTATTTGGGTGGGTAGGTAGGTATGTAGATATTTAGGTATGTAGGTAGGTCGGTATGTATGTATGTAGGTAGGTAGGTGTGTAGGAAGTTAGGTATGTAGTTAGGTGTGTATGTAGGTTTATGGGTGGGTAGGTAGGTATGTAAGTAGGTATGTATGTAGTTAGGTAGGTAGGTAGGTAGATATGTAGGTAGGTCGGTATGTAGTTAGGTAGGTAGGTAAGTATGTAGGTGTGTATGTAGGTAGGTAGTTAGCTGGGTGGGTAGGATGTTAGGTATGTAGGTAGGTAGGTAGGTAGGTAGGTAGGATTTTAGGTATGTATGTAGGTAGGTAGGTAGTTATTTGGGTGGATATATAGGTGGGTAGGAACTTAGGTATGTAGGAGGTAGGTAGGTAGGTAGTTATGTGGGTCGGTAGTTAGGTATTTGGGGTAGTTAGGTATATAGTTAGGTCGGTATGAAGTTAGGTATGTATGTAGGTATGTTAGTAGGTAGGTAGGTAGGTATTTGGGTGGGTAGGTAGGTATATTTGTAAGTCGGTATGTAGGTAGGTAGGCCGTAGCAAGTTATTTATGTAGGTAGGTAGGTAGTTAGGTATTTGGGTGGGTAGGTAGGTTTGTAGGTAGGTCCGTATGTAGGTAGGTTTGTAGGTAGTTAGGTAGGTAGGTATGCAGGGAGGTATGTAAGTATTTAGGTAGGTAGGTGTGTAGGAAGTTAGGTATGTAGGTAGGTAGGTAGGTAGGTATTTGGGTGGGTAGGTAGGTATGTAGGTAAGTCGGTATGTAGGTAGGTAGGTAGGTAGGTGGGTAGGTATGTAGGTGTGTATGTAGGTAGGTAGGTATGTAGGTGTGTAGGAAGTTAGGTATGTAGGTAGGTAGGTAGGTAGATAGGTATTTTGGTGGGTAGGTAGGTATGTAGGTATGTCGGTATGTAGGTAGGTAGGTAGGTAGGTGGGTAGGAAGTTATGTATGTAGGTAGGTTGGTAGGTGGGTAAATATGTAGGTGTGTATGTAGGGAGGTATCTAGGTAGGTGGGTAGGAATTTATTTATGTAGGTAGGTACGTATGTAGTTATTTGGGTGGGTAGGTAGGTAGGCAGGTATGTGTGTATGTAGGTAGGTAGGTAGGTAGGTTGGTCGGTAGTTAGGTGTTTGGGGGTTTGTTAGGTATATAGGTAGGTCGGTAGGTAGGTCCGTAAGTATGTTTGTAGGTAGATAGTTAGGTAGGTATGTGGGTGGGTGTGTGGTGTGTAGGTAGTTCGGTAGGTGAGGAGGTAAGTAGGTAGTTCGGTAGGTATAAAAATGGGTAGGTAGTTAGGTAGGTTGGTCGGTAGGTGCGTAGGTAGTTAAATGTGTAGGTGTGTAGTAGGTCGGTAGGTAGGTATGTAGTTTGGTGTGTAGTTAGGTAGGTTGGTGGGTATGTATGCATGTATGTATGTATGTATGTATGTATGTATGTATGTATGTATGTATGTATGTATGTATGTATGTATGTATTTATGTATGTATGTATGTATTTATGTATGTATGTATGTATGTATGTATGTATGTATGTATTTATGTATGTATGTATGTATGTATGTATGTATGTATGTATGTATGTATGTATGTATGTATGTATGTATGTATGTATGTATGTATGTATGTATGTATGTATGTATGTATGTATGTATGTATGTATGTATTTATGTATGTATGGATGTATGTATGTATGTCGGTAGGTTGGTATGTAGGTATGTAGGTAGGTAGGCAGATAGGTAGTTAGTTAGGTAGGGAGATAGGTAGGTAGGTGAGTAGGTGTGTAGATATTTATAAAGGTAGTTCGGTAGATAGGTTGGTAGTTATGTATATATATATGTAGGTAGGTAGGTTGGTAGGTAGGTAGGTATGTATGTATGTATGTGTGTAGGTAGGTAGGTAGCTAGGTTTTTAGGTATGTATTTATCTATGTATGTATGTGTGTAGGTAGGTAGGTAGGTAGGTGTGTAGGTAGTTATGTAGGTATGTCGGTAGATAGGTAGGTATGTAGGGAGGTAGGTAGGTATGTAGGTATGTAGATAGGTAGATGTGTATGTATGTGGGTATGTCCGTACGTATGCATGTAGGTAGGTAGGTATGTAGATAGGTCGTTATGTATGTATGTATGTATGTATGTAGGTAGGTAGGTGGGTAGGTAGGTAGGTAGGTAGGTAGGTAGGTAGGTAGCTAGGTAGGTAGGCAGGTGGGTAGGTAGGTAGGTAGGTAGGTAGGTTGGTAGGTAGGTAGGTCGGTATGTAGGTAGGTAGTTACGTAGGCAAGTAGGTGGGTGGTATGTATGTCGGTAAGTCGGTAGTTATGTAGGTAGTTAGGTAGGTAGGCCGGTATGTGTGTATGTATTTAGGTATATAGGTAGGTTGGTAGGTGTGTATGTATGTATGTATGTAGGTAGTTCGGTCGGTCGGTCGGTTGGTAGGTATGTATGTATGTAGGTGTGTAGTTAGGTAGATAGGTAGGTCGGTATGTCGGTAGCTGTGTGGGTGTGTAGGTAGTTATGTAGGTAGTTGTGTAGGTAGGTGTGTAGGTATATATATATGTATGTAGGCAGGTAGTTATGTAGGTAGTTAGGTAGGTAGGTATGTAGATAGGTAGGTGTGTTGGTATATAGGTATGTAGTTAGTTATGTAGGTAGGTAGGTAGTTAGGTAGATAGTTATGTAGGTAGGTTGGTAGTTAGTTGGCTGGGTGGGTAGTTATGTATGGATGTATGTATGTATGTATGTATGTAGGTAGGTAGGTAGGTAGATATGTAGATAGGTCGGTAGGTATGTATGTATGTATGTAGGTAGGTAGTTAGGTAGGTAGGTAGGTAGGTAGGTAGGTAGGTAGGTAGGTAGGTAGGCAGGTCGGTGGGTGTGTGGGTGTATAGGTAGGTCGCTAGGTTGGTAGGTATGTAGGTAGGTAGGTAGGTATATATGTAGTTAGGTCGGTAGGTAGGTAGGTAGTTAGGTCGGTAGTTCTGTAGGTAGGTAGGTAGGTATATATGTAGTTAGGTCGGTATGTATTTAGTTAGTTAGGTAGGTAGGTAGGTAGTTGGGTATATATGTAGTTAGTTCATTAGTTAGTTAGGTAGTTCGGTCGTTAGATAGGTAGTTGGGTATGTAGGTAGGTCGGTAGGTAGGTTTGTCGGTAGGTAGGTAGGTGGGTAGGTAGATAGTTAGGTAGTTGTGTAGTTAGGTCGGTCGGTAGGAGGTAGGTAGGTGACATATACTGCTTCCTATAGGTTTCTTCCATTCATGGTGATTGATGTTTCTTTTTGCCGTTTTATTTGTTGGTTGGGTATTTTCATCGCCTGCGTCTTCTCTACGTTCACCTGAAAGAAGTCCCGTCTTTGATGCCTCTTCTGTCAGCTAGTTGGTTTTTCCTTTTAAATCTTCGGGCTTGTGCAAAAAGGCATTAGACATAAATCATCATCGTTAGTGAAATCCAAATCTTCTTCTAGCGTCTTTTCATCGGTCCAGCTAGTGTATACTCATCCTCCCGCTCCTCACAGTTTGCTGCATGATCCAGTCGACCACAATCAGCAAGGTCATCGGTGATAGTACACGGCAGCCTCGTCTTACTCCTGTCTTCACTTCAAAGGCGTCACTAAGCCTTCCATTGTGGATCACTTGGCATGTGGCATCATCATATAGCTGTAGTGGTATTCCGTAGTGTTGAAGTAGCTGCCTGCCAAACTACTTCTCGGTCAACGCTGTCGAAGGCCTTTTTCAAAATCCAAGATGTTTACAGCTGATGAAAGGAGTTGAAATAAAATGAACTCATTTTATTCTAAAAATATCTTTATTCATTCATTGTTCAGATTGTTGTGTTATGTTATGAGAAAATGTTGGATTTTTGAAAAGATATAACAACAAACATTGTTGGGATGAATAGGATTCATTTCCTAGGCTCTAAATCTTCCTTAAAACTTTGTACAGTAAACTATAAGTTTCCAGCGATATAAATCATTTGATACATTTCACTAGAAAACAATACGAAATACATCTTTAACCTTAAACATCAGTATATATATATATATATATCGTCAACTTTGTCATTCATCTCTGTTCCCATGAATATATATGGGAACAGAGATGAATGACAAAGTTGACGATCTAAACAACCAATATAGGGAACAAGTCAGACTATAAAATCGATCAATAAACACAAAGTAAAATACTATATGGTAGTAGTACAGGAATATGATAACATCTCAAGGTTGTAGGAATTCTAATGGAAGGGAGATAACAACAAAGATAGTATGTAAAGTATATGAGTAAATAATGAAGGAATGGAAAAGGGTATGCCAACAAACATGATAAAGATATAGTGGGTTAAAGTAAATCGAAAATGATTGGAATATGAATAATGTTTGAGAATAATATGTAAGAGGATAAGAGGAGAAAAATAAAATAGTAAACGAAGCTGTAGGAAAAGGACAACTGATGAAGACAATACAAGGTGAACCATAAACTCGTTTTATACAAATAACTCTGGTTTCAATCGCCGAATTGCTGCTGTTTCTGCATAACATAGCAGTCTACTATTTCTTTCACTGTTGATTACCTTAAGATTTATGTTGTTTGAGTCGATAGCATAACCTGTATAGAGTATGTGCTTGGCAATGGCTCTGTTCGATATTCTTCCACCTCTCAATGACAGGCTTTTCGGTCAATATTTATCATCTAATGATTTCTCTCTCATCATTTATAAAAGAGTAACTCAAGTCAATACTTTATTTTTAAGGGCTACCAGACTATACTCCAAGGAAGTCATCGATAATGAACTGGATACTAAACGAAAAACTTTGATAGATAATGGATATCTCATAAAGTTAATTAATAAATACTTGAAAACAAACAAAAAAATGAGAAACTGAATGATACAACCGTATCGAAAAGGAATATGTTCATCAGACTACCATTGAAAAAATGATGAATTGAGTTCACAAAATAATCGTCTACTAAATATATCCATCACAGTAACTAATCCACGGAAAATATAATCACAGAAACTAATTTAGATATGAAATCTCCTCATGTTAACTCAAATTGTATTTATTTATTCACTTGTACTTTCAGTAACATGTATGGCAGAAGCAAGGAGAAGCTCCTTATTAAACGAATCTCTGAACATGTTACAAGAAGCCTGTGATTGATAGATGGAAGACTATCAACCAGCGCCATTACCAAGCACATTCTCAATACACTTTATGCTGTCGACTCAAACATACCTTTTAAAGTAATCAATGGACAAAGAAATGGTAGACTGTTACGTGATACAGAAGCAGCACCAACATTGACAGATTACTTCATACTGAAGTTAGTGATGATGATATCGCTGTCTAGAGAGATGATGAAACCTTCACGATTGAACAACTCAGTTCAGAGAGCTCAACACAATCAAAATATACCTATCAATTAAATCAAGGTATAAGACACAGTAAGAGTATACATTGATTAGTCATTCGAGGGAAACCACTTTCATGTAGTCTAGTCCTCAGTAATGAACAGATTCTATCGATCATCTTAAAGATGTAATCACTAAGCCAAGAAACTCTTTAACACAGCATACTTTGATGAATTTGAGCTGTAGAAACCGGTTAAATATCGTACTGAAGGTTCTTTCATCTGCAAGAATTTCTTGTATGCGTGCAGACACTAGGTAAAACAAATCTTCTGATGTAGTTCTCTGTTCAACTAAGTCATAAAAGAGCATTTTTATGTTTACGCTTTATAGAGTTGATTAGTATAAAGCAATTTATGTTTTACCACATGTATAATTCACATGAAAAAGACAAGTGGATCTGACTATTTAGTTAATGGTCATTATGTCTGTCCATCTCTTCTCATCTTTCGTCTCTCCTGTCTAATTGAAGGTGGATATACTAGATATGAAGCTCTATATTCAATAATTCTATGTACTTGGTTGTTAGGCTTAAAGAGGAACAAGCGAAATTTGTGCGATCGACGGCTTACTAGACCATAGACCATCTCTGTTTCACTGTTTCTCCTTAAATTATACTCGTAAAAGTTAATCTAAGCACCAGCCATTTCATATTTCACAAACAGTCAAAACCTATCCGGTTTCAAAGGAAACATCGTTTGCTGAATGGGTGAGTGATACAACCTATCACATAACACACTTGTGTAAATAATTCGTTATAATTTAAAGAGTACTGGACAACTATGTTCTCTCCAAATGTGATGCTCCTCAGCTGTTTGCACCAATAACCTCATCAGTGATCGAAACTGACGCATTCAGGTTTCGAAGAGATCAGACTACCATTTAGCTACAAGTATGGAATCAAGTGGTCTACAATTTTCTGCTTCTTTAAGTTCGTGATATGGTTCGACCTCTATTCGATGGCGACGTTGAGTAACTATTCTCATGTCCAACTTGGTTCCCTCGACCTACTGCTCACGACATCTCACTAGAACTTCGAGAATCTGATCTCGATCTGACTTTTGTGACGATTTATTTATTTATTTTGAGTTGGCATTCATCACAGAGTGATACCAGTTGGGCAACCATTGTTCATAGAGGATGACGAATGACGGTAAATCGAAAATCTACATTGGACCAGATGCCTGGGCCTACCTGTTTCACACAACTGACCCTGCTGTGAACCAGGTTTATATTTCACTTTAAATCACTGCATCAAATCAACGAAATCAGTCTGTCAGATCATAGTTATATCAAGCAGTGCCACTGATAATCATCTTTCCTTGGGAAACCATATGAAAGCTAAAAAAGGATTGCCAATATGAAAGCAAACTCGCATAAAATTTGCATCGTTACACTTTAGCTAAGTAAACTTTCGCCTTGAATTGAATATTGTGGGCATACACTCTTGGATTTGTGGGTTGCAGACTTTTGGCATGAAGCCAGACTGCATACACGTTTAATGCTTATTGGCACTCTTCAGATTCAACCATGAGGAAACTGATGAGATTATAACTCGTGTCATTCAGTGTTGCAGTCAGCCACGTCATCACTCACCTAGACAACATGAAGTCGGTTGCTCTCTAGTCACAAATCACCGTTTCAAATTCAGTCCAAGATATGGTTAGTTGCCAGCTGAATAACTCGGTGGTAAATTCGAGGACTGCAACAGGGTGTGATGTGGGGTCCAAGTTTCATGTGAGACTTCTGTTCCATGTGCGTTACTGGCGAATGTCAACAAGCAAATAGGAACAGGCTTCATGCCAGCTATCTGCAACCACCTAACAACTATCAAAGTGTATGACGACAGTCAACCTCCCAGTTTGATGGTCATGCAGCGAAACGATCAATAGAATGGGATCAGCACTCAGAACTAAACAACATGAAATTGGTTGTTGTCCACTGGCCAATCTCTGTAACATTCTCCGTTCAACTATTCAATGATTGGATGGTGATTTATATTGTAATAGGGTATCTTATCCATCCACTGTTTGATTAGTTAGACGTGATTGTATTGATGACTTTGCTAATCAATGAAGGTTACCTCAGTGATATTCCGTACTTGAGCTCATCAGAAACTAATCAAAATAAATAAATAACCACTTCTTTTGAAAACTTTTCAGGCCTAGGTAAAGAAACATAAACAAGAAACTGGGAGGATATTCAGAGTGGATAAATGTTTTTATGAAGAAGCACATGGACTAGCGATTACTGAATAGCCAGTTTGGCTTTCAAGTGCTTAGTACTGAGTACTCACCGTGGTCTATCGATCAGGTTATGGAATGTGGTCACTAAGATAGTTGTTACACCAATATAGTACGTGGTATTTTTGATGTTAGATAATGGAAGTCAGTCAAGTGGAAGTCCTGCTTGATATAGATTTCTTGTTAGTTGACATTCATCGACATGGCGTATCTGTGGGCATGACGAAACTGATGTTAGTTTGGTGATTTGAACCTTGATAGATTAATACTGACTAGTGCTGAGTACTGACGACTAGAAAGGCACAATTGTTATGTGGTTGTGATGGGTTGGCTCATGTAATCCATTCTACAGGGGATTCGTCGCCATCTGAACTGCTTAGTACTAAGGTCTACCTAACGAGATTGGATCACAATCAAAAATACGGTTTCGTGATAAAAAGTAGTTTGATCAGGGATTCACGCCAATTTACTATGAGCAACTTACATCCACGATACAGCATATGAATTGCTGACATTTATATCTCCCATAGAAACAAACAAACCTACTTGAAGGCATTATAAACAACCTGCAGCATCCAAATTACCTCCAGCTCCTAAGAGAAGAAACCGTTAGCATGTGACAATTGATGTGTTCATTCACCAACAATAAAAACACAACATTAGATATTCTCCATTGTCTTCAGGATTCCCGCTTCCAAGACTCATTTCAATGTCATTGTATTTGTCGTTTCTCTTAAGCTATCGTATTTACCTAATCCGTTCGTCAACTAGGCTTTGCGTCTATCTTCAAAGTACTGTGCTGCGTTGAACATGATGTATGCTGCATTCTAATTTCAGTGGAGACGCATTACCGTGATAGGTTGTAGGTATATATCAGCCTATGTGTCGAAATGAAGTGGAAGGTGTCGACCAAGTTGTATATATTACACTTCTATGCTTTATGTAGAAATTCAAAATGTGGATACTTTCAACATTGAGGATACAGGTGTAAGCCACCCAACGAAAATCAGTTTCCTCATTGTTCGAATCCTGCCTTTATCCAGATCGTCATTTCACCATTCACTATCGCCCAACATGAATAACACCATTCTGCTAAATCACAATTATCTCTGACATTCTCATTCATAATCAATATGATTCGCCTTCTGTTGTAATTCAACAGGATTTGGATTGAGATAAGAATAGTGAATAGATAAGAATAGTTAGTGTGTTGATCGTGAATGACTATCGACGCATAGTGAAGAAACAGCCATCACTGATTGAAATGAAGTCAAGAAATTGTCAACAGTTGGATTTCATTGTTCACCTGGTATAGTAGAAGACTGACAACCAAGAAGTTTTCGGTACTAATCAATTCATGAAAACAGGATAATCATTTCACCTTCAATCATTATCCATTAACAATTTTCAATAAAGAGAATTTTATAAGCTGATAAGTATCCGTATACGAGGTGTTTACAATTACTACACACTCATATCAAAATTTCACTTATGAATAAGAAATGAAAAATATTTTCAATAAGAAATAAAACTGTTGAAAATAACATCAAAAATGAACTTGTAGATTGAAGTTCATGTCAAGAAAATCACATGGATACACGAAACACTATTCAATGATTCAATTGATATTTCTAAACTCACTACATTTCTACAATCAGAATAATCCTAATTGGGCAAAAATTCTCCTCACCCATCTCTTCAATTGTTACTGTAATGCATAATTCAGAGAGGAGGAAAGTAATAAAAAAGTATATTAACTACTGCCAAGTGTATATTACACTACCTACTTACTAATCTACTGATCAGATGAACTGACTTGACCTCACTCAACTGTTTATCAGTTAGCAGTGAATCATGGATACATATTCTATAATGTTGACCTCTATATTAAATTATTCATTCACTTGTTTATTTACTATTCACCTTGAATAAATTATCATAGATGAAGTATATTTATGAAGAAGAAGAAGAACAGCACCAAGAAAGAGAAACACATGCTGACTATCTTCCTATTCTTCTTCTCATCTATATAAATAATTAATTGATAGTTCATGTATCTGATTCATTGAATTCTTAATGTTCAATTCACTGTTTAACCCATAACACTGAAGTTAAGTTAATTTTCATCCATTCTGTTATTTTAAATACGGTGAGGGTAATCCTTCAATATGCTGATAAGATCTGACCCTCACAAGCTAAAGATGCATGATAACTCTACCTTTCCGATTGATACTGTTTCACTAGGATTACTCTCATCCAGTTCAAACACCATATGAGGTGATTGTACTAGGTTATGGTTTTTATGCAGGTGTTATAGAAAATGTTATTCATTCATTGGTTTGGGTAACTCTGAAATACCGGTTACTTGACTCAGATGTGTGTTACGAATATTAGTGACAGCAGTTCAAAACTCCTCACTACTCGCTTGCTTTGAAATAGGTAGAAATAAGAGAATGCTGGTTAGTATGATTTGGCGCCATATGGTGTTAGCATCTCGTGCAGACTAACGACTGCTTGAGTCGGATTCTGAAGGACTATGCATGTAAGTGATTTTGAGAGACGATAGGAATGGCTTGGAATTGAAACTAGTCATGATCAAGCATGGAAGCATTAGTCTGCTGTTTCTTCCTTGTGTTTGAGTTCTTCTCAGCACTCATCGATGATCCCGATAGATGTCGAGCTGACGACGTTCAGATCTCGTGTCGAATAAGTTAAGCATTCAGGCACTCGGTGGGGGTAAACTCATCCACACTTTCCTCTCTATGTTAATTCACGATAATGAGTGGTGACTGAATGGTTAACATGTTCGTCGCATAACTGCACGTCGTCACTGGATGTCTAGTGATGACTGGTTCCACACTAGAACAAAACACCTATTTCCAATGCTTGAAGATTTCAATGGTTCTTCTACTGGTGTCAGTCTGTGATTACTTCTACCTTAAGAACATAACTCCCATAAACATCAAATAAAAATAAGTTATTTTCACCTATTGATAACCTTCAAGTTGATTATTAACACCGGTTGTTGAATGATTGAGTATGAAAGTGGAGTTAAAGTCGTGAGAGTATTCAGATGGATGGTGTCCAACTCATCAGTTACAAGTTCTACCAACTGAGCTAAGCTACTCACCTGCTGGCCACTCCACTTCAATCATCACACATTATCAATAAAATCAACCCACCAAACTGCAGTTATCTTAGATATTCTAATTGACAATCACTACATTTCACCTTTTCTACAACTCAGCTCGATTCGAAGTGAGACAGAAAAGCTAAACTGCACAGGTACTATGATTACAGTGAAGACAAAGTGACATATCATGCATTCACAAGGCATTCAGTTGTAACACTAGATGACTGAAGTCAAGTTAAGTGTGAATCAGTTGTTGAGTCTAATGAATCGGCTGATCGAGAGATAGGCCGGTATCTCGGAGTCATGTTCCAGGCATCAATTTCACCCCCCAATTCATCAATTAGTATCTTCTTATCAAGAGAAAATATTTGTGTGTTTGACGCTTTCAAGAGTATTGCTAAATTATTTAGATAAATACCTTCATAGACATATATCAATGTGTCTTGCTTATTTTACTTCACAAATTAAATTACTCTCGAATAATATTTATCAAATTCGGCATATATACTCTTACGTAAAATATCATAGTAAGCTAATAAGTAACCTCTAGGTATGTACATTGAAAAAACTATCACATGATACATTTCATTAGTATTATTCATTGGATTTCAATTTCATTTCAAAACAAAATATACTTATCATTGAAATTCACTTGACTTGACTTGATTTTCTACAGATTACACGTTTAAATCAATTCTGATTGAGCAGTTAAGTTGAAGACGTTCATTATTATTATTATTATTATCACTTCTCCCATGGGTTCATAGTGGAACATCGGGATTGAGTAGCACACCTCCATTGCACTCTATTCTCCTCAGTCTTCCCAATCTGGCTCCACGGCTGCCCACAAGCTTCCGATTCTTCAACACATACCATCTCCTTCATGTCACCCTAGGCTCACAGGCCCAAATCGTCGTTTCCCCTTTCCATTCTACTGAACGTCCCAGTCTGACGCATAATGTCCCGAATCCGCCTTCTCAGTGTATGTATAGCCATTCCATCTCCACTCCATCCCTCATATTTGTTGGGTAATAGCTCCATACTTGGTTGGTTCGTTGGCAGGTCAGAGTGAGTTCCTTGTTGATTATTCTTATCATTCTGGCCATCTAATCTTCAGCAACCACCGTAGGTAGCTCTTGATCGAGACGTTCATGTTCGTTTCACATTGATGACTTTTCTTTTTTACCTAATCAGTTATTCAGAGAACTGTTAACATTTATAATGAGAAGCTAAGAAACACCTTTGGCTAAGTTCCATCTCTGATGTAGCTAAATAACTTTAAAAGCAATTATCAATCATTTCAAAACTCTGTTTGATAGTAATTTTCAATGATGTCTAACAGTGGGATACAGGAGGCACACTTCAACCTATTGGGGACTCGGCACCTAGATATACCTGCCTGCTTGCCTGTCTGCCTGTACCAACTTCCTAGGTCCATTTGTTATCCACGACCCATCATTACTGAAGTTACCGACAGTGTCAAGGATTTGTGTAGAAGCCCAAATGCTAATAGTGACCAGTGAGTTTAGTTGTATCAAAGACGGAAGATTACAAGATATAAAATCGGTTATAAACCCATCAGAAATCATCAGATTTCATCACTATAATTCTTACTTTTATAAATTAAACGTTCTTTCGGATTACGATATAGCGTGACCGCCACCCAATGTCATCGTTGAGTAACTGTCCTCACGATCATCAGGCTTTGAATTCATTGGACCATTGATTGTGACCTAGTGGCTCAATGGTAACGTGCTGGCCGAGGAACCTGGAGGTAGCGGGTTCGATCCCTAGTGGGACGGGTTCATGGATGCTCACTGCCGAGGAGTCCCATAGTAGGACGAAACTGCTGTCCAGTGTTCACAGGTTTCCTTTATTCCTCCAACTGATGTCAGTCTACGATGAATAACAACTTGAAATATTTCCAAATCTCCACAACTCCCTCAAAAGTTCTTTCGGATTGGCTAACTCTTCCTTCATCTACTCCTATAAATATGTTTATCACTCACGAAATTGCAGAAAAATTTCTGAAATTGTTAGTACCACTATGATGCTGCTGTTCACGCCAAACAAAATATTGAGTCACATCTTCCTGAAAAGACTGAAGGCTGGTTGGCTGGCTTCGAGAAAAACAAATTAAGTGAATATTGAATTGAAACACTACAATACGCAACATGATAGAACAGAGCGTAGAATACCAGTCAACTACATCTCTACCTCAACTTCATCGATTTTGAAAAAGCCTTGAATAGCGTCGAAAGAGTAGTAATTTGGCCTCTACTTCAACACCTTTTTTATCCGCACCTAGCAGCAGCTATATGCTACATAATGCTACATGCTACATGCCAAGTGATTCACAGTGGGAAGAAATCTCAGTGATGCCTTTGAAGTGGAATGAAGACAGGAGTAAGACAACGTTGCCTACTATCACCCCTAATCTTACTGATTGTGGTCGACTAAACTGGATCATGCAACCGACAACTGTGAGGAGCAAGAAAATGAGCATACACTGGCTGTTTGACGGATGAAAAACCGCAGAAGAAAATTTGGATTTTGCCGACAACGATGATGATGATTTATGTCTAATATCTTACGTCGGACAAACTCGAATATGTACAGGCGAAAAGTGACAAGATGGCAGAAGAGGCGAAGTGAGGCGAGGTAGCGAAGGAAGACGTGACTTCCTTGAAGTGAAGGTAGAGAAGACACTTGTGATGAAGATTTCCAACCACCACTACCACCATCACCACAACCACCAACAGCAACAACAAGCAGTAATCACCCTGAATGGGAGAAATGTGAAGGAAGTTGTCTCTTCCACCTACCTACATAGGCAACATCTTTTCAGCTGCAGGCAGAGACAGCGGAAACGGAAGGATATCAAAGCCAGCACCAGACATACGTCATCAACAGCCGCCGCCTACGCGCTCTCACTAGATACTGAAGATCAGATCAGCTGGCCAGGAAGAATAAGAAACAATAAACTCTGGCCTGGCAACGAACCAACCATCAAAGAACGTATCGCCCAACAGATATGCAAAAGAATGTGGAGATGGACTGTATTCGATTGGACATACTTTGAGCAGACGGTTTGGGGACATCACGGACTAGATCAGGTCAGACCGTCCAGTGGAAGCCGAATGGGAAACGATGAGTTGGGTGTGTGACGGTGACGTGGAGAAGACTGTGTGAGGAAGAAATGTAAGCTCATGGACAGTCGTGAAGCCAGGCTGGAGAAGAGAGTGAAATGGCGCTGTGCAACTGAAGCTCTATGTTCCACTAGGAACCCAAAAGAAAATGATTTATAATAACAAAGAAACTGGAAAAGGCAATTACCTATATTGAAAAACAACTCCCAAGTCTGACTTTTTAAATCCGCTCCACCGTACCCCCTTCCATTTTTCTGTCTTCATTATAATTTTTAACATGTTCCATCTAATCATTGTATTAATAGTAGTATTTTTCACAGAGTCTTAGCAGCCAAATGACCACTGAGAACCTGGGAGAGTGGAACACTTTTTTCGTCACTTTAAGGAATTCCTCAGCAGTGTGCAGTGATTATCTGGGAATACGTGGGTCATGAAGCGAGACAGTTATGTGTTTGAACCCCTACAGGAGTCATGGCTGAGTATCGCTGATGAGCCCTTATCAGAAAGAAAGCATTTTTCTACTGCTCGAAGTTTTCGGCATTTCTGCAATCGATATCAGTCGGTGTTAACTAGTTCACTAGTTACTAGCCGGTCCTAAGCCCGGGTAAACAGGGAAGGTTGGGCATAGGGCTAGCAACCCTACACCGTAAAACAAATCTAACCGCTAAACAAACTTCAAAGCACAGACAAAATATAAAAAATAAAAACAAAATTATTCCTCATTGGAATCGGAGGGGTGAAATGACGCCAGTTGGTGAAAGCCTGCCTTCGGGAAGCCAATTGGCTGATGTGTCCTCTCTCCCTCGATGAAAGCGAAAGTGAAAGTGGGGAAATGGAATGTCCACACGATGTTTGAACACAGCAAGGCAGCCCAGATTGCAAACGAGATGAGAAGGTATCACACTGAAGTGCTTAGGATTTGCGAAAGCAGATGGAATGGGAGTGGACTCTCCAAACTGTCAACTGGAGAAGAGTCAATAATCTACTCCGATATCGTCACCCAGATGCCAACCACGAGCACACTGAGTTATGGAGTTGCTATCATGATGTCCACCTCCCAAGAGCATCGAAGGCTCTCTCTCATGCAGTGGGAACCAATCTCCTCCAGCATCACGATCAGGATCATGACAGCAAGATTCAACTCAAAAGGAAGAAAGGTCACAATCATACAATGCTACGCTATACACCTACAAATAATGCAGAGCAAGAGAAAAATGAGGAATTCTACAGACAACTTCAATCAACACTGGACAAGACCTCACTCTAGATGGCGATGTCAAAATTCTAATGGGTGACATGAATGCCAAAGTGGGAGGGGAGAACACAGGAAGAGAACTAACCATGGGCTGAGAAGTGCTTGGTGAGGTGATGAACGAGAATGGAGAATAGTTTGCAGAATTTTGTGCATTCAGCGATTTGGTGATTGTAGTGGGGCAGTGTGTTCAAGCACAAGGATATCCACAAAGCGAGCAACATGGATTTCACCAGACACCAGGACACACTAAAATTCAGATCGACTTTATCTCAATCTCAAGAAAGTGGAGATGCAGCCAGCCTACTTGACACAAGGTCAAGAAGAGGAGCAGATGTAGGTTCAGACCACTCACTGTCTAGTGCAAGCAAACTACCTTCCAAATCAAGTTGAAAGCCTTCAAGGAAGCTGGTGATAGACCGCAGTTCAAGTACAACACTCGGAAACTGAAGGATGAAACTACAAAGGAAATCTTCGCATCAGTCAGCCATCAAGACAAAATGGGAGATATCGAGGAACATCGCTGAAGAATACTGTGTGGAAGGACACTGGAAGTCTTTGAAAGAGATGTGTAAAGAAACCTGCACAACCGTATTAGAAAGGAAGAAGAAAGAAGACAAGGAATGGATCTCGATGGACACATGGAAGCTGATAGAGGAGTGAGAGGAGGATGGTGAAGCAGAAGATAAACCACTGCAAGGATGCGCATCGAAAAGAGGAACTGAGTAAAATATATAAAACAATACACTGGACAAAGAAGTGAAGAAGAGTGCACGCAAAGACAAAAGACACTTCTACGAAACACTGGCAAGTGAAGCAGAACAGGCTGCAGGTTAGAGAGATAGAGACCTGACATCATTGTATCAAATAACCAGGTTACTATCTGGGAGAGTAGAGATCAACGCAGACGAAACCAATAAAACATGATGATGGAAATTTAATTACGAAAGAAGAGAAACAAAGGAAACAATGGGCTGACCACTTCAAGAAGCTTTTGAATCGACCACCACCTGCAGCCGCTGAACTACAAGTGAACACAAATCCTCCAACAAAAAAGGAAGTCCTGAGCACCATAAAGCTACTGAAATGAGGGAAAGCAGCAGGACCAGATGGGATCCCGCCAGAAGCACTGAGAACAGATGCAGAGACAACAGCGGACATGCTCACACCACACCACTATTGATAAAGGTGTGGAAGGAAGGGAAGGTACCTGGCCATTGATTGGAAGGAGGGTGACCTTGTCAAAGTCCCGAAGAAAAAAGACCTCAGTGTTTGCAAGAACTGGCGAGGAAATACGCTCCTGTCCACCCAGAGCAAGCAAAATATTAAGCCGTATCATCCTGGAGAGACTAAAGGATGCACTGGATTCAAAACTACGACCGGAACACGCAGGCAGGCAGGCTTCAGGAAGTACAAATCATGTGCTGACCAAATTGCAACGCTTCGCATCATCATAGAACATAGTATAGAATAGCAGTCAACCCTCTACCTCAACTTCATTGACTTTGAGAAGGCCTTTGACAGCGTCGACCGAGAGATAATTTGGAAACTGCTTCAATACTACGGAATACCACAAACTTTATATATATATTACCTTTTTGAGAGACAAAGTCAATTATGACAAAATCCTAGTGAAACTAATTATTTTTCCTTTGGGTTCCTAGTGGAACATTCGGCTTCAGTAGCACATCTACATTTGACTCTCTCCTCTTCAGTTTCGTCAACCTGGCACCATGACAGGTCATGACCTCCTATTTCTTCCTCACACCATCTCCTCCATATCACAGTCGCACATTCAACTCATCCTTTCCCATTTGGCTTACACGCAATGGCGTGGTCTGACGTCAGATGAGCCCAAACCGTCTTCTCAGTGTATACCCGATCCGTCTCCACTGTCTTCTGCATATTTGTTGGGCGATGGGTTATTGGTTGGATCATCACCAGCCAGAGTTCCTTGTTGGCTATTCTTTCTGCTCATCCCATCTGATCTTCAGTATCGAGTGAACGAGTGTAGGCGGCAGCTATTGGTTGTGTGGGTGTGCAGTTTGTTGAAAATGATTTACATAACGCGCCAACTCTCTCAACCATCATAAAGAAGCACTGACTTGACTAACATTAGTGTTAAAAATCCGGACATTGTTCACGCGTTATGCTCAGTGGGGTGAAGAGTAGTGTAGTGTAGTGTAATGGAGTGGAGTGGAGTGGAGTGGAGTGCAGTACAGTGCAGTAGATCTACACGTTGATTTCAGATTAATGAAGGCCTATCTTGTTGTCTTTCCAATCTTGTTTTTGACAACTGTAGCTGAAAGGGTGCTGCCTTTCACATTTCTCCCGTTGATAATGATTGCTGCTTCTTTACCCTGTTTTTGTTGTCATTGGTTGGTTGGGTATCTTCATCACATCTATTTTCTCTACCTTCACCTGAAGGAAGTCCCGTCTTTTCTGTCCCGCCTCTTCTTTCAAACTGTTTTCACTTCAAAGGCATTACTGAGCTTTCTTCCCATTGTGAATCACTTAGCATGTAGCATGTAGCATCATATAGCATATTGCTGCTGTTGAATGAAGTTGATGAAGGTTTGTGACATTAAATGCATAGTGTTGAAGTAGAGGCTAAATTGCGTCTCGGTCGACGCTGTGGAAGGCTTTTTCAAAATCAATGAAGTTGAGGTAGAGATTGAAATGAATGGTATTCTATGCTCTATTCTATGATGATGCGTATTGTAGTGTTTCAATTCAATGTTCACATGATTTGTTTTTCCTGCTGATATCAGTAACTGTTGATTACTTTACTAATAAGTAGTATAGAGCTCTATTGGAAACAAAGAAGCAGTTGACTAGAAAATCTTCTTATAAGTATCTTATTCGTCCATCAGTTAGGCCATAGTGTTTGAAGTGAAATGGATACCTTAACACCTTAAAAATACATCTTTTTCAATCAAAAAAAAAGAAGAAAGATCTTAATTGTTGTCCAGAAATTAAATCTCTAAGAAAACTAGGTGTACAAACAATTGCTGAATTGAAATCATACTGGCATAATTTCACCAGTTTCAATATTCCCATACTAACAGTCTCTTCAATAAATCTATGATTTCACATTCTCATAGATACATTTCTCTATAATTAATCATCTTTTCAACAATAAATATTGTATATAACTGACACGTATAGTATGGTTGGATGGTTAACGCATTCATCGTGAAACCTGAACGTCCTGAGTTCCATCCTTAGCCGGGTTGTGGGTGCGCACTACTGAGGAGTCCTACACTAGGATGAAACAGCTGTCCAGTTCACCCAGATTTTCAATGGTTTCCCAAATAATATCAATCCATGATGAATACTACTTCTACATATGGTATGAATTATGTGAAAAGTCAGTTTTAGTTGGAATTTCATATACTTCTTTCCTATTCAAGAGTTTCAATAAAGGGAAGGAGTACATTGGTAGTAAAATTGGCATGCACATATAATTGCACAGATTCTCATCATCTGCTTTATAACGGTAAAGAATATAATCTCTCAAGTTGTTATTCATCGTAGACCGACATCAGTTAGAGGAACAAAGGAAGCGTGGGAGCACTGGACAGCAACTGTTTCGTCCTAGTATAGGACTCCTCAGTAGTGCGCACCCACAACCCCGCCAGGGATCGAACTCGCAACTTTCAGGTTCCGTGGCTAGCACGTTATCATTGTGCCACTGGGTCACAATCCAATGGTTTATATTTCCAACTTCTGTTAGCTCACGATATAACTCACGAAATAGCTGTCCAGTTCTCCCAGGTTTCCTTTGTTCCTCCAACTGATGTCAGTCTACAATGAATAACAACTTGAAATATTTCCAAATCTCCACAACTCCCTCAAAATTCAATATAATCTTTGTGATAAATACATAAATCAACAAGAATATTTTGATTAAGATGGAAGGTAGGAAAGATTTAGATTTTTCTCGAAAATGGAGATGTTACTATAAGTACTTAAAGGTTAACTATTTATACACCGATGAACAATGAACGTTCTAGATAAGATAGAAAAGTTATTTTAAAATTAAATCTAGAGGTTTGTGAAGATTTATTAGTTCATTTCACACTGAAATTGATCACATGAAATGACATCAGTCAATGACAAAACAATCAAAGGAAACAACCAATCACAAACCAGTTGGTCAAGGCAAGTTACTTACTAAATCACTCAAAGAGAGATATTGACAGGTTACTTCATACTGAAGTTAGTGCTGTGGATAATGTTGTCGAGAAGAAAGATGATAAAATCTCCAAGATTAAACAATCCAGCTAGCGCAGAGTACACAATAGAACTATAACTGATATCAGTTGGAGAAATACTGGAAACTTGAAAGCACTGATTAGTCGTTTCGTCTTGCCATGGGATTCCTCAGCAGTACACACTCACGATCCTGCCCTACCAGGGATACAAACCAGGACTTTCAGGTCTGACAGCCAGCACGTTACTATTGGTGAAAATGACATCATGATTACGTGAGCGAATTAAGAAGTCAACAGATTTGTATTATATTGAGTAACATGATGAAAAGTGAGAGTAAGCTTGGAAACAAAACGAAAGATAAGATAAAAAATCAGAGGGTAATGAAGTGAAGAATTGTTTACTTACAAATTTAGAGGCTTAAAACCAGGTCTTTCTAACACACATGTTGCATCTTCATATTTGCTACATCACAATTATATCATCAACATGTTAGTTGGTTGGAAGTTATTAGCAGGAGGCCCTGGACCTAGGTTTCGTGCCTATTGGCACTCGTCAGCAAAGCGACCTGACGGAACTGATGTCCCGTCTGAGATTTGAACCCGTGTTACCCAGTGTTGTAGTCAGCGACTTTACCACTAAGCTATTCGGGCCGTGATTGACCTCTTGTAGGACTGGCTTACATATATTGATTGGTCACAGAAGTGCAACCAATTTCATGTTGTCTAGATCCAGGGCTTCGTGACGATTGCCTCCAACCAACTAACATCTACTAATGTGTACTGAGATGCTGAGCTTCCTAGCTTAGTTGCCACATTACAAATATGATCGATAGAATTCGGTCTGCACTGAAGACTAGACAATATGAAATTGGTTGCACTTCTGTGGCCATTCAATACATATCATCAACATACTGGTCAAGTCTTCAATATACTACATTGCTTGTTGATGTATACATTGTCACACACTGAAGACTTGACTGGTGATCTCATCAGTAAACTTACTGTCTACGAAAGATATGTTTACTATATAATTGTGATATATGAAAGCATGAAGATACAACATGTTTATTAGAAAGGCTTAACATAACCTTAACATGTGAAGAAATGAAAAACAACCGTCTATCATTCTTGGATATACTCCTAAGTTGTAGAAATGATGGTCCAATAAAACGGTCAGTTTACAGGAAATCTATTTGGATAGGTCAGTACTTATGTTTTCACAGTTTTTGTCCAACCCAGTACAGATGAGGTTTAGTAACTTGCCTATTTAAAAGGATTCAACGTATTTGTATGGAAGACTCAATAGATGATGATATCAAAATACTAACGGAAACCTTAGTGGAAAATGGATATCCATTGAAGTTCATAAATGGCTGCAGACATCAGCAAGAATTGAAACTTTGTCTATACTCTGTTTTGAAGAAAGGCGTTTACATCATGTTACTATACAGAGGAGAGTCTAATAGCATAATATTAAAACGAAGGTTAAAGTCTGTTGACAAAACATACTATACCGCTAAGCTTATTGCAGTTGACAAGACCAAACACCTACTGAAACATAGATCTCAACGTTGTATAAACGATTGTGTCACATTCCACTGCGTTTATAAATTTACATATGTGTGTGTGGTCAAACATCCACAGAGAGGACTAATCGTGATAGGAGAACGTACCAAAATGACTACACTAGCAGCTGGATTCATAAACATCGATAAACGTAGGTGGTAGACAACCGTTATCTGCATCCATTGCAAAAAACATACAATTGATAAAGGTCACAGGATCGATATCAAAACAGCCTTTACAATTCTGTATAGAAACTGTCAGAGTGCGGCCTATACTTACATTTGTTGGAGCACTAGCCATAAACAAATTTAACCACCCATTGTGTGTGGAAAAACAGTTTATCGTTACACTAAGTCTACCACGGTAATGCTTATTTTATCGTATTACCAAGGTTGTCTTCCAATCTTATCTTTTTACTTCCTGCTACCTTTATTATTACTGAATTCCTTTATGCTATATTTGTACCAATATATGCAGCATATAGTCCATTAAGATCGTTGCTAGCTGATGTATACATGTCATATGTTGAAAACATGGCTGACGATCTCATCGGAAGGGTTTCACTTTATAAGAGATATGTTGATGATATAGTCATTATATGTGAAAAGCCTGATGATGCGATATGCCTGCTAGAGAAAATGAACACGGGTTAAAGTCACATTAGCCTGACTTGTGAACAAGAGACGAACAATCAGCTACCGTTCCTAGACGTATTACTCAGTCGGTCGGAGGATGGATCGATCAGGAGGTTGATCTATAGGAAACCTACATGGACAGGGAAATTTCTTAATTTCCATATCTATTGCCAAGTTCAATATAAGCGTGGTTTAGTTAGATGCTTATTCTACAGGATAAACCGCATTTGCACCGATGATACCAGGGAGGAAGAAGCCAACTTACTGACGACAACTCTGATACAGAATGGATACCCGTTGAGATTTATCGACAGGTGAAAAAGTTATGTACCATTGAAAAGTACACAGTGTTCTGTTGCTAAGAAAAATGTCTACATCTCACTACCATTTAGAGGTGATTCACATAGCTTTGTTGTGAGGTCAAGACTTAGATCAGCCATCTGTAAAACATATTATGCAGACAAGTTCATCATGGTAGAGAAGACAAAGTTCATATTACAACACAAACCAAAAGAACATAGAAACGATTACATCACATCCTACTGTGTTTATCAATTTACATGTATGTGGGGACACACATACATTGGGAGGAGTAATCGTGATGTGCAGTTAAAAATGATTGAACACGTAACTAAGTGGCTTCAAAAACACATGACCTCAACAGATCCAACAGGTGCAGGTGACAAATGACCATCTTCATTTATCGCTAAACATATACTAGAAAGTTACCATAGGGTAGACATGAAAACAGCCTTTAAAGTACTACATAAAAGTGGTCAGGGCCGATTGCTTAGATTTACTGAAGCTATTGCCGTCTGTGAATTCAAACCCCTGCTTTATGTATACAAAAACAATTCGTACTCACCTTCAACCTACCTTGGTAGGATTGATTTTAATTTTCATACCAAGAGTAAGGTTTCTTTTTCTTTTTCTATTCCGTCCTATTCCTCCGATGTTTTCTATTAACTACATTGACCCCTTTTCGTAAATTTTAAGATAAATAGTTCGATGAGTCCATGCGTGATCAGATTACTCGAAATGCATGGCGCTAATACATCACGACATGTTCCAGATAATCTTCGTCCTCTCTCTACGCTGTTTAAATTTATCAAAGGGACCAGTTGCTTTAAATATGCAGCATCAAATGTTTCCTTTTTTATTGTTTTACTCATTCAGTTATGTCATATAATCGTATTAACTTATCCCCTGAGCGTTTAAATTTCCTACAACCTATCGTTTACTAGTTGATAGACAAATTGAGAAAAAGCACTATGGTGGATTGCAACAGGCTGTTAAGGGTGTGACCGTAGATCAAATGACTATTCTCTATATAGAAGTAGTATTCATCATGAACTGATATCATGTGGGGCACTGGACAGGTGTTTCGTCCTAGTACGGGACTTCTCAGCAGTACGCGCCCACGACGCGGCTAGGGATGGAACTCAGGACGTTCAGGTTTCACGGTGAACACGTTAACCATCCAACCATACTATACGTGTCAGTCATACCATATTTATTGTTGAAAAGATGATTAATTATGGAGCACTATACATTGGTGCATAGTGCTCATTAGTGACTTGGTTCCAGATGGATATCATGAAGCTCAAATGAGAAGCCATGACCTGTGGGTCAACCAGTCGGAAGTTATCTGGATGTTAACTGAATACCTTGGTTGATAGTCGCGCTATATTGTGAATTGACAGAAGTTGGAAATTGTGAACCACTGAGAACCAACCCAGTGGATGGATGGTCAATATATTCGCTAAGAAACCTGAAGGTCCTGAGTTCGAACCCCGGCCGGGTCGAGGGTGCGTACTGCTGAGGAGTCCCATACTAGAACGAAACAGCTGTCCAGTGCTCCCAGATCTCCAATGGCTCCCCAAATGATATCAGTCCATGATGAATACTACTTTTAAATTAAAAATCCCCATTCATCTCAAAAATACATTACTGTATTGTACTCATTATTCCCTATATATTTTGCATAAACTGCTATTCGTTAAGGAAGAAAGTTGATTACCTTCAGTCAGTTGTATCTACAAATGTTAGTAGTGTAATATTGTTGTTGTAAACATTATTTCCTAATTTATATGATGATGATTTACTTTATCTAAATGGTTTCAAATTATTTCGACGAGATCAAAGTTTTTCGAAAAAGAAATGGGGTCAAGGTGTAACAACAACATTTATCAATATAAACCAGTCCACCGCTAACTATGTATACTTTAGCTTCTCTCTCTAATCATTAAAGGTTATCGTAAGCATTTGAATAAATATAAACGTATATACATAATAAATGTTTATGTTACACCTGACTGAATTCTCTCAGATTTATCAACTTTTGTTAATGAATTCACAGAATTTGCTACTGTGATTCTGTATGGATTGATAACAGTGAACAAGTTCTCAATTCTTGGCACCTTCAACTTCATCTATTAATATAAAAGATCAGAGGGAAGTGTCTTGATTCACATTTCTGAACATATGCCGTAAAATTTGAATCTTACAGGCTCATAAGGTTCGAATAGATCAATCATTCGTCATTCACTTGATACTGGACATAAAGTAGACATATTTCAAGATCTCATGAACCTTTCCCTTTGCCTTTTTCTTTTTCGATCGATTTCAAAACTTACCCTGACATTCTGCATTGTATTTATCTTTATTGAATTTCAAAGTTTGTTGGGATTTACCAATAGATTTTCGGTTGATATTCATCATGGACTGATATCACTTAGTGGAACAATAGAAACCTGAGAGTAATGGTAGTATGGAATTCGTCAACAGTGTGCATCCATGATCTCATTGATGACTAGTGTCAAGAAGTGGTTCTTAAAGTACTTATGAGAAGTCGTGACCGGTGGAGTCAGTTAAATTGAACGTGGATACAGTTACTGAATGATCACATTAGATGGGTTTTACGCTATATTGTAAACCGACTGAAGTAGGAAATAATGGAATATTGGATTGTGATACAGTGGCTCAGTGGTAACATGCTGTCTGTGGAATCTTAAGGTCTTAGGTTTAACCCCTGACACAGCGGAGTCATGAATTCGTACTTCTGAGAAGTCGCAGTTCTTCCAATTTTCCAATGTTCCTTCAGTTGATGTCAGCCCATGATGAATACCAACCTGTTGACTTTTTGTTACACTCATATATATTATTATTATTAGTCCCTTGGGTTCCTAATGGAACATAGAGCTTCAATGGCGCGTCTCCTGTTCACTCTGTTCTGTGAAATCTTTTGAACCTGGCTCCACGACAGCCCAGAAGCTCTCATGTTGTTACACTTACTTAACCATAATGTCTTTTTTACCAATTCTGGAAGAGCATGTGTACAAATCTCTCCCTTATTTTTGTTACTACCTTCACTAGAATGTTCACTGTGCATTACTGTATAAATAGTTAACGTTTAAGTAGTCTTAACAGCTTCCTCAATCTTGGTGAACTTAACTCATTGTTGCCATCCAGATCAATTGAAACATTCATGTAGATTTCTAGAAAGTACATTGTAAAACATGTTTTTTGATCATAAACATTATATTCTATAGTATAATTGCTTGTATTATTGGATCGCATTAATCAGTTTCTATGTACTTAATTATATAATGATGATGGCAATATCGAGGCATCGGCACCGTAGCTCATATATCAGGAGAGATCCATCAATTCGGTCCAAACAATGACTGCATAATAAGCATATTATTTATCTCTTAGGGTTCCTAGTGGAACATAGGGATTCAGTAGTACATCACCATTTCACTGTATTCTCTGCAGTCTTTTCAACCTGGAGCCACCACTGCCCAACACACCATATCCTCCATGTCATCCATGGACACCCAACTCGTCATTTCCTATTCAGGTTCCACTCAACGGTTTGGCCTGGCGACTGATGTCCCCAAGTACTCTCCTCAGTGTATACCGAATCCAATTCATTTCCACCTTCTTCCTCTGCATATTTGTTGGGTGATAGGTTCTTAGTTGATTGGTTCGCCAGAGTGATGCCCATGTTGCTTATTCTTTCAAGCTATCTGATCTGATCTTCGGTTCCGAGCGAGAGTAGGCGGCAGCTGTTGATGAATGTCTGTGGTGTGTTGGAACTGCTTTTCGTAACGCGCCGCCAACTCTCTCAACCATCACGAGGAAGTACTGACTTGACTGAAGTTAGTGTTAAAAATCCGAGTGTTGTTCACGCGTTATGCTGAGTTCAGTACAGTACAGTGCAGTAGAGTCGATCTCCACACTGATTTCAGATTAATGAAGGCCTCTCGTGCTGTCTTCCGATCCTGGTTTCAACAACGTCATGTGGGCCGACACCTGTCGCTGAAATGATGCTGCCCAGGTTGGCAGGTGAGAGACAACTTCCTTCACATTTCTCCCATTCAGGGTGATTACTGCTTGTTGTTGTTGGTTGGAAATCTTCATCACCAGTGTCTTCTCTACATTCATCTCAAGGAAGTCACGTCTTCCTTAGCTGCCTCGCCTCACTTCGCCTCTTCTGCCATCTTGTCACTTTTCGCCTGTACATATTCGAGTTTGTCCGACGTAAGATATTAGACATAAATCATCATCATCGTTGTTGGCAAAATCCAAATGTTCTTCTGCGGTCTTTTCATCCATCAAACAGCCAGTGTATGCTCATCTTCTTGCTCCTCACAGTTGTCGGTTGTATGATCCAGTTTAGTCGACCACAATCAGTAAGATTAGGGGTGATAGTAGGCAACTTTATTTTACTCCTGTCTTCATTCCACTTCAAAGGCATCACTGAGATTTCCACTGTGAATCACTTGGCATGTAGCATGTAGCATCATATAGCATATTGTTGCTGTTGAATGAAGTTGATGAAGGTTTGTGACACTAAATGCATAGTGTTGAAGTAGAGGCTAAATTGCGTCTCGGTCGACACTGTCAAAGGCCTTTTCATAGTCGATGAAGTTGAGGTAGAGATTTAGTTGACTGGTATTCTATGCTCTATTCTATGATGTTGCGTATCGCTGCAATTTGATGTGCACATGATTTGTTGTTTCTGAAGCCAGCCAGCCTGTTCCGGTAGTAATTATTGAATCTAGAGGATTTTTCAGGCTCTCCAGTGTGATGCGGACTAATATTTTGCTTGGTGTGGACACGAGCATGATTCCGCGCAGGTCCTTCCAAAGAATTAGGTCACCCCCCTTCATTGGAAGTTTGACAGGGTAGCTCTTCTTCCATTCAGTGGGCAGGTACCTTCCCTTCCTTCCTTGCAAACCTACTGCATAGTGGTATGGTGTGAGCATGTCCACTGCTGTTGTCTCTGCATCTGTTTCCATTTCTTCTGGAGGAATTCCATCTGGTCCCGGCATAACATAAGCAACAGTACGAAAAGTATATCGGTCGCACAAGTGGTGGCTATCTTGACTCTATGGTCACTCACTGGGAGGCAGTTACATCCAGCTGACAAGTCCCAAGTAGCACGAAGTGCATATCTTGGATTCCACTGCTAGCCACTACCCATCATTATTATATTCAATAGGTTGTAAATGGGAATAGGAGAATCTACGGAATGTATCCATGCTAATTCTGCTACTATTATTTTTACGCCTAGTTATCTAGATTTTATAATATATCAATTTTTCTTTTACACCATCTTGATATCAGATAAATAACTATAACCATTCGGAATTTTTGGGAGAAAAATAAACGATTACCTTACACACTATAGCAAGATTAACAAGCATAAAGGGTGGAGGTTTTTGTGAGTAGGAGTCAGTGAATCTCCGTTGAATTAAACAGTGGCAAACAGATTTATCAGCTGCTTAAGGACGTTAACCGGATATCTTTGGGGGAAAAAAATGATAAGTGAATGCTTCGGAAAGGTGAAAATGTACCTATTAGTAATTATTAGCTCTATATAGCAATACATATATATATATATATATATATATATATATATATATATATATATCAAATAAGTGATATTTCAAGAGATCGATTTTATCCCAAGGAAATGTCAGCAGGAAGTAATAATGATAATTTAATGTATTTACATTCCTTGATAAATTTCGACGGAGCAAGAAGAAAAGTGCTGGTGAATGTTGTCTACTTTACAGTGTCAATATTCACGTAGAGTTACTCCACGTTATTCGATTTCGACTAGCAAACGTCGTAATCTTATGCGACATATACTCATCAATGCTTTAAATGGAAGAAAAGTGAGTTGACAGTAGGTAAATATTTATGAACAAGCTAGTTGATCTGTGTTCAAATTTATTGATCTCATGTGGTGGGTGCTTAGACATGTATTCAGATTGACTGGCTGACATTTCGCCTCAATTTTTATTAAAGTTTTGTATAACTACATCATTGGTTAACTTTGCTTGTTTTAATGCAGCACTTTGAGGTCGTTTCGTTATGATTGGCTAACCTGTCTTATTTGAACGAAACGTCCCATACTAGGACGAAACAGCTGTCCAGTGCTCCCAGATTTTCAATGGTTCCCCATCTGATGTCAGTCCATGATGAATACTACTTCTAAATTAAAAATCCCCATTCATCTCAAAAATACATTAGTCTATTATTAAACAATAGGGTATAATCGCATCATAAAGCCAGCTAGTGTTAACAAGCCGAAATCAAGAGTGGAAGGTACTTGAGTAATAATCTTTAAGACAGTGAAAATAATGATGAAGGTAAGGAGTTTGACAAGTTGAAAAATGGTTGGTAGATGTGGGATATGAAGATTGAGTGTCCACTTCACAGATAGATAGATAGACAGATGTAAAGAAGATGAAGAATGAGACAAGGGTCATAATGAAGGTGATAATAATAATAATCAACTAACTGATTATAATGAAATCGAAAATAAGTTGTGAGAAGTTTCGAAAAAGCTGAAACACCTCGTTCAATCATGTGCACATTCCATCAGGTCATCAACAGAATTCTTAGAGAAGATCAAAAGCATTAACATAGAAAACGATGAATTAATGATCTCCTTCGATGTTACAGCAGTATACACATCCATCGAATCTCTATTGGTCAAGGAAACAATGTCCCTTCTGCACAAAATGCACAAAACTTAAATGTCCAAGTCTGATAGAACTCATCGACCTTTGTATGACAACATACTTCCAGTTCAATGCCAAGATATACAAACATATGAAAGGAACTCCAATAGGATAACCTGTATCCAGATTAATAGCAGAAGCAGTGATGCAGAGACTAGAAACCATTATTCTACCTGTGATCAAACCAAAAATTTGGATTCGTCATGTAGACGACACTTTTGTCATCATTAAAAAGGAGAATATAGAAAACACCCACAGTTTGATCAACAACGTTTTCAATGACATCAAATTCACAACGGAGAAGGAGTCAAACAGTCAACCACCATTCCTAGATGTTTTAGTCATTAGGTAAAAATGCCGAAAAACTGGAAACCAAAGTGTGCAGAAAGCCAACACACACTGACCAAAACCTGAACTACAATAGCAACAACCCAACAACACACAAAATCAGTTGCGTGCAGACTCTATTCAGAAAAGCGAGAACACACTGCAGTACAACAACTTCAAGGAGAAACGAAGAAAATTACTTAATGTCCACCCTAAAGAGGAATGGCTACCCACGAAACTTTATCAGAAGATGCCTATCCCGTGTATGATCAACTACAAAGTCATCCACAGAAATCAATAAACGCATCACCCCACTGTACATAAAGAATATATCACAAATCACAACAAGATTACTGAGACCACTTGGAATTGATGTGGCGCCTCATAAACCAACAAATTACCTCCAAACACTTCCATGTAGATCAAAGGATGTGACAACCCAAAAAAGACAAACCGAATATCACTTACAAAACTTACTGCAATAACTGTAGTCAACACTACATTGGACAAAGTGGTCACCCTCTCTGCCTTCGTCCACATGAACATACAACATTTCATCGCTCATTTCAATGCATGTGGATAATTATGGACCTCAGTTCGATTCCGACAATGTAGAAATTTTTGACGGAGAAAGGGAACACAGAGAATATGAGAGAATTCCGTGAAGCTTGGCATTCAGGTAAATCAGTCAGCAGTCAACAGATGTATAAACGTAGACCTAATCCACCAGCCAATGAGAAAGTGACAAATGACAGAAAGGTCAGAGGTCAAGCAGAGGGACAGCTAACAGGAAAATCTATACAGTCTGTGAATGGCATAACAATCAAAGCAAACAACCAATGACAAATTAGTTGATCAGGACAAGCTACTGAGTCACTTACGGAGAGATATTGACAGCTCACTTCATATTGAACTTAGTGGTGATGATGTTGTCTAGGGAGACGATGAAAGTTTCGTGATTAAACAATCCAGCTCAGAGAACACAATACAACGAAGACCATCCACCTGAGCTACAAATATTCTCCACTACTTTAAGTTATGAAAGTGTTAAAATTATGGTTAGATGAGAGAGTGAACATACTTTTTCTGCACTCAGAGATAAGGTTTGAATTGATGAATTACCAGTGCTTCTGCCATGGTACACAACTGTCGAAGGTGTACTCCTTTTCAAACTATTCCTTTTGACTCTATAAATGATACTGAAGAAGGACTCTGGTACAGCTATGTGTCCAGATTTGACCAAATGTTTAGGAATTAAATTTACTTTCTCCTCTCGACAGACATGCAGGATAGTGCTCAAAGATAAGTTTGGAAAGTGTGCGATTTGTGCAGCTTATATAACTAGCTCCATAGAAGTGAGTAAATGTTCAGACACGATCCAAAGCGGGAAATTATCTTTAACCCACACCAGTATCATTTGTTTACTAGAGAAACTGATCTGTAGCTTCGCAGAGAAGCATATCTTCTTCAGCGATCTGGACAGCCGATTCTTCATGATCCCTGCTGTCGTATCACCTTTGAAACCAACGTTAATAAACACGGTCTTCTTTGGAACTGTAAGTACTTACTCCGTATTCTATTTTAATTTCAGGTTCTTCAAAATGAATCTGAATGAGTATCAATTTTCCTTGAGGATCTTCCGTAGTTTGTCGAATTCATCGTCGACAATATCACGGGTGCAGATTCCACTGATTCTTAAAAATAAATAATAGATTGGATTCCTTTTTCTACTAACAGGCATCCAGGTATTTAAATTCCAGTATTGTCCATTTCATATAGGCTTGCTATAAATTGATCTCTGAAGGGAAGCAGCCGTTTACAATAAGACATTGAGAAAGTGGAATTCTGAGTTCTCTTTGAATTGTGATATGAATTCAACCGATCGGTGACAATCAATATCTGTAATTTGATCATATATAATGATTGTGTCATCTATATATCTTTTATACACGTTAAAAGTACCAATTGTTCAATGAAGTAAACTATTCTCTAGGTTTTCCATAAAGTAGTCAGCCAGCAGTGGTCTAGTTGATGACCCCATAGTGACCCCATCCTTTTGTCTATACACATCGTTATTGAATCTGAATTGCACGTTGAAAGTACATCTTAGAAGTAATTTCTTTAAATAGTGCTTTGAGATATTCACATGATAGTTATTACCTTCTATGAAATCCTATAGGAAACAGACAGTTTCGATGAGTTGAACATTTGTGAAGAGTGAAACCACATCCAGAGAAATCATTCACTTATAGGATATATTGAAATGATTAATTGAGTTCACAAAACTGAAGGAATTCTTGTTTCATTCTTCACCTTCTTTACACTCAGTGTTCATATTTCACATCTACCAATCATTTTTCAACTTGTCAAACTCCTTACCTATCTCATTAATCCCACTGTCTTAAAGATTATTACTCAACTATCTTCCACTCTTGATTTCGGCTTGTTAACACTAGCTGGCTTTATGATGCGATTATACCCTATTGTTTAATAATAGACTGTCATACACTTGTGATATGTACATACATACGACTGTACAGCTTTAGAAGAAGGATATCATCGAGAAAAATAAAGTTTTCATCATTGAATTATCTCTTCTTTTCTCTATGACTTGATGAATATGTTTCATCATCTTCGGGATAAACTCATGTCAGTCCATGATGATTACTACTTCTAAACTAAAAAAATATCCCCATTCATCTCAAAAATACATTACTCTATAGTGCTCATTAGTGACTTGCTTCCAGATGGATATCATAAAGATCTAATGAGAAGTCATGACGTGTGGGGTCAATCAGTCGAAAGTGAAGTGGATGCTGACTGAAGACCTTGGTTGATAGTCGCGCTATATCGTGAATTGACTGAAATCGGAAACTATGAACTACTGGAAACGGACACAGTGGCTGCGATGGTTAACGCGTTCGCCGTGAAACTTTAAGGTCCTGAGTTTGATTCCTAGCCGAGTTGTGAGTGCGTACTGCTGAAAAGTCCCGTGCTAGGATGAAACAGCTGGCCAGTGCTACCAGATTTTCATTGGTTCCCCAACTGATGTCAGTTCACGATGATGATTGTCGTGTCCATTCTCTCGAACATTCCATCACCTTTAAATGTATAGTGAATGAAAGAAAACCTTACACGTATAGCTGATGCAGTCAAGGTACTATTCAGTTCGTGTATCTTTCTTCTGCATAGTCTTTTTGATTTAATCATCATATGTTCTTCTCATGTTAAGGTCTAAAAAGTTTAACTCATTGTCATTCTCATATTCTATTGTAAATTTTCTATTGAATGAGCCTTACTGAGTAACATGATTCACTCCTTGTGAAAGCTTACTTCTCTGATCGAGCGTTTTTGTACGGAGGACTCAATGGATGATGATATCAAAAAACTAACGAAAACATTAGTGGAAAATGGATATCCACTGAAGTTCATAAACCGCTGCAGACATCAGCAAGGATTCAAACCTGATCTGTACTCTGTTTCGAAGAAATGCGTTTACATCGCGTTACCATACAGAGGAGAATCTAATAGCATAATATTAAGACGAAGGTTAAGGTCTACTGTTAGCAAAACGTACTATGCAGCTAGGCTAGTTGAGAAGACCAAACACCTGCTGCTACCTAGACCTCAACGCTGTATAAACGATTGTGTCACATTCCACTGCATTTATAAATTTACATGTGTGTGTGGACAAACATACATAGGGAGGACTAATCGTGATATGCACTTGAGGGTAGGGGAACATGTTCCAAAGTGGCTATGAAAGCAGCTGGATTCACAAACATTGATAAGCGCCGATGGCAGACAACCATCATCATCCATTGCGAAACATATCATTGATAAGAGTCACAGAATTGATATCAAAACAGCCTTGACAATTTTGTATAGAAACTGTCAGGTGCTAGCCATAAATAAATTTAAACCCCCATTCTGTGTGCAAAGACAGTTTGTCCTTACATTAAGCCTACCTTGGTAATGCTTAGTTTATCGTATTACCAAGATTGTCTTCAAGTCTTATCTTCTATTCCTCTCATTATCTTTCTTATTATTGAATTCCTTTATGTCATATGTGTCCTTCCCCCACTTCTAGTTTTCATATATGCCTTAACAAGTAAATGTGTGATCAGATTGTTCGAAATGTATAGCGCTAATACATCACATGTTGTTCAGATAATCTACGTCTTCTAATTATATTATCCAAATTCATAAAAGGGACTAACTGTTTCAGAATATCCTTAAATTATTTCCTATCAGAAGTGAAAATGTATTAGGTAAGGTAAGGAAGTTATGTCACAAATGAAGATTTAGAGGAAATATTTCAAGTTGTTATTCATCGAAGACTGACATCAGTTGGAGGAACAAAGGAAACCTGGGAGCACTGGACAGCTGTTTCGTCCTAGTATGGGACTCCTCAGCAGTGCGCACCCACGACCCCACCAGCAGGGATCGAACCCGCGACCTTCAGGTTCCGCAACCAGCGCGTTACCATTGAGCCACTGGGTCAGAATCCAATGCTCCATATTTCCAACTTCTGTTAGCTCACGATATAGCGTGAACCGCCACCCAATGTCATCGTTGAGTATTTGTCCTCACGGCCATCAGGCTTTGACTCCACCGGTCACGACTTGTCATTGGAACTTCGGGAATACTTCTCGAAGCTAGTCACCAATGAGCACTAGTTCAATTAAATTTTGAAGGGGTTGTGGAGATTTGGAAATATTTCAAGTTGTTATTCATCGAAGACTGACATCAGTTGGAGGAACAAAGGAACAAAAATAAACATATTATAATTGTGGAATACACAATTTATCTGGAACAGACAAGGTTTTATGATGACCAATGGAAAAGGCAAAGTTTGCAAATACTTTCTTTGTAAGCATAGTACTATTTTGAACGTCTAGATGGGTAATGCTTCATCTATACCTAAATGTTTCCATCTAATTCCCTTCATGTGGCTTCATCAAACGTTGTAGAGGAATTTGGAAGACTTCTTAAGACTTTCCGAGTAACTTGATTACATAAGATGTCCTGTCATTGAGCTGGAGATATATTTCTGTTTCTCCGTTTTCTAACCATGGTCAGTATCATTCTTGAACATGGTATAGTGGATGTACTTAGTACCACTGGTATAAACACTTTGATGTGGCTCAATGCATCGGCTGAAGGTTCCTGAGAGTTATACGAATGCATCCGGCCAATAGAATAGACCACGTTATGTCTTGTCACTCAACAAATATTCAGAACGAAGTGGAGATGGATTAGACAGGCACTGAGAAGACCATTCGGGGACGTCACACATCAAGCACTCGAGTGGAACTCAAATGGGAAACGACGAGTTGTGTGTGTGAGGGTGATTTTGTATTTCTGTCTATAAACCACACTATTAAATGTAAATTGGACGTTAGATGTGCGTCTGAGTGAAACTTTTTTAGGAGTTAGGAAGGGAATACATATTATTATTATTATTATTATTTGTGTCTTGGGTTCCTAGTGGAACATAGGCCTTTAGTAGCACATCTCTGTTCCACTCTGTTCTCTACAGTCTTACCAACCTGGCTCCATGACTGCCCACAAGCCTTCATTTCTTTCTCACATGATCTCCTCCATGTCACTCTCACACGCTCAACTCGTCATTTCCCATTTGGATTCCGCTCGAGGGCGTGGCCTGACGCGTGATGTCCCCAATTGGTCTTCTCAGTGTATGCCTAATCCATCTCCACTTCCTTCCACTGCATATTTGTTTTGTGATAGGTTCTTAGTTGGTTCGTTGGCAGGCTAGAGTGAGTTCCTTGTTGCTTATTCTTTCTGGCCATCTGATCTTCAGTATGAAGTAGTTCTAATGATTACAGCTGTTAGTAACTGAAAAGATTCCAGTAAAAAAATTGTTGGAATGTATGCGGAACTTACGTGGGTTATTGGAAAGTAGGTAATACGAGGTCGCATCCAATTTCGATTTAAAAATACACAATTAGTTCTAAGCACAACATCTAGTTTAGCTAATGACTATGACACACTTGTTCTGAAATAGCATCTCTTTTAAAAGGCAAGAGAATACAAACTAGCACCTTCTCACCTGTGTAAACACTTTGATCAGATAGGCTTTGCTGGTAAGTGACAACAAGCAAAGAACTTATTTCTTGTGGACTACATTCAGTCACTTAACATCCATGAAGGTGAACCTCTTTGCTTAGCTATAATGTTGGAAAATGATCGATGAAATTTAGTCAGCGCTCAGTACTAACCGACATGATCAGTAACCAGTCACTGCAACCTTGTTATCTTCCTATCATTCTTTGTATTTTCCAAGAAAAATCATTGGATATCCATTGTTAAACAGATAATATTCGGGAATTTATCTTTAAAATACAAAATTTTTCTCCATCAAGCAGTGACCTAACAAACTTGATTTGTAGTTTCATGGATAAAAACTGTTATAAATTAAATACTGACTCATTCACTTGTCTTTGCTATAAATGCTTCTCTCGAATATGCCACTATCTTTCTTTCCTATGCAAATTTTGAAGTGATCGTATCTTGCATAAGTTGCCATAAACATGGTGACAAATGATATTGATGGCAGTCAGTGGTTGGATTTATCTGCCTCCAAGTGAGTGATATTATTCCCGATCCAGGACCACTTGTTCTAAAAGCAGAGGTGTTATCCACTTTCTCAATGAGTCATGATAGATACTCGTTACTATGTGAATGTCGTGATTACTATATATCGTAGGTATTTTTCTGAATAAAATACTGTAAGTTGATGACTCCTTTGAAGTAAAGACTGCCTAGTATCACCGATGATATTCTTGATTGTGATCGGCTGGATCATGTAACAAACAGTGAGGAGCGAGAAGATGAGCATACGCTGTTTGACCGATGAAAAGACACCAGAAGAAGATTTGGATTTCGACGATGATTTGTGTCTAATATCGTGCAAACTCGAAGATCTACAGGCAAAAACCAACAAGTTAATAGAAGAGGCAGCGAAAACGGAACTTCAAGTGAACGTAAAGAAGACAGTGATGATGAAGATACGCAATCTACAACAAGAGGCACCAATCACCATTAGCGGGAGAAATCGGAAGGAAATAGTCTCTTCTACCTACCTAAACAGGAATCATTGTCTCAACTACAGATAGCAGCACACACAATGATGTCAAAGCCAGGATCAAAAAGACAACAAGACAGGCCTTTATTAATCTGAAATCACTGCAGAGATCTACTTTACTTAGCATAACGCGTGAACAATGAACGGATTTTTAACACCAACTTCAAGTCACTACTCCTATAGCATGGTTAGAGAGACTTGGAGCATCACGAAAACCAGTTCCAACAAACTACACACATACATCATCAACAACTAACGCCTACACTCCCTCACTCACTCGATACTCAACAGCAGATCAGATCAGATCAGATGAGATCAGATGAGATGGTCAGAATAATAAGAATAAGCAAGAAGGAACTGTAACCTGTCAGCTAGCTAGCTAGCTAGCTAGCCAGCCAGCCAGCCAGCCAGCCAGTCAACCAAACAACCAACAACCCATCACCAAACAAATATACTGGAAACGAATATGGAGATGGATTGGATTGGATTCGATGGAATTGTAATGGGCATACACTGAGAAAAGCATTGACAGACATCAAGCACCAGGACATGCCAGATGGTCGAGTGGAATGCAAAGTGGAAACGACGAGTTGTGTGTGTGTGTGTGAGAGAGAGAGAGGATGACATGAAGTGGGTGGTGTGCGAGAAAGGAATGAAAGCTTGTGATCATCGGTGTCTTGAGGTTTGAAAGCCTGCAGAGAGGAGAATGCAATGGAGACGTTCTACTGAATCCCTATGTTCCACTAGGATCCCAAGTGACATATAATAATTATAATAATCTACGCTGTAAAATTACTTTCAAAGAAATAAATCTGTTGACGACAAGATTTCATATTTAGAAACGAAATGTTTTATAGTGAAGAAGATGTATAAACATAAGGTACTTTGACAAATAACATTGACTTGCCTCAATATTTTCTCCTGTTAATCAAAATAACAGACTTGATGGTCATGAGGATAAATACTCAGCAATGATATTGACTAATGGTCACACTATGTCGTGAACAGATAACATTTAGAAATAGATAACCATTAGATTCCAACTCAGTGGCTAGTTCAATGATAACATGCTGACTACAGAACCTGAAGATCATTGGTTCAATCCTTGATATAGTGGAGTTATGGGTGCACGCTGCTGTAGACTATTGTACTAGGGCTAAACAATTGCTTCCAAGTGTTTCTACTTTTTCAATGTTCCTTCAACTTACTTATATCAGTCTATGATGAAGACCAATTTAAAATGTATTCTATCATTCTGTTAAATTTCTACAAATGTTTTTAAGGGTTATATACAGAAAGTGACATAGTAGACAAGTCTACTATTGATAAAATAATATTTATGCAAGTTAGTTATTACCACAAGAAAAAGAATTGAGAGTTGATCAACTTTCAACAAAGAACAGTTGTGATGGTTTATCTTCTCTAATATTCATCGATATTTTCTCCTAGAAATGGAAAAAAACACAATAATTTCATTTAAATGACAACAGATTAATTTGTTTAGAAAGGAAAAATGAAAAATGTCACTCCTACTATAAAAGTTTTCAATACTTAAACACAGAGATATTTCTATCTATGCTAATGCATATCACAATTTCGACAATCTAGAAGTTGCTATATAGACAGTTATTAGTTCCTAACTGTATCTTATTTCATATAAACTTTATAGCATAAAATTATTATCTGAATAGAATCAATTATGTAATACTGTATTGAGTTGAAAATTGTTGGAAAAAATAAACCCTGAAATTTCATTGTCCTAAGTTTGAAACTAATTCAGGTCATCATAACATATCGTTCTCTAACTATATCCAGTCTGGAATGAATGCTAAATAAGAAATTGCATCAGTAATAAATTATTATTATTATTTATTTGTCCCTTGGGTAGAACGTCTCCATTGCACTCTCCTCTCTGCAAGCTTTCAAACCTGAAGATACCAATGATCACAAGCTTTCATTCCTTTCTCACACACACAACTCGTCGTTTCCACTTTGCATTCCACTCGACCATCTGGCATGTCCTAATGCTTGATGTCTCTCAATGCTTTTCTCAGTGTATGCCCAGTATATTGGTTTGGTGATGGGTTGTTGGTTGGTTGGTTGACTGGCTGGCTGGCTGACAGGTTACAGTTCCTTCTTGCTTATTCTTATTATTCTGACCATCTGATCTCATCTGATCTGATCTGATCCGCTGTTGAGTATCGAGTGAGTGAGGGAGTGTAGGCGTTAGTTGTTGATGATGTATGTGTGTAGTTTGTTGGAACTGGTTTTTGTGATGCACCAAGTCTCTCTAACCATGCTATAGAAGTAGTGACTTGAAGTAGGTGTTGAAAAAGCGTACGTTGTTCACGCGTTATGCTGATTGTAGTGGAATGGAATAGAGTGCAGTGGAGTGGATGTCTAGGGAGAAACCAACAAGATGACAGAAGAGGCATCGAAGACGGAACTTCTTTCAAGTGAAGGTAGGGAACATAGAGGTGATGAAGATACTCAAACAACAACATCAACTGGAAGCATGAATCACCATGAACGGTAGAAACCCATTGTGAATCACTTGGCACGCACCATGTAGCGTCATATAGCATATGGCTGCTTTTGAATGAGGTTGATAAACGTTTGTGACACTAAATGCATAGGGCTGAAGCAGCTGCTAAATTATTTCCCGGTGGACGCTGTCGAAGGGCTTTTCAAAATCGATGAAGTTGAGGTAAAGATCAAGTTGACTGGTATTCTACACTCTGTTCTATCCTGATGCGTAATGTAGTGTTTCAATTCGATGTTCACATGATTTGTTTTTCTCGAAGCCAGCCAGCCAGCCAGCCAGCCAGCCAGCCAGCCAGCCAGCCAGCCAGCCAGCCAGCCAGCCAGCCAGCCAGCCAGCCAGCCAGCCAGCCAGCCAGCCAGCCACCCAGCCAGCCAGCCAGCCAGCCAGCCAGCCAGCCAGCCAGCCAGCCAGCCAGCCAGCCAGCCAGCCAGCCAGCCAGCCAGCCAGCCAGCCAGCCAGCCAGCCAGCCAGCCAGCCAGCCAGCCAGCCAGCCAGCCAGCCAGCTAGCCAGCCAGCCAGCCAGCCAGCCTGTTCCAGTAGTAATTTTGAATCAAAAGGATTTTTCAGTCTCTCCAGGAAGATGTGACTAAATATTTTGTTTGGCGTGAACAGCAACATGATAGTGGTACTAACAATTTCAGAAATTTTTCTACAATTTCGTGAGTGATAAACACATTTGTAGGAGTAGATGAAGGAAGAGTTAGGCAATCCGAAAGAACTTTTGAGGGAGTTGTGGAGATTTGGAAATATTTCAAGTTGTTATTCATCGTAGATTGACATCAGTTGGGGAACATTGGGAACCTGGGAACACTGGACATCAGTTTCTTCCTACTAAGGGACTCTCGGCAGTGCGCACCCACGAACCCACCCCACTAGGGATCGAACCCGCTACCTCCAGGTTCCTCGGCCAGCACGTTACCATTGAGACACTAGGTCACAATCAGTGGTCTAATGAAATCAAAGCCTGATGGTCGTGAGGACAGTTACTCAACGATGACACTGGGTGGTGGTCGCGCTATATCGTAATCCGAATGAACGTTTAATTTATAAAAGTAAGAATTATAGTGATGAAATCTGATGATTTCTGATGGGTTTATAACCGATTTTATATCTTGTAATCTTCCGTCTTTGATACAACTAAACTCACCGGTCACTATTAGCATTTGAGCTTCTACACAAATGCCTTGACACTGTCGGTAACTTCAGTAATGATGGGTCGTGGATAACAAATGACCTAGGAAGTTGGTACAGGCAGACAGGCAAGCAGGCAGGTATATCTAGGTGCCGAGTCCCCAATAGGTTGAAGTGTGCCTCCTGTATCCCACTGTTAGACATCATTGAAAATTACTATCAAACAGAGTTTTGAAATGATCAGTAATTGCTTTTAAAGTTATTTAGCTACATCAGAGATGGAACTTAGCCAAAGGTGTTTCTTAGCTTCACATTATAAATGTTAATAGTTCTCTGAATAACTGATTAGGTAAAAAAGAAAAGTCATCAATGTGAAACGAACATGAAGGTCTCGATCAACAGCTACCTACGATGGTTGCTGAAGATTAGATGGCCAGAATGATAAGAATAATCAACAAGGAACTCACTCTGACCTGCCAACGAACCAACTAAGCATAGCTATCACCCAACAAATATGAGGGATGGAGTGGAGATGGATTGGCTATACATACACTGAGAAGGCGGATTCGGGACATTATGCGTCAGACTGGGACGTTCAGTAGAATGGAATGGGGAACGACAATTGGGCCTGTGAGCCTAGGGTGACATGGAGGAGATGGTATGTGAGGAATAATCGGAAGCTTGTGGGCAGCCGTGGAGCCAGATTGGGAAGACTGAGGAGAATAGAGTGCAATGGAGGTGTGCTACTCAATCCCGATGTTCCACTATGAACCCATGTGAGAAATAATAATATAATAATGAACGTCTTCAACTTAACTGCTCAATCAGAATTGATTTAAACGTGTAATCTGTAGAAAATCAAGTCAAGTCAAGTGAATTTCAATGACAAGTATATTTTGTTTTGAAATGAAATTGAAATCCAATGAATAATACTAATGAAATGTATCATGTGATAGTTTTTTCAATGTACATACCTAGAGGTTACTTATTAGCTTACTATGATATTTTACGTAAGAGTATATATGCCGAATTTGATAAATATTATTCGAGAGTAATTTAATTTGTAAGTGAAATAATCAAGACACATTGATATATGTCTATGAAGGTATTTATCTAAATAATTTAGCAATACTCTTGAAAGCGTCAAACACACAAATATTTTCTCTTGATAAGAAGATACTAATTGATGAATTGGGGGGTGAAATTGATGCCTGGAACATGACTCCGAGATACCGGCCTATCTCTCGATCAGCCGATTCATTAGACTCAACAACTGATTCACACTTAACTTGACTTCAGTCATCTAGTGTTACAACTGAATGCCTTGTGAATGCATGATATGTCACTTTGTCTTCACTGTAATCATAGTACCTGTGCAGTTTAGCTTTTCTGTCTCACTTCGAATCGAGCTGAGTTGTAGAAAAGGTGAAATGTAGTGATTGTCAATTAGAATATCTAAGATAACTGCAGTTTGGTGGGTTGATTTTATTGATAATGTGTGATGATTGAAGTGGAGTGGCCAGCAGGTGAGTAGCTTAGCTCAGTTGGTAGAACTTGTAACTGATGAGTTGGACACCATCCATCTGAATACTCTCACGACTTTAACTCCACTTTCATACTCAATCATTCAACAACCGGTGTTAATAATCAACTTGAAGGTTATCAATAGGTGAAAATAACTTATTTTTATTTGATGTTTATGGGAGTTATGTTCTTAAGGTAGAAGTAATCACAGACTGACACCAGTAGAAGAACCATTGAAATCTTGAAGCATTGGAAATAGGTGTTTTGTTCTAGTGTGGAACCAGTCATCACTAGACATCCAGTGACGACGTGCAGTTATGCGACGAACATGTTAACCATTCAGTCACCACTCATTATCGTGAATTAACATAGAGAGGAAAGTGTGGATGAGTTTACCCCCACCGAGTGCCTGAATGCTTAACTTATTCGACACGAGATCTGAACGTCGTCAGCTCGACATCTATCGGGATCATCGATGAGTGCTGAGAAGAACTCAAAACAAGGAAGAAACAGCAGACTAATGCTTCCATGCTTGATCATGACTAGTTTCAATTCCAAGCCATTCCTATCGTCTCTCAAAATCACTTACATGCATAGTCCTTCAGAATCCGACTCAAGCAGTCGTTAGTCTGCACGAAATGCTAACACCATATGGCGCCAAATCATACTAACCAGCATTCTCTTATTTCTACCTATTTCAAAGCAAGCGAGTAGTGAGGAGTTTTGAACTGCTGTCACTAATATTCGTAACACACATCTGAGTCAAGTAACCGGTATTTCAGAGTTACCCAAACCAATGAATGAATAACATTTTCTATAACACCTGCATAAAAACCATAACCTAGTACAATCACCTCATATGGTGTTTGAACTGGATGAGAGTAATCCTAGTGAAACAGTATCAATCGGAAAGGTAGAGTTATCATGCATCTTTAGCTTGTGAGGGTCAGATCTTATCAGCATATTGAAGGATTACCCTCACCGTATTTAAAATAACAGAATGGATGAAAATTAACTTAACTTCAGTGTTATGGGTTAAACAGTGAATTGAACATTAAGAATTCAATGAATCAGATACATGAACTATCAATTAATTATTTATATAGATGAGAAGAAGAATAGGAAGTAGTCAGCATGTGTTTCTCTTTCTTGGTGCTGTTGTTTGTTGTTCTTCTTCTTCTTCTTCATAAATATACTTCATCTATGATAATTTATTCAAGGTGAATAGTAAATAAACAAGTGAATGAATAATTTAATATAGAGGTCAACATTATAGAATATGTATCCATGATTCACTGCTAACTGATAAACAGTTGAGTGAGGTCAAGTCAGTTCATCTGATCAGTAGATTAGTAAGTAGGTAGTGTAATATACACTTGGCAGTAGTTAATATACTTTTTTATTACTTTCCTCCTCTCTCAATTATGCATTACAGTAACAATTGAAGAGATGGGTGAGGAGAATTTTTGCCCAATTAGGATTATTCTGATTGTAGAAATGTAGTGAGTTTAGAAATATCAATTGAATCATTGAATAGTGTTTCGTGTATCCATGTGATTTTCTTGACATGAACTTCAATCTACAAGTTCATTTTTGATGTTATTTTCAACAGTTTTATTTCTTATTGAAAATATTTTTCATTTCTTATTCATAAGTGAAATTTTGATATGAGTGTGTAGTAATGTAAACACCTCGTATACGGATACTTATCAGCTTATAAAATTCTCTTTATTGAAAATTGTTAATGGATAATGATTGAAGGTGAAATGATTATCCTGTTTTCATGAATTGATTAGTACCGAAAACTTCTTGGTTGTCAGTCTTCTACTATACCAGGTGAACAATGAAATCCAACTGTTGACAATTTCTTGACTTCATTTCAATCAGTGATGGCTGTTTCTTCACTATGCGTCGATAGTCATTCACGATCAACACACTAACTATTCTTATCTATTCACTATTCTTATCTCAATCCAAATCCTGTTGAATTACAATAGAAGGCGAATCATATTGATTATGAATGAGAATGTCAGAGATAATTGTGATTTAGCAGAATGGTGTTATTCATGTTGGGTGATAGTGAATGGTGAAATGACGATCTGGATAAAGGCAGGATTCGAACAATGAGGAAACTGATTTTCGTTGTGGCTTACACCTGTGTCTCTCAATGTTGAAAGTATCCACATTTTGAATTTCTACATAAAGCATAGAAGTGTAATATATACAACTTGGTCGACACCTTCCACTTCATTTCGACACATAGGCTGATATATACCTACAACCTATCACGGTAATGCGTCTCCACTGAAATTAGAATGCAGCATACATCATGTTCAACGCAGCACAGTACTTTGAAGATAGACGCAAAGCCTAGTTGACGAACGGATTAGGTAAATACGATAGCTTAAGAGAAATGACAAATACAATGACATTGAAATGAGTCTTGGAAGCGGGAATCCTGAAGACAATGGAGAATATCTAATGTTGTGTTTTTATTGTTGGTGAATGAACACATCAATTGTCACATGCTATGGTTTCTTCTCTTAGGAGCTGGAGGTAATTTGGATGCTGCAGGTTGTTTATAATGCCTTCAAGTAGGTTTGTTTGTTTCTATGGGAGACATAAATGTAAGCAATTCATGTGCTCCATCGTGGATGTAAGTTGCTCATAGTAAATTGGCGTGAATCCCTGATCAAACTACTTTTTATCACGAAACCGTATTTTTGATTGTGATCCAATCTCGTTAGGTAGACCTTAGTACTAAGCAGTTCAGATGGCGACGAATCCCCTGTAGAATGGATTACATGAGCCAACCCATCACAACCACATAACAATTGTGCCTTTCTAGTCGTCAGTACTCAGCACTAGTCAGTATTAATCTATCAAGGTTCAAATCACCAACGAACATCAGTTTCGTCATGCCCACAGATACGCCATGTCGATGAATGTCAACTAACAAGAAATCTATATCAAGCAGGACTTCCACTTGACTGACTCCCATTATCTAACATCAAAAATGCCACGTACTATATTGGTGTAACAACTATCTTAGTGACCACATTCCATAACCTGATCGATAGACCACGGTGAGTACTCAGTACTAAGCACTTGAAAGCCAAACTGGCTATTCAGTAATCGCTAGTCCATGTGCTTCTTCATAAAAACATTTATCCACTCTGAATATCCTCCCAGTTTCTTGTTTATGTTTCTTTACCTAGGCCTGAAAAGTTTTTGATTAGTTTCTGATGAGTTCAAGTGTGGAATATCACTAAGGTAACCTTCATTGATTAGCAAAGTCATCAATACAATCACGTCTAACTAATCAAACAGTGGATGGATAAGATACCCTATTACAATATAAATCACCATCCAATCATTGAACAGTTGAACGGAGAATGTTACAGAGATTGGCCAGTGGACAACAACCAATTTCATGTTGTTTAGTTCTGAGTGCTGATCCCATTCTATTGATCGTTTCACTGCATGACCATCAAACTGGGAGGTTGACTGTCGTCATACACTTTGATAGTTGTTAGGTGGTTGCAGATAGTTGGCATGAAGCCTGTTCCTATTTGCTTGTTGACATTCGCCAGTAACGCACATGGAACAGAAGTCTCACATGAAACTTGGACCCCACATCACACCCTGTTGCAGTCCTCGACTTTACCACCGAGTTATTCAGGTGGCAACTAACCATATCTTGGACTGAATTCGAAACGATGATTTGTGACTAGAGAGCAACTGACTTCATGTTGTCTAGGTGAGTGATGACGGGCTGACTGCAACACTGAATGACACGGATTATAATCTTATCAGTTTCCTCATGGTTGCATCTGAAGAGTGCCAATAAGCATAAACGTGTATGCAGTCTGGCTTCATGCCAAAAGCCTGTAACCCACAATCCAAGAGTGTATGCCCACAATATTCAATTCAAGGCGAAAGTTTACTTAGCTAAAGTGTAACGATGCAAATTTTATGCTAGTTTGCTTTCATATTGGCAATCCTTTTTTAGCTTTCATATGGTTTCCCAAGGAAAGATGATTATCAGTGGCACTGCTTGATATAACTATGATCTGACAGACTGATTTCGTTGATTTGATGCAGTGATTTAAAGTGAAATATAAACCTGGTTCACAGCAGGGTTAGTTGTGTGAAACAGGTAGGCCCAGGCATCTGGTCCAATGTAGATTTTCGATTTACCTTCATTCGTCATCCTCTATGAACAATGGTTGCCCAACTGGTATCACTCTGTGATGAATACCAACTCAAAATAAATAAATAAATTGTCACGATAGTCAGATCGAGATCAGATTCTCGAAGTTCTAGTGAGATGTCGTGAGCAGTAGGTCGAGGGAACCAAGTTGGACATGAGAATAGTTACTCAACGTAGCCATCGAATGGAGGTCGAACCATATCACGAACTTAAAGAAGCAGAAAATTGTAGACCACCTGATTCGATGCTTGCAGCTAAATGGTAGTCTGATCTCTTCGAAACCTGAATGTGTCAGTTTCGATCACTGATGAGGTTACTGGTGCAAACAGCTGAGGAGCATCACATTTGGAGAGAACATAGTTGTCCAGTACTCTTTAAATTATAACGAATTATTTACACAAGTGTGTTATGTGATAGGCTGTATCACTCACCCATTCAGCAAACGATGTTTCCTTTGAAACCGGATAGGTTTTGACTGTTTGTGAAATATGAAATGGCTGGTGCTTAGATTAACTTTTACGAGTATAATTTAAGGAGAAACAGTGAAACAGAGATGGTCTAGGGTCTAGTAAGCCATCGATTGCACAAATTTCGCTTGTTCCTCTTTAAGCCTAACAACTAAGTACATAGAATTATTGAATATAGAGCTTCATATCTAGTATATCCACCTTCAATTAGAGAGGAGAGACGAAAGATGAGAAGAGATGGACAGACATAATGACCATTAACTAAATAGTCAGATCCACTTGTCTTTTTCATGTGAATTATACATGCGGTAAAACATAAATTGCTTTATACTAATCAACTCTATAAAGCGTAAAGATGAAACTGTTCTGTTATGATATGGTTAGATGGACAGTTATTATGCAAAACAATTTCGTTGTTTAATACGCATCTTTTTATTTTTTCAGTGGCCCTAGAATATTTGGATTTCATCAAAGATGATATATGTCTAATGTTGCACAAGCTCGAACACCTACAGTTGAAAACGAACAGGTTGACTAAAGAGGTGAGGAGAGGCAGTGAAGTAAGGCGTGACTTCCTTCAAGTGAACATAGAGAAGATAGAAGTGATGAAGATACCCAACCAACAACAACAACAAGCACCAATCACCATGAACGGGAGAAGTGTAAACGAAGTTATCTCTCTCACCCTCCTACCTACCTAGGCAGCATCGTCTCAACTACACAAGGCAGCATAGATGAGGATGTTATATGCAGGATCGGAAACTCAGCAAGACAGTTCTTGATTAATCTGAAATCACTCCACTCCAGTGCACTCAGAACAAAGCGTGAACAAGGTCAAGATTTTCAACAATAATGTTAGTCAAGTCAGTGCTGCTATGTGATGATTGAGAGACTTGAAGCGGTTCGAAAAGCATTTACAACAAACTGCACAGATACATGATGAATAGCTGCTGCCTACGCTCCCTCGCTTACTCGATACTGAATATCCGATGGGATGAGAAGGCCGAAAAGAATAAGCAATGAGGAATTCACTCTGGCCTGGCAACGAACCAACCAACAACCCATCACCCAACGAACATGCTGAAGAAGAAAGTGGAGATGAATTGGATTAGACATACTCTAGGACGACTGTTTTGGGGCGTCACGTGACAGATCAGGCTAGGGTGACATGGAGGAGATGGTGTGAGGAAGAAATGAAAGTTTATGAGCAGTCATGGAGCCAGGTTAAGGTGACTGCAGAGAAGAGAGTGAAATGTTGACATGCTACTGAATCCCTATGTTCCACTAGGAACCCAGGGGACAGATAATAACAATAATGAAATAAACTGTCAATTCAATTACATCAAGTGGTTCGATTTAGCTAGTGTCTGTACGCCCACAAAAAATGCTTGGAGATGGAAGAACCTTCAATACGGTTTTCAGTCACAAGTTGATATCATTACTGAAATGTCACCTAGAAATCTAGAACTATGAAAGAGAATTCTTGTTTCGCTCAAAAGCTCTGAGATGTGGCATGTGTGTAACACTTCGTTTTTATTAGAAGTTAACTATAGGTGAAAGTAACTGGTGTACTTTAATTGGATGTTTTGGTCAATGAAGGGTCTTGTTTTCTGTTAACACCTGTAATCTCTTCATCACAATCACATAAATCATGTTCAATAGTTATTGTTCCTCATCAAACCATAAGTGGGTTTGTGGGACACAACTATTGCTCATTATCAGTCATATCAAAGTTTTCATACAAGTTGTTGGCATCGTTTTAGAGCTCTTTTGCTTCTTCCTTCTTTGAGCGTGTTGATAGTGTGATTTCGTAAGCGTCTGGAATTGGTATTGTGGCATTTCTATTACATGTTTTACGTCTTGATTCGGAAAATAAAATTATCACACTCTCTCTGCAAATACTCAAGTTGTCAATCTATCCCACCACTCTATTGCAGGATTGTATATGCGACTGCATGTATGGCTGGTTATGTTTAAACTCTTTTCTGAATTTCTTATCTTGATAAGCTCTACTACATCTTTCATTTTGCTAACCCTCTTTGTTATCCTAACTTGGATGACAGTAAATCAATTAGTCTGACGCGTACAACTAACTTTAGAGTAACTGCTTAGAATTTGAGTGAGTTTACAGATCTAAAGTATCATCTCGATCTGATTGTAAGTCACATGTTAGATTTGTGGTATGCCTCCTTTTGATAGTAGGGCTATGAAGATCAGGACTGGAATAAATTAAGTGATTAAACCGAAACATTTACTTTTTCATTACTGCCGTATTGCCTGGTTTCTGTTGGTACATGAACTCCTTCATTTATACCTCGATATTACCTGAATACTGGCTATGATATAAGTTGAATTTCGATGTATAGCATCTGGATGTAGAATATATATCCCATTCCACTTTTGACTCATCAGACAGATGCGCTCACACCTTATCGAGTGATCGTGATTCCAATGAGGTTCGCATCACGTACCGATCGATTCATACGACAAAGCGTTATCCACTAGCTTGCTGTTTTATACAAGTGATTAATTCCCTCTTTAACCTGAGTGTGTGCAACTGATGAAAATCCTACGAAATCAGGTGAGTACATTTTAATTCTGCAAGTACTATTTGCATAGCATTATTCAACTTTATCAAAGAGGACCAGTGTTTAAAATATTCCATAATCTAGATATTTCGTAGATTTTACAATCGTACATTTTCAGGTTTGGATGTTATTGTGATAGACAGTTACATGTTGTTGATGAGTAGCAAAAGTGTGAAACTTGCCTATTCTGTGTACATTCAACTAACCTTCTGGTAGTGGAATCTTTACGAAGGTGCTATCATAATGTAAAATGTCATAGTATAAAGTAAACGAAGAGATGGTAGATGAAAAAAACCCACAGATAATTCCCCGAAAACTGTATGAACAAATATATTTTTTATTCAAATCACTTTATACAATTGTACTAAAGAGTAAATTAAAACAAGTCAGAAATATTTCATTCACATAAAATTATATAAAAGGAGTAAAATAATCTTTTCTAGGTTGAAAATAGCTTTGTTAAGGCCATCTTAGTGTTCTAATGTTTTTGTCAGAAATTTATTGAACTGCCATCATCAAAGAGTATAACATTATTCCTAGTAGATTTCACTTGAACTAGTCACGAGGATTCATGTACTGTCGAATGCTGTTACAAAGTATGTATCCTGACTAATATGAATTGATTTAGCTTCTTGTCTCAGTAAAGGATAGATATTCTCTAGGTACCAGGTGAAACTATGACAATTTAAAGTAGTTGGAATCAATTTACGTGATTTTAAATCTCCAGCTGGAATCATCTTTGCTTCTGGTAATCTTGTATAGAAATAACCTAGATATTCTCTTGCAAGTGTTGAATTTATTTCATGTAAGAACCAGACAAGTACAGTACGCTTATAATTATGTAGAATAGTGAACTCTTTACCCATGGGAAATGTGTATGGATGTTGATCACGAAATAAATGACCAACACGACTACATGGTATAATTTCAATTTGTCCATGACACATCCATGTCCGTAGTGATAACTCAATATTCTCTCCACCCCATATAATCATTTCTTCATCATAACCACCATAATAAAAAAAATCATCTCTCCATACAGCAAATATACCACCGGCTAATGCAGGTGTTGGTCTCGGTTGAATTAAACGATATGCATCAGTTTCATGTTGTTCAAATGATGGTGATATAACTGTTCCTACCTCATTCACATGATGCCATCTAAATATTAGATCCCATGAAAAACCTCCTAAGTATAAATTGTCTTCAATATTGTCATAATCTATCTTATCTGAAGTTGATAAGATGATTGGACTGACAATGAAATGTTTTGCATTATCTAAAATAGAATGTAAACAAAATTTATGAAAATTAACATGAGTTGATGAAACATTCAAACTTTGAAAGAACTAGATAGGTGTTTCGGCCTACTTTGAACTCCTCAGCTGCATATATCTTCGCCTTCATAGGGAATCGAGTGAAGAACGATTAGATTATAAAATAAACTGTCTTCTTAGAAGTATAAAACTGATTATTATCTCCTCTAATGTTTTCAAACAAGCTAGAGATCTGAAGAATTAGAATGCAATTAATCACTGAAGTGATAAATATATCTGGTTACTTCACATTCAATAAATGATGTTGGGTATAGATTCTCACTAGTAAAGGTGTAGTCTATTGATTTAAGCAATAGATCCTGGTTTTCAATCACTATTCCTCTATTTTGACCTGGAAAATCGGGTAATATCATAAACTTGAACTTTGGGCTACCGAATTTATCCATCCACGATTAAACAATCCAACTAAGAGAACACAATACAACCAAGACCATCCATCTGAGCTACAAATATTCTCCATCATTTCAAAATTTATCCATTGAACATTATTCATTCAATTTGTTTTAATCATTTAAATATTCCCTTTGAATGTACTCTGGCACATTTTTAAACTGTTTTCAACTCTTCGTTTCTCGAGTTAATAACAAAGCAGAGAAAAATGGTTACATTATATGGAAATGAATTTTTTGGTGCACAAAAATACATCATATTTTTATCCTTCAGATGTTTAGCTTAAGTTGCAGATATTTCTACTGTCTGAATGAATCACCATCAACAAAATTATGCTTGGATGTCTGTTGATTCTTCATTGTTGACCAGATGCCTATCTAGAACCAGCTGGCTATTTCATATTACTGCCTTGAATACTGTTACTATGATTAACATGCAGAGTCAATAACTATTTCGTCTGAAAGTATTCTTGTTCTGGGAGTGAATTTGTTGAAAAATTACATGCTTAGAATTCTATACTGTCATATATATTGTTCGGAATAAAGTGATTATTATTATTATCAATACAATTAGTATGCGCTATAAGTTAGTAAGTAAACATCTTCATCCAGATGGAATGTACACATCACCGGTAAGACAAATCGAATGCTGTAAGCCGGCCAGGATTTCTCTCAAAGTTCCTGGAAGAGGATATTTTGAGATGATGATATGTTAACGAGCTATTTCTTTATTTGTATAATCCAAGCTTAACAGGAAACACTCAAGCAAGATAACGTTTCAGCAATAAAGGAGTAAAACTTATACCAAGTTGAAGAATATAATTCCATCACAGTTCGTCTATTGGATGTATCGCACAGGGATACACTGACTATAATTTTGCTCGATGACGTTTCAGATACAATTTACTGTCTATACTCATATCAAGATAGCCCTACAACTTTAAGATATGATTAAGAAAGTCCCAATTCTCTCACTTTTTCCCCAGAGATATAAATAGCAGTTGCCACTTATTTGGAATAGATACTCTGTGATTCCTAATTATTATTATTATTATTATTAGTCCCTTGGGTTCCTAGTGGAACATAGGGCTTCAGTAGCACGTCTTCATTGAACTCTGTTCTCTGAGATCTTTTGAACCTGGTTCCACGACAGCCCACAAGCTCTCATTTCCTCCTCGCACGACCTCCTCCATGTCACTGTCGCCACGGACGTCTAACTCATCGCTTCCCATGGGGATTCCACTCGAGTGACTGGCGTGACGCGTGATGTCCCCAGTCGGCCTTCTCAGTGTATGCCCAATCCATCTCCACTTCCTTCCACTGCATATTTGTTGAGTGATAGGTTCTTGGTTGGTTCGTTCCCACAGCTCCTTGTTGCTTATTCTCATCATTCAGTAGCGAGCGTAAGCAGTTGTTGATGAATGTCTGTAGTTTATTGGAAATCCCCTTCGTGACGCGCCAAGTCCCTGAGTCATACAGAAGCACTGACTTGACTGACTTTGGTGTTGAAAATCCGGATCTTGTTCCGCATGCTGAGTGCAGAAGATCTCCACACTGATTTCAGGCTAATGAACGCCTGTCTTGCTCTTCCGATTCTGATTTTGACATCCTTGTCTGTGCCTGTGTCGCCTGTAGTTGAAACAGTGCCGCCTGCCTAGATAGGTGAAGGAGGTTACTTCCTTGAAGTTTCTTCCGTTGATGGTGATTGGAGTTTGTTGTTTTTGTTGTTGTTGGTGCTGTATCTTCATCGCCTCTGTCTCGTTTTCGCTGCCTCTTCTGACAACTTGTTAGTTTTTGCCTGTAGATCTTCAAGTTTATGTGACATCAGACACAAGTCATCGTTGGCGAAATTCAAGTTTTCTGGGTTCTTTTCCGCAGTCCAGCCAGCGTATCCCCCTCTTCTCGCTCCTCACTGTTTGCTGCATGATCCAGTCCACCACAATCAGGAATATCATGGGTGATTCCTAATAATAATAATAATAATAATAATAACAATAATAACGAGAACATTTTACATCATTAATTGAATTATTGAAATGAGATTGTCAACTGTTACAAGGTTGATATGTGAGTTGCGTTCTAACACACGTTTCTCCTCACATAATATGCGTGCTAGGTAAGGGGTACAGTCGAGTTCTTATACTTAGCTGTACGAGCTTACAGTCATATTTAATTTCTCCTTTTCTTCCCTAACAGAAGATACAAGGAGAGACCAGTGAATCAAGTGGATGCTGAGGGTCAGTTAAAATTACTGTAGCTAATTGCTTGCTAGAATTTAAATGTCTGTCAACTAGTGTTTTAATCAGTTGAACTAGAGGCACACCACTCACCCTACTCGTTGACTGCTTTCAAAGCCCTACGCAATATAACATAGTCCTTCTTTAGAAGACCAGGAAAAGTTGATGGGGTACAATAGAGAAGAATATGTAAAATGTAGGAATTAATAAATTACAAAAGTGGAAGTTGAGTTATACAAGACAACCTCAGTTTCTTTATGTAATAAGTTAAACGAAAGATTTTTTTTTACAAGTCAAATAGATATGAGACGATCAACAAGGATGAGAAGTAAATCTCGATCCGAGATAGTTAACACTCGATTTGCTTTCTGCAGAAATATCATCAATACAACAGGCTTCATAGGGTTTAAGCAATTCATATAAGGGTAAAATTAACAGTCTGACATTTAGAAGGGTTCAACTTGAGATCATTTAAGGGAGACTATTCGTCAACCACAGACAAGAATTCATTTGATTCAGAATAATCTAAGTGTGCGTGAACTGGAATAAACACCGTCAGATCATCAGCATACTTAGTAAAATTAGTTCCAAGAGAATAAGGTAAATCGTGGAAAAAGAACGAGAAGAGAAATGGAGAAAGTATAGCACCATGAGGCACATCAGCTTTAGTAAGCTATGAAGTGAAGCGCCTCCCTTTATGAATAGTTTACTACTTCCTTTCAGAAAAATAAGAATACAACCACTTTGTAACCCATGGCTCAGGCTGAGCTATGACAAACTTATTCAATAAGAGTGATCTAGGAACAGAATGAATGGCTGATGAGTAATCAATCCGAAAAGGCACAAAGAAAATACTTTACACCTTTTTCTAGACTAGAAACAATATTATGATGCAAGGCAGTGGCTATATCTACAGTACTTCACCGGCGTTTGTAAACAAATTGTTTTAGATCTCTGAAAACCATCAATGAATGCTCATTCACAAGGAGAAGGAATTTCTCCATTGTTTTTAGAAAATGTGGAAGTTATAGCGATGGGTTGAAAAGTAACATCTGATCCAGAAGATGACTTAGGCACAGATAACCACATATTCTATGAACAAAGATTTACTTACCGGTCACTCATTCAAGAACTATCAATGTTGACTTAGCTAGATTTGTGTTGAAACAACCTGAATGATACCGATCAAATAATCTGTCGTATTCATTTTACCAAGAGATTTAATATATACAAAGTTATTTTTGCCTAATTGGATCAGTTGAACACTTTAACAAATAAAGCTTGTTTTTGAGCGTGTCTGCAGGATTTAAATATCGCTTGGTCTCGGCTTTATGAGTCATCCACGTAACGTTCCTGGTGTGCCTTCCTAGAATGGGAAATATGTAGTACCACCATCATTCCTGTCACTATTGTTATCAATTTCTGTGATAACATCACAGTTCACATTTTTCTTCACGTTTCTTATAAATTTATTCATAAAATGAGGATAGCTAATTGTTGAAGTGTAAAGTATGCTTAATGGATCTGATTTGTAGTCCGTACCTTTCCGTGATTTTTTTATTCAGTTACTTGGACATTTAACCAAACCCACTTTAATAGATATGTAATAAGATGATGTAAAGTTGAGGTGGTGATTCAAATCAATACTAAACACGTTCAACAAAAGTGATTTACCACATGTTCCGGATTTATGAAGAATTCTACCACCTATTTCACTTAAAAGTAGGAGGAAGAACCGAGGAAAGAAACAGTTTAAGTATGTTAACCATGGCTCAGAGTTGTGAGTAAGGATGATTTGTTTCAAGGTATTATTCATTGTAGACTGACATCAGTTGGCGGAATAAAGGAAACCTGGGAGCACTGCAGAGCTGTTTCGTCCTACTATGGAACTCCTCAACAGTGCGCACCTACAACCCCGCCCCGCCACGGATCGAACCCGCAACCTTCAAGTTCCGCTGAATTGTGTTCGAAATGTTATCGAATAAATCATACAGCTGGAGAGTTTTTCAGTTGGTCAACTAAAACACTCACTGGTGTTAAATATTATGGCATACTTCATTGTTCATGGCGCATTGAATACCAACATTTATTCATATTCCATATTAGATTTGTTTATTTGATTTATAACACACAATGAGTGATATAGTCACATTTACTTGATGATCATGTTTCAAGCAGAAATCAGCATTACTCATAATCATCACATGAATGTAATCACACAGCACTTTCGACATCTGATTTCTATAGTTATGTCACCTCATATGAGTTGTTTTTATTGGTAGCACAAATTTTCGATATCTCTGGTATAGACGTGTTGCATCATTTCTATTCCATGTGTTCGCTGGGTGTTGATTGATTCGATGAACAGAGATTCAGTAATCAGTCTGTCTCCCTCTCTCTCTCTCTCTCCCTCCACCTAATTACTTTGGATTTAAACTCCATACTCTTCAATTTTCAGGACAAAATGTACAGATAAACAGAAGGATTAGTAATGGGATCATCAAATATCTCTAGTCATAGCAGATATACTTATGGAGGATAGTTAGGAAACCATAGCTTTACAATTGTTGAGTTCTACACCAAGAATATGGTGGTGAAATGTGGATGATACATTCACCACTGTGTTGAAATTGGAACATGTCGACAATTTACTCTCAGAAATATAAACTCGATAGTAAGCGCAATCCAATCGACTTGCGAGGAGGTAGAAAATGAACAAAAAAATTACCTATGTTGAATTGTAGAGTAAAACGAAGAGCAGATGGTGGTTTAGATACTACTGTCTACAGAAAACCAACACATTTCAACAGGTATCTAGACTTCAAGTCATCCCATCCAATGTCAGTCAGTTAAGGCAGGATTAGTCAAATATCTAAGTGATAGAGCTAGAAAACTGACTAGTCAGAACAAGAACCTAAACAAGGAATTGAAACACGTAAAAGAAGCGCTAATACTTAATAATCATCCTCCGAAGTTTATTAAGAAATTCTTACGCAAACACGAAAAACGAAAAAAATAACAATCACACAAGTGCGACTAATAACCACAACACGAGTGAAAAGAAGTTCACAGCCTCCATTGTATTACCCTATAAGCAGGGTACCTCAGAAACTTCATGTAGAATCCTCAACACAACTGGAATTAGGGTGGCAGTTAAACCTACAAACTCACTCAGAGATAAACTTTGTGAGCTGGCTTAAGGATCCGATAGAAGCAATTAAGCAAAATAATCTGACCAATTAAATTCCATGAAATGACTGTGAGGTCAAGTATGTAGGTCAAACTATTATGGAGTTTAAATCCAAAGTAATTAGGTGGAGGGAGAGAGAGAGGGACGGAGACAGATTGATCACTGAATCTTTGTTCATCGAATCAATCAACATCCAGCAAACACATGGAATAGAAATGATGCAACACGTCTATACCAGAGATATGGAAAATTGTTCTACCAATAAAAACAACTCATATGAGGTGACATAACTATAGAAATCAGATGTCGAAAGTGCTGTGTGATTACATTCATATGATGATTATGAACAATACTGATTTCTGCTTGAAACATGATCATCAAGTAAATGTGACTATATCACTCATTGTGTGTTATAAATCAAATAAACAAATTTAATATGGAATTAAAATCTATCAAAGTGTCCAACTTTTACACCCATATTAATTTATTCATATTCTCGACCTTCTAAATTGTTAAATATGCGTCTAATACACTAAGCTAACTAGTATCCAGACAAATTAAGCGGATAGACTAGAATTGTTCAGATCACTTGAATCTCGATAGATGTACTTGCATAGACTGGTATATCTTCTTAGAATAGAATGATTAAATTTGTCATTGATTTACAAATGATAAGAAAATATACTTTCAGAAATTCATATTAAGAAAAATGAAAAGGTGAGACTAAATATTCACCAAATAAACAGTTTGTGGGTTCAGTTGAATATCTTCAGTCGTAAACAGTTCAACACGACGATTTCTCATAATCATCTACAGCAAGTTAAATATAAACGTTGCACAGGTTTATATTCATTCATCCATTAAACAGACAGACGGAGTTTATATGAATAATGTGTGTGTGTGTGTGTGTGATGTAATTTCTCAGCACATTTCGAATAATCTAATCATATATCCACTTGACAAGTTAACTTTTAGAAAACCGAAGGATGTGAGAATAAATAGAACAATTAAGATAATAATAATTATTATTATTCAATTGTTCATTGGGTTCCCAGTGGAACATAAGGAATCAGTAGCACGTTGCCATTTCATTCTCCTCTCTGAAGTCTCCTTAACCTGACTCCACGACTGCCCACAAGCTTCCATTTCTTAGTCACACCACTTCCTCCATTTCACCATGTCGCATGCCAGACTTCCCCTTTCCCATTCGGCTTCCACTCTACGGTCTGACCTGGCCTGTCACGCAATGTCCCGAAACCGTCTTCTTAGTGTATGTCCAATTCATCTCCACTTTCTCCTGCCTATTTGTTGGGTTGTTGGTTGGTTCGTTACCAGGTCAGAGTGAGTTCCTTCTTGCTTATTCTTTCCCGCCATTTCATCTCATCGGATGTTCAGTGTCGAGTGATCGAGAGATCTTAGGTGGTAGCTGTTCATCACATATCTGTGCAGGTAGGTTGGCGTGTAGGTAGGTAGGTAGGTGTGTAAGTAGGTAGGTAGGTAGGTAGGTAGGTAGGTAGGTGTGTAGGTGTGTAGGTAGGTAGGTGTGTAGGTAGGTAGGTAGGTAGGTAGGTGTGTAGGTAGGTAGGTGTGTAGGTAGGTAGGTAGGTGTGTAGGTAGGTAGGTAGGTAGGTGTGTAAGTAGGTAGGTAGGTGTGTAAGTAGGTAGGTAGGTGTGTAGGTAGGTAGGTGTGTAGGTAGGTAGGTGTGTAGGTGTGTAGGTAGGTGTGTAGGTAGGTAGGTGTGTAGGTAGGTAGGTAGGTAGGTAGGTAGGTGTGTAGGTAGGTAGGTGTGTAGGTAGGTAGCTGTGTAGGTGTGTAGGTAGGTGTGTAGGTAGGTAGGTGTGTAGGTAGGTAGGTGTGTAGGTAGGTAGGTAGGTAGGTAGGTAGGTAGGTAGGTAGGTAGGTAGGTAGGTAGGTAGGTAGGTAGGTAGGTAGGTAGGTAGGTAGGTAGGTAGGCAGGCAGGCAGGTAGGTAGGTAGGTGAGGGAGACAACTTCGTTTACATTTCTCCCTTTCAAGGTGATTGCTGCTTCTTGTTACTGTTGTTGTTGGTTGAGTATCTTCATCACTTCTGTCTTCTTTATGTTCACCTGAATGAAGTCGTATCTTTTTTGCCGCCTCACCTCGTCTCCTCAGCCAACTTGTTGGTTTTCACCCGTACATGTTACAGTTTGTACGACAAGATATTAGAGATAGGTCATCATCGTTGGTGAAATCCAAACCTCCTCCGGGCGTCTTTTCATCGGTCAAACAGCCAGCGTATGCCCATCTTCTCACTCCTCACAGTTGTCTATTGCATGTTCCAGTAGACCACAATCAAGAAGATCATAAATGATGATAACAAGTGGCAACTTTGTCTTACTCCCATCTTTAATTAAGATGATAGGGGATTATAATTAAGAAAGATGAACACAAAAACGAAGTGTGATATAGCTGATCCTAATCTTTATAAGGCAACAAAATCCATTAAGATAGGTAGGTGTAGTGTACAATAACAAACTCTTTTCGCATACACAAAAGTGGTCTCAATTAGTGTATAACTATCCCTTGTGTAAATCTCAGTATATATCCCTGACTATATATCTAGGCATAATTTTGAAAGCTGTTTAAAATATGCTTCCGTTTTACATAATTTGACTTGACAAGTAAATGTGTAATCAAATTGTTCGAAATGTTGTACTGTGTAGATATATCACATAGTGTTCAGATAAACTTCGTCATCTAACCATACTGTATACATTTATAAAAGTAACCAACTATTTCACATAGATACATAGACAGACAGTAAAATAAAAGCCAGTTAATGGTAAACAAAGTTAAAGGCAACATATACTTCAAAGAATTTAGTCAAGATGAGCAGTTATGAGCATTTCTCCTGTAATCTGGTTGATATCAAGGATTTGATTAATAGACTCTTTTCAAATTGTAGTAATTTACTTGGGTGTAGCTAATACAGGAAAGAGTTCAGGATTCCCCTTTCATCCTTATTCGGGACTCCTCAACCGGATATATTTACACCTTACTAAATCGTGTTGCTCTCATTGAGACTTGAATATCATACCCATACACCAAAGCATTATCCATTAGGCTACTAAGGCAAGCTAGCCATCTCATAATTATTTGTTGATATCGCTTATAATTCTCCGTTGTTTTACTGGATCAAATTATTCAACTTCTATTGATATATGGGTCCCCTAAGTGGATCCTTCGATACTGACTGAATATTTATTGTGGTAACTTACTTGCTTATGGCTAGCAGAGGAATTTAGGATGCGATATATACTCAGGCGGTATCGAGCTATTTGCATAGTAATATGCCAACAAAGGTCGAACAATTCAATTCAGTATAATGAGAAATAATTACAGGTATATTAACAAATAGTTATAGTAATGTATTTTTGAGATGAATGAGGATATTTTTCTAATTTAGAAGTAGTATTCATCATGAACTAACATCATTCAGGGAACCATTGGAAATCTGGGAGAACTGGATAGTTGTTTCTTTTTAGTATGGGACTCCTCAGCAGTACGCATCCACAACCCGACTAGGGATCGGACTCAGGACCTTCATGTTTCAGGGCGAACGCATTTACTATTCAGCCACTGGAGTTAGTTTCCAGTGGTTCACAATTTCCAACTTCTATCAATTCACGACATAGCGCAACTATCACCCAAGATCTTCAGTTAGCATCCACTTCACTTCCGACTGGTTGACCTCACAGGTCAAGACTTCCCATTAGAACTTGCTAACATCCATCTGGAAGCAAGTCACTAATGAGCAGAGAACTAGAGAGCAATGTATTTTTGAGATGAATGAGGATATTTTTTTAATTTAGAAGTAGTATTCATCATGGACTGATATCAGTTGGGGAACCATTGGAGATCTGGGATCACTGGACAGCTGTTCCGTATTAGTATGCAACTCCTCAGCAGTACGCACCCACGACCCTCAGGTTCCACGGCGAACGCGTTAACCATTCAGCTAGTGGGTCGGTTTCCAGTGGTTCACAATTTCCAACTTCTGTCAATTCACGACATAGTGCCACTATCACCCAAGGTCTTCAGTTAGCATCCACTTCACTTCCAACTGGTTGACCTGGCAGGTCATGACTTCTCATTAGAGCTTCATGATATACATCTGGAACCAAGTCACTAATGAGCACTATACAGTAGTGTATTTTTTGAGATGAATGGACTGATATCAGTTGGGAGCACTGAACAGCTGGTTCCCCAAATGATGTCACTCCATGATGAATACTACTTCTGAATAGTCATAGTCTTTCAAAGTTGGAAACTTACTAGTTGCTGTTTCACATAATTCATTAACTACACCAAAATCTTTGATCTAGGGACCTGATTAACTAACTTTTTTTTCCCTCTCAGGTATTGCGGAGTCTTTTTAAATGCTATTTCTTTAAAAATATGAAAGAACATTTGACTGATATTCCTCACCTATAAGTAAAGTTAGGAAAACTGTGAAAACCTAGAGAGTAAACCTATGTAAACCTGTAAACCTGTGTAGGTAATTATAGAAGAACTTCTTATAGACTAACTCCTAACATATAGAAGTAAAATTTTATCTGAAAATGATGTTTTCTTAGATAAATGTTGATTATCACTTGTTTATAACTTAAATATGTCTAGTCTTCATAGAGTCTGAGGGTTTGATTAGCTTCTATTTAGCCGAAATCTCATTCCTTTTTTGATTGAATTGCTTATAGTTAGTTACATTTGGTCAATATTTTAACCCAGCTATATATACGTTCAATTAATTAATAATCTTTACCTACAGTAGTTTATGGAACCATCTAAATGTTATATTATTATTTGTCCCTTGGGTTCCTAGTGGAACATACGGCTTCAATAGCACGTCTCCAGTGAACTTTCTTCTCTACAATCTTTTGAACCTGGCTTCACGACAGCCCACAAGCCTTCATTTCTTCCTCATACAATCTTCTCAATGTCACCCTCACTTCGGACGCCCAACTTGTCGTTTCCCATGAGGATTTCACTCGAGCAACTGGCCTGGCGCGCGATGTCTCTGAATAGTCTTCTCAGTGTATGCCCAATCCATCTCCACTTCCTTCCACTGCATATTTGTTGAGCTGATTGAATTCTAGTGATCATTTAACAACGTGGTAGTTAAGCTAGGAAACTCATCATCATAATATATTTTGATAGATGTTAGTTAAATGGACGGAATCAGTAGGATCAGTGAGACTCAATCCTGCATGATTCAGTATTTTAGTTATCGACGTTATCACTGTTCAAGTTATGATTAACCGCCTATAGGAATTATTTCAATATCTTAATTTTTTATCAAAGAGTAACCAGTTGAATGACGTCAAGGTTTAAGTACTGATTGAATTTACTGGATGAAATGGGTTTGAGATACACCTAGGTGATGAGTGTCAACAATCATAAGAACTGGTTCCAGAGTTTCCTACTAGTTATTTCTAACCAACTCAAACTCGTACAATGGGCTGTAGGATCATAGTAGCACTTAAAAGACCGTTTTGATTACACGTCACCTATTATCTAATAATGATACCAGGTACTCACTAAAACAGTATGGGGTCACAAACTATGACTACCGTTGGTGTTGATCATTTTATACGCACTTTTGATCAAAAGTACATCTCAAAGACTAGTAATATAGTAGCCTCCAGTGGTTTGGATGAGCACTTACTAAAAAAAGTTATATCTAACTGGAAGCAGACATCTCATATGAACAATTACCGAAAACCATATTGTTACAAGGTGTCGAGATATCTTTTCTAAAGAAGAACAACTGCCAGGACTACTCTGCTTCACAATAGGCGCTACAATTAGATATCCTGAATCTAACCTAGAAAACAGGACCGGAAGAGCAAGACAGGCGTTCATTAGCCTGAAACCAGTGTTAAGATCTTCTGCAATTCAGGTGCGGACCAAATTGCAACGCTACATAACATCATAGAACAGAGTATAGAATGATAGTCAACCCATCTACCTCACCTCAACTTCATCGACTTTGAAAAGGCCTTTGACAGTGTCGATCGAGAAGTAATGTGGCAACTGCTTCAACACGACGGAATACCACAAACCTCTATCAGCCTCATTCAACAACTATATGAAGACACCACATGCCAAGTGATTCACAATAAGAAGCTCAGTGATGCCTTCAAAGTGAAGTGAAGACAGGAGTAAAACAAGGCTGCCACCTAATATCACCCATGGTATTCGTGATTGTGGTGAATTGGATCATGCAACAAACAGTGAGGAGCGAGAAGAGGGGGATACGCTGGACTACGGAAAAACCCTAGAAGACTTGGATTTCGCCAACGATGACTTGTGTCTGATGTCGCACAAACTCACAGATCTACAGGCAAAATCCAACAAGTTGACAGAAGAGGTGAGGCAGGGAAGCGAAGACGGGACTTAAAGTGAACGTGGAGAAGACAGAGGTGATGAAGATACCCAACCACCACCACCACCACCACCACCACCACCACCACCACCACCACCACCACCACCACCACCATCACCAACAACAACAACAGCTTCAGCAACAACAAGCTCCAATCACCACCAATAGGAGAAACCTAAAGGAATCAGTCTCTTTCATCCACCTAGGCAGCACTGTTTCAACTAGAGGTGGCATACGCACAGAAGAGGACGTCAAACCAGCCACGATCGGAAAAGCAAGACAGGCGTTCATTAGCCTGAAACCAGTGTGGAGATCTTCTGCACTCAGTATGAAGCGTGAACAACATCCGGATTTTCAACACCTATTCAGTCAAGTCACTGCTTCTGAATGACTCACAGACTTGGAGCGTTACGAAAGGCATTTCCAACAAACTACAGACACTTATCAACAACTGCCTACACTGTCTCGTTACTGAAGGTCAGATGGCAAGAAAGAATGAGCAACAAGGAACTGTGGGAACGAATCAACCAACAACCTATCGCTGAACAAATATGCAGTGTAAGGAAGTGGAGATGGATTGGATTGGGCACACACTGAGAAGACGGACTGGGGACATCATGCACCAGGCCAGTTGGTGGAAATAGAACGCAGATGGGAGACGGTGAGTTGGGTGTCGGATGTGAGGACTAGATGGAGGAGATTGTGTGAGGAAGAAATGAAAGCTTGTGGCCAGTCTTAGAGGCAGTTTCAAAATATTGTAGAGAGGAGAGTTCACTGGAGGTGTGCTATTGAAGCCCTATATTCCATTAGTAACCCAAGGAACAAATGAGTAAATGATATAGCCTAGAACAGAAACGAATCATTCTCTCATCATCTTGATAAATATGTTTTAACTTCTTTTATTTTACTGATTTGACTTCAGCTACGTATTCCTTTATGAGTTCATTTTTCATTCGACTATAGCGTTCATTAGGCAGTCATTTCTTAATAAATCTTCTTCATTTGTCTTCTGTCTGACGACAGGTGAATCATCTTTGACTGAATTTTAATCTAATTATTCAAGTATCTGGTTATGTCTTGTACACAGTCAGCTTCTGTTATTCTGTCAAAATATACTACTCAATAAATTGAGTAGTGAGAAATAATTCAGACTGGTGTGCAGATTTCGTCAGCTAGATCAAAGTGCTATAAACATTAGATGGCTGTTTAGCTCTTTTAAAGTTGAGCTCTTCAGAGGACTGCCAGAAAGAATTCAGCTTATAAAGCTGAGTTATTTAGATCATCTGAGTATGATTAACTGACTTGCCTGGACTGGTATGTGTAAAATAGGATGGCCATTTTGCTAATGATTTATGATTTAACCGTCTATGTTGATTCTTCTCATACCTGAGTAATTTCCAGAAAACGATCATCCTAATTAAGGCATACCGTTCCACCCAAGTAAGCTAGGCAGGTTCAGGTGATCTGAACCAACTCGGCTCTCTAAGCTGAATTTGTTCGGGCACACCACATTGCAAATGAACTAGATCTCAAATGAGCAAAACGACCATACGGTGTTTAAATTAATCTGATCTGCTGGCCTCGTAAAATCTACGGATCAGCTTCAGTAATCTGTAACTACTCAAGTCGTTCAGTAGTAGTGTGAGTGGTAGTAGTAGTAGTATACTTCGCTGGCTCATTACACTTTTGTGTCACATATCATGCCTTGATGGTTGATGCATAAAAGAAATCCTGTTGATCCCACAGTTGAGCAACTGTAAAACTCCTCATCTGTGAGAAGTGTGAAAGTGGGCAGAGAAATTAGTAAACCGTTTGTAAGTGGATTATTCTATTCACCTAGAGTTCTATGAACTTCTGAAGGTTCTAGTCATTTATAAACAATGTTTAACTGTGAAATATATTTTAGTTTCAAGATTATTATATCTTCGTCTTGTTGAAAGAAAAATACAAAAAATGTTGTTATGATTTTTACTTCAAACTGACATTAAATCACCAATTACTTAAGGTCAGTAAATTCTAGACGCTAGCAAGAATCATATCAAGTAAGTTCAGCTTTTAATGAACACTTCTATGGTAGAATATGTCTAACTACATTCAGCTTATGATATGATTTTACTCTTCTAGTCATTTTATATATACTACTCCTTTCACCAATATGTCTATACCACCTTGACTATCCATTTTTGTACAGGTGATAACTAATTCAGATGAAAAGTATAGTGAAGTTTGCTATAAACCAGTAAGCTAATCACCTTCTAACATCTATTAAGAAAACAAGACGCTTAGAAGTTGTGCTACTTAGCTTTGAATCTCAAGGCATATAGGTTTATAAACCTAAAGAGAACAAGAACGACAGATGTAACAGGGTAATATGAGCTGATTTTAAGGATCCTTGTCAAGTACTGATAACTTGAGAAAAATAGACCAAAATGTATATACTATGAGAAATTAACATTCTTTTATCATTAAAAGGGGAATAAAAATGTGAATTATGACAGAATTTGAACCAGAGAACTCTAGATGACAGCTTGGTGTTCTGTCAACTAAACTAAGAGACCAAGATATTCGGCTGTCCTGTGAATTGAAGTTGTGTTACTACCATTTGATTTTAATCACACTGACTACTCAACCTGAATTCGAGAGGTGGAGTATCATGCTAATTATCCATTTGACGATCTGATATAAACGAGAATATTGGTAGCTCAGGTGGATGGTCTTCGTTGTATTGTGTCCTCTGAGCTGGGTTGTTTAATCATCGAGACTTCACAATCTTTCTTCTAGAGGACGTCATCATCAGTAACTTCAGTATGAAGTGAGCTGTCAATATCTCTCCGTGAGTGATTTAGTAGCTTACTCTGACGATGTGGTCTGTGATTGGCTGTTCCCATCGATTGCTGTATTGTTGACTGACTGCATAGATTTTCTTGTTACCTGACTGTTCCTCTGCTTGATCTCTGCACCCTTCCATCATTTATCGTTTTGCTTACTGGTTTATAGATTGGGTGCATATCTATACATCTGGTGATTACTGATTGACTGACCTGAATGCTAAGTTTCTAAAAATTCTCTCATATTCTTTGTGTTTCCTCTGTCTAAGCTCTCTTCATTGTCAAAACTCAATTCATGTGCATACTTGTTATCCAAGTTGATTGAATTGAGTGATGAAATGTCATGTGTGATGTTTAGTAGCCCGAATTGGTGTTCATGTAAATGAGGAAGTTGAAGAGGGTGACCACTTTTTGCAATGTGATGTTGACTACAGTTATTGTAGTTGACTTTGTAAATGATATTCGGTTTATCTTCTTTGGTTGTTGCGATGTAGAAATTTCGGACAGTGACACAACAATCGAAGGGAACAGCCAATCACAGATCATATAGTGACAGCAAGCTACTAAATCACTCACAGAGAGATATTGATAGCTCACTTCGTCTAAAAGGACGATGAAAGCTTTACCATTCAACAACCCAGCTCACAGAACACAATACAATCAAGACGATCTGAAATAGCTGTGGTTTGACTGACTTATATTGGTCCTAGATAATGACTGAAGTTGAAATGAAAATCTGGTTCGTGACAGGATTCGAACCAGTGAATCGACAAGAAGTTATTGATAGAACTAACCAAGTATGTAGAGTAAAGTTGAGGAGATCACTTGAAGTTTGAGAAGAAGATCATTTATTTATAGTATGAATTATTGAATGTTCTTGAAAGAGGAGATTCAAGAGTGAATAGAGATCGTTCAAAGTATTTGAAAGGTGAAAGCATTCAACTGCATTACGTTTTATCGAAGTAATCACCATGAAGAGACGTAAAACAAATCTGTGTCATCAAAAATACAGTTGCCAAACTTATATTGTCCTGAAAATGTCCTCACAATAGGATATCAACAAGCCCATAGATACGTCATTCTATTTTGCTGAATATTCAAAGCACTTTTGCAGTTACATAATCTATGACAACCAGGTTTTCATTTCTACTTAGTTCTTGTCTCTGTCGACTTATGAACCTTCCATTTCAGGAATTATTATTATTTGTCCCTTGGGTTACTAATGGAATATAGGGCTTCAAAAGCACACCTCCAGTGAACTCTCTTCTCTACAATCTTTTGAAACTGCCTCTACGACTGACCACAAGCTTTCATTTCTTCCTCACACAATCTCCTCCATCTAGTCCTCACATCCGACACCCAACTCACCGTCTCCCATCTGCGTTCTATTTCCACCAACTGGCCTGGTGCATGATGTCCCCAGTCCGTCTTCTCAGTGTGTGCCCAATCCAATCCATCTCCACTTCCTTACACTGCATATTTGTTCAGCGATAGGTTGTTGGTTGATTCGTTCCCACAGTTCCTTGTTGCTCATTCTTTCTTGCCATCTGACCTTCAGTAACGAGACAGTGTAGGCAGTTGTTGATAAGTGTCTGTAGTTTGTTGGAAATGCCTTTCGTAACGCTCCAAGTCTGTGAGTCATTCAGAAGCAGTGACTTGACTGAATAGGTGTTGAAAATCCGGATGTTGTTCACGCTTCATACTGAGTGCAGAAGATCTCCACACTGGTTTCAGGCTAATGAACGCCTGTCTTGCTTTTCCGATCGTGGCTGCTTTGACGTCCTCTTCTGTGCCTGTGCCGCCTCTAGTTGAAACAGTGCTGTCTAGATAGATGAAAAAGTCTACTTCCTTTAAGTTCGTCTCGTTGATGGTGATTGGAGCTTGGTGTTGTTGGTTGTGATGTTGTTTGGGTATCTTCATCACCTTTGTCTTCTCTACGTTCACCTGAAGTAAGTCCTGTCTTTGCTGCCTCTTCTGTGAACTAGTTGAATTTTGTTTGTAGACAGAGTTTGTGCGGCATGAGACACAAGTCATCGGTAAAATCCAAATCTTTTTCTGGGGTCTTTTCATTGGTCCAGCTATCCCCCTCTTCTCGCTCCTCACAATTCCTGGCACGATCCAGTCCACCACAATCAGGAATATTATGGGTGATAATAGATAGCCTTGTTTCAGTCCTGTCTTCACTTCAAAAGCATCACTGAGCTTCCCATTATGAATTACTTGGCATGTGGTGTCTTCATATAGTTGTTGAATGAGGCTGATAAAGGGTTGTGGTATTCCGTCGTGTTGAAGCAGTTGCCAAATTACTTCTCGATCGACACTGTCAAAGGTTTTTTCAAAGTCGATGAAGTTGAGGTTCGGTAGAGGGGTTGACTACCATTCTATACTCTGTTCTATGATGTCATGTAGCGTTGCAATTTGGTCCGCACCTGAATTGTACTTCCTGAATCCAGTATGTTCGTGTCGCAGTTTTGAATGCAGAGCATCTTTCAGTCTCTCCAGGATTATGTGGTTTAATATTTTGTTTTGGGTGGACAGGAATATTCATCTAATATTTCTATAAATCCTCAATCTTACTTTCATATTTCTAACAATCTCCTCTATTTCAATCATTTACACTATTCATTAGCAATATTACTGGTAAATCTTATCATCAACTTTTTATCCACTCGTTTACATTGTAAACGACTGGAATCTTAGCCAATTTCTCCAACAGACCTTTCAAGTTTAGTACAAAGTTTAGTTACATCATACAGGGTATCCACTACCATATATACATTGACTTGTAATAAGAGATAATTTTCTAAGAAAAGCTTACATAATGGTTTTGAAGTGCCTTCACTTGTTATCCATTGGGATTCTTCATGTTGTTGTTGTTGGTGGTGGTGACGGCTTTGTTTCCTTAAACTGATTAATTGAACAATTAATGGTTCCAGCCAATGATTCAATGTTTCAATATGTGCATCAAGAAATACTAATATATCACCACTAGCATTTCGTGCACCATTCATACGAGATTTAATTAAACCCATTCTCTTTGGATTACGTAATACACGAATCTATATTTTAAAGTAGATTAAAGAAATAACATGATGAATATAATTCAATAAAACTGTGTATAGGTTGGTTTGTTTTACTTTAAAAGTTCTTACATCATTCAAGACCAAGTGAAAAAGAATAAGATCATATTTATTATTCAAAATACTTGTAAATTACCCTTCTTAATGATTTCCTACATAAGCTGAAGACAGAAGACGGTGGATAGACGCTAGAAGTGGAATTTAGGATGCGCACTGCATCTTTTTGTGGGCTTCTCAGCCATCGTGACTCGGCGGTATAGTAGGTAATGCTCTGGCATTTGCAGAGATCCATCCCTAATTTGAGTCGTAACGTGTCACAACCATCTCAGTCGATGAAAGTTCACAGCCGTGTCAACTGATTTGACACTTCTCTCCAAAACTCTACATCTAACTTCTGCGTTACTCATGTGGTGTAGGATAAATAACATGATCCAGATACAGACAAGTATTGTAAAAGATTCATTGGTGACGGATTGCAGTATGATCTATCTGACTTCAGTCTTGAGTGATATGTAGCGGACATAACACTAAACCGGACATTAACATTGGTCAGAAAACAAGTTGTCATTAGTGCAAAGATACAAAACACAATTTTCGCCATACATTCTGCAGCCTACTGTTACCTATCAGTCAGATATTCGACTCTCCTCTGATAGAAAAAACTCTTCACTGCTGAATTCAAACCCTTACCAAACAGTGCGATGTACGTTTAGAGGACTTAGTCAAAAACATCAGTCGCTATGTGTCACAGAAGAGACATAAATGACAAACATACACCGATTACACTGCCAACTAATTCTCACTTCACTTGAATCTTCTAACATGACATCATACTGTTCATGAGAAGTGAGTTATGTATTTCACTCTTAGTTCTGACACCCAGTACAATATCAACACAGACAAGGTCAGTTGTTAATACCACTTATTTCCAGGTAAGTGTACATTCAAAGTAGGTTTAAAGCTAACAAATAAATGACTTGCTGAGATTGAACAATGAAGGAACAAAGACATTTTCAGAATAGATTCATTAGAGGATAGAGTTTAAAGTGAATACACACTTTCGGTAAATTCCCATCAAGCTTTGCATCTACAAATTATTCAGCATAGTCTTCATCTGATATCAACATGGTCATATTAATTCGGTTATATGAATTAGAAGATAACAGCAGTGAAGGTGATAATAACAGAAACAAAATCTCGGAAAGTTTATTGATGTTCTCAGTAGTCAATCCTTGTAGGTGTATGAGTAGGGAATCTTGTGTTTGTGTGTGTGAAAGGATAGAGGGAAATAAAATTATTGTCGCATAGAGATTAGATAGTAAAATTTTATATTAGATGATGATTGAAGATAAGATGAAAATCTGAACCGTTGCCGGTTTCGAACCAGCAACCACCCGATACTCTACCAACTGAGTTACGATATCCGGTTATCTCAAATAGTCAAATGATACTCTGATGAAATGTTAAAATTCTTAATCAGTTATGAAACTAAGACCGAAAAATAAAATGATAATGATAAGAGGACAAACAGAGATGATATTTACATTGATCTGGGTGATGAGGGAAGGAATTTATGGTAATTGTATCCGGGTTGAAGTTGGAGGCCATGTGAGGGAAAGGGAACGAACAAACATCTTCTGAATACACAAATTAAGCTTGAAAATTCTAATTGCCATGGCTTATGTTATGCTTTGCAATTGAAGGCGCACAAACTTACAGTATTGTGATAGGACATCATAAATAATATTGAATGCTGAGGTTTTATCAATCTTATGCTCAGTATCTACTAGATGGACAGGCATTTAGCTTTTGATGGATTTCACTGTTTCTTTACTTAAGCACATTGGACAGTGTTCAATGAAGTGATAATGGGTTTGTTGAGTAGCTCTGTCACTGTAACTATCTCCACAGGAGCAGTTAGATCTATAAATGCACATAGATGTGAACAGATTCAGATGCTTATCCTTCAACTACATTAGCATCATACAGCGAGTAGTAAATTTCAAACATAATGTGGTGGCAGAAAAGATTTTTTGTATCAGATTTCTGACTTTCACTGTCAGTGTTTCTGAGGCTGTATCTCCTTTGAACCATTTGAAGGCGCTTTTCTCCAACTGTTTTCATTGTTACGGTCTTTACGAACGACTTAGGATAACCGTTCTCATGTCAAGAGTTCTCTATGATTCTTAACTCATCGTTCAGAGTATCAGCTGTGCGAATCTTACTGGCTCAGACTCTCAGTGAATGGATTAAATTCCTTTTTGTACTACGTAAGAGAGACAAACGATTAGAAATGTGTATACTGACCAACCGATGGTTTCTTACGATAAATACTGGGTCTGACACTGCCATCTGTTCGTCTCGATAGCAAAACATCTAGAAAGGCCAGGCATCCATCTTTCTCTGTTTCACATGTGAACTCCATTTCTGGATGACAACTGTAGAATGTACCGAGAATTATGTCAGGATTAGTATAATTTTTATACAAATTAGAAGTGTCCTCCATGTATGTACAGCAGAAGGATAGTTTACCGATTGTTCTACGCGAGTCACTGAAAACACCAGTTGTGATTTACTGATGGTGTTGCTTGTATTATCCCGGTCGTTAAGTGGACCGAATTGATCCATCGCTATTGGCAGATAGGTTTCTGCTTGAATGCTTAGATATTGCTGGTGTTTGTCTCGTATCTTAACGATGGAATCCAAGATACGCGTTTCGTTTTTTTGTGCGCTTCTCAGTCGTCATGACTTGGTGGTATAATAGGTAACGCTCTGGCATTTGTAGAAATCTGTCCCTAGTTTAAGTCGTCATGGGATCCTTATCGCTGACTGGAAAGCAGTTGCATCCGGATGACAAGTCATAAACAGAGTGAAGCGAGCATCCTGGACTCCACTGCTAGCTACTACTTTGGTTGTCATGATAACAAAACAACCACTAACAAAAAGAATTGAATTACAAGACAACAGATGCCTCTAGACAAGATTTCTTTGCAGCATTACAATCCTCACTTAAAACATCAGGATTAAATGAGGTCACCGGACAAGAAATATGACAAACAATCGTACCACTGACCAGGCAGAAGAGATATCACACTCAAATGAACACTCAAAAACAGAAAACATTAAAAAGACTGAAAAAATAGGGAAGATATCGTTATACTTCTAGCAGATATAGGACACACCACGGTAGTCATGGACAAGGAAGACTACATCAAGAAGGCAGAGAAATTACTCAAAGACAAAAATGTATATCCAACTACTTGAAACCAAATCTATCTAGAAGTTCGACAACCAGATCAATAAAACCTTGAACAAACTCTTCAAAGCACAGGAAATAATAAAGCAAGACAAATGGAGAATGAAATCGAATGGACCTCTCCTTCCTCAGTTCTATGGCAGATCAAAACTACACAAATCAGACATCCCTCGACGACCAATAGTTTCACTTTCGGGAATTTCAACATACAATATATCAAGAGAACTTTCAAGAAAGCTGAAATACCTCATCCAATCATGTGGACATTGCATCAAGTCACCGATGAAATTCTTAGAAAAGATGAATTAATGGTATACTTTAGTGTTGTTTTCTAAGAAATAATACTGACGGAATGAATCTTGCTTAAACTATTTCAAAATTGTTTTGTTATATCATCCAAAAAGTGAAAAATATAGATCTTATTCAATCCTGTTCAGTATTGATTGTATGTTAACAAATATCATCACTTATACATTTTCTGCGTCTAGAAACTGGGTATTTTATCTTCACAGAATTATAGTACATTGTGATCAAGCAATTTAATTGGCTTGATGGTAACGTGTTGGCCACGGAGCATGAAGGTCGCAGGATCGATCCCTGGTGGGGTCGTAGTTTCGCACAACTCAGCAGTCCCGTAATAGGATAGAACGTCTGTCCAGTGCTCCCAGATTTCCTTTGTTCCTCTAACTGATGTCAGTCTACGATGAATAACAAATTGAAATATACAGATGCCTGAGTTATCTCTTGCGTTTCTCTGGGCAGAATCCTTACCGATTGCTAGTAATTCCTTATGATTTCTACCACCCTCTCAACATATACTACTTATATCCACTATTATCACCGACGCTCACTACAATATAATTTATGGAAAACAAGTGCCAGGCTTTGCATTATACTATATGCAGTTGGTTGAGAAGGTTAAATTTCAAAATTCATAGTGTGGCAAGTATATGCGAAACTAATCCCATGATAGGTCAAGGGTATGAATGAATCTACAGAACGATGTGTTCCAAACAGTCGGACCTCGTAGATCAGTTGAAAGAGCACCGAGACGATAACCCGGTGGTTGCTGGTTCGAATCCAGCTGCGGTCCAGATTTTCATCTCACCTTCAATCATCACCTAGTACAAATACTAGTCTGCCAAACTACGACTATCTTAGATAATCAAATCATAATTATAACCGGATAAAGTTGTAGTATATAGCTAACTAGTTTTGTTTTCAACTGTCCATCTACGGTATCAACAGGATCTCCACTAGAAATCACTCAATCAAGATCATAAAATTTACTCTTGAACAAAATGAGTAGACCGGAAAGCCTTTAAGTTGATCTATCGACGCTGTTAGCGAAATCAGAGTGATCTAGGCATCAGAAGGCCGTTTAATTCGTCTAAGCCTGACCATGTTACCTATGTAGCCAAACAATTGCAAGTGACAGATTATAAATGAATCTGGTTGGCTGAACTGTATGAAATAGTATGCCTTAAACTGGAGGATCACTGAGAATAGCTTTTAACTACTTATATTCTACAGTAGTATATTTCGTTTACTACTGATTACATATGTTGCGCTGCTTATTACAGTGGATTTAAGTAGTATGTGTTGAGAGAGCGGCAGAAATCATACGGAATAACCAGCAATCGGTAAGGATTCTACCTGAGAAAGACCTTGATTTCTCCATCACTGAACACCGCAGGCTACAGGATCTTCATCATCTCCAGAACCAGTGACACCAATTGAAAGAAAACGAGAGGACAGAGGCGGATGAAGGAATATTTATTATTACTAACACACGGTACAGTATTTTTTTAATATGGTACATCTTGCACGAAGACAGTCATTTGCAAAATGCGCTTCATTTCCTCTTCTGCTTCTCTCTTGGTTTGCTCTTCATACGCCCAAATTGTCTCTTGCATTTCTCTGGGCAGAATATTTATTCATCACTCGTAATTGTCTATGATTTCTCCCGCCCTCTCAACATATACTACTTATATCCATCCTTATTAGCAAAGCCAACTACAGAATCATTAACCACAAAGGAGACTTGTTGATGAAGTATGTAGGTGAGTCAACTCAGTCCTATACTGAACTTTATTAGAGTTTCTGCAATACAGACAAATCTGTTGGTGAAATATATTTGGCCAAAACTCTTGAAGTTCGTGATATAGTTTAAATGTCAACTTGTGTTGTTGAGCCTAGTGAATGATCGTTTCAAAGAGGAGTGAATTAAGCGACACCGTATGTTCCTTGTTTCCTATGATCCAACAAAAGTAGGAAATACCATTGTAACTCTGTTGGAAATGCGTTTCACATAATTTAGTGTAGAGTAAGAGCCATCCTTTCCCCATATTTTTTCTCTTATCTTCTGTATGACCTACCATCTTCAACTGGTATCAATTTCATCAAATATCTGGTTGACCTAACAGTTTCCATACCTATCTTCTCGTCAACAGATTGATCGCAACTGCATGATTTCCTATCTATTGTTAGACGATGGTCCTACAAGAATGGTCTTATGCTTAATTCTTCAAAATGTCAAACTATAAACTTTAGTTTTAGATATGAAAGCAACCTTTGTAAGCTGTTTAGTTCTCATGATTCCTGTCCTATTGATAGTTGCTCATTAGAGAATGTTAGAAGTGTGATTTATCTTGGTGTGTTTTTCTTAGGACCTTTCCTGATCCTCCCACATCTCACTAATTTCCAAAAGAATTTCCTACCTACCTTTCTATATTAGGAAGCTGGGAATATCTGGTATAACTTAGCCTCTCCTCTTGTGTTTTATAAACTCCTGTATCTTGCCTGTTCTCCCCTATTGCTCCCCTTTATCTTTCCCGGGTTGCTGAGAAAAGACTATGTTATGAATTGCGTAGAACTTTGGAGATTGTCAGTGGGACTAGTGGTGTACCCCAAATTCTCCTAGTTAAAACAGTTTTGAACAAACATATTAACTTGTGTAAACATTTGGCAGGAGTTATTTTATCACATGACCAACTGCCTCTTCACTCAAAGCTCTCTGTGCGTCGGTCATCAGAAAGGACAAGGAGAAAGTACATAAGACCTTATATTGTACGTACTACAAAATATGAAAACTCTACGATACCTTATTTAGCTCATCTTCTATGTGATAAAGGAAGTATTAGAAATGAACTAATTAATCGCCTTCTGTGTTTCAAGGCAAACTAATTGATGTTTCTGATGATGAACATGTTACCATTTATGTATTGTGAATCTAATAACCAATGTGATTGTCTAAGCAAATTGACTGTACATTTCAAAGAAAGTTATAGATGGAATGAATATTCTTATCTTTTCTTCATGTTATTTCTGCTTATGTTCATTTTGTTATGTACACAGAGATGCACTGTCTTTATCCAATTGATGCTACATATGATATGATGAAAATTCTGTAGAGTATTCTAGAAATACCTAGTCCTACGTGACGTCAATCTTGACCCGAGTAGGTCAGTGGTAACGTGGTAACGCCGGTTCGCATCTTAGGTAGGATATCACTTCTGTCAAGATTGCCGATATGACTTGCTAACCATTACCAACAAAGAAGAAACGTAAGTACAACAGATCTTCCTGCCAATTACTTCTAACCAATAAACATCCACCAAGGTGAAAGGATTTACTCTCGAGTTTCCCATCCTCACTGCCGTGTAATCCAAATGACGTTGGATAGATTAGCGACTCAGTAGACCAATGAGAATTAGGAATTCAGAGTCTTTTTTACGCACGTCATTTGTGTACACTTCGAATACACTCACCGACTTCTCATATATTTAAGCTGACAAGTGAATACTAATGTATAAACCTGACTGCAATTCAGATACTCTTAAGATCATACCTAAAGTACTACAAAAACTAAACAGAATATACTGGATAGTGATTGACGATGAAATGAAAATTTGAACAGCCGCCGGATTAGAATTAGTAAATACCGAGTTCCCGGTTCAGTGCTCTATCAATTGAGCTACGAAACCCGAACATTAACCAGATTTTTATTTCATTTCAATCACTAAGGATTTTGGCTGACTACCGTGTGAATTCGTGATGCGTTACTAACGTCTGATGGTATTCTCACTGGCTACCCAGTCAGGACTTGTCACCCCAATCGAAATCTAGCTGAATTAGAGAAGGGTAGCATCATATTGATCATCATTCGACTACCTAAGATAACCGTAGTTTGGTAGATTAGTATTGATACTGGGGGGATAACTGAACCCAGTGATCGACGGTTCTAATCCGACTGCAATCCAAATTTCCACTTCACCTTCAACCATCACTCAGTATAAATACTAGCCTGCAAAACTACGGTTATCTCAGGTAGTCAAATGATAAACAGAATATGACAAAAACATCAATAATTTCTCTCCGGCTGATGAGTCCCGAAACGGGACTAGACATACGGCTTCCATTCCACTGCCAGCCACCATTAAGTGAGTTACAACATCTCTGAAACAGTGCTTCACAAATCAAGGGAAATGAAGCATCCAAAAGCAAACAGTGTAGAAATCTTTTTTGTCAATAACTTTATTTACTACTGATAACAGAATGGAGTAGATCAACGATGGACAGTGGCTAGCAGTGGAATTCAGGACGCGCATCCCATCCTATTTAGGGATCGTCAGCTGGATGTGCTTGCCTCCCAGTGGGTGGTGCCATCTCCACCGGGACTCGAAACCTGGAATGACCGCTTCGGACGCCAGAGCGTTATCCACTAGACCACGGAGTCACGATGGCCACTTCTTGTGTAGCGGGTATGGTTTTAGCATAATTGTTTTCATATTATACCGGGAGGCGGGAACATTCGGCTGACAAGTCCCAAATAGGACGAAATGTGCATCCTGGATTCCACTGCTAGCCAATATCCATCATTACTATACACAATTAAAACACAGGTAATATCGAGGCATCCGCACAAGAGCCCATTTGCCAACAGAGACCGATGAATTCGGTCCAATCAGCCACGGTATATTATAAAAACAATTATATTAGAATAAAGCAAATGTAAGAATAAGTGGCTTTATTCGAAGTATAATCACTTTACTTCACTACTGACTGAAGTAAGAATTTTCAGGTTAAACACTTTTATTCATATAACACTGTGTGACCATAATAATCCCAGAGGGAACTTATGCATTTGATTGGAACATTCTCATTGACTCATGGAAAAAATAAAGACTTCAGTGAACAAATTTAGTTTCGGCGGTGTACTAATTTCATTCTTTGCTAAGTAAACTCGATGGGATAACGTAGGGAACTGTTCACTTCCTTTACCATTGAAGAGTCTTTGATGTTTTCCAAAGATTGAAATATTCACCATTGAATAAAGATCTCAGTCGTTTCCTACGTTACTCTAATAGACTTGCTTTAGCAAGGAATGAGATCAGTATATTGCCGAAAATAAATTTATCCGCTGATATTATTATTATTTATTATTTGTCCCTTGAGTTCCTAACGGAACATAGGGCTTCAGTAGCATGTCTCTAGTGCACTCTCTTCTCTGAAATCTTTTGAACCTGTCTCCACGGCAACCCATAAGCTCTCATTTCTTCCTCACACGATCTCCTCCATGTAGCCCTCACCTCGGACGCCCAAATCGTCGTTCCCCACCTGAGTTCCACTCGACAGCCTGATCTGGCGCATGATGTCCCCGAATGGTCTTCTCAGTGCATGCCCAATCCATCTCCACGTTCTTCTTCTGCATATTTGTTCAGCGATAGGTTCTCGGTTGGCTCGTTCCCCGAGTTCCTTGTTGCTTATTCTTTCTGACCATCTGATCTGATCTTCAGTAACGAGACAGCGTAGGCAGATGTTGATGAATATCTGTAGTTTGTTGGAAATGCCTTTCGTAACGCACCAACTCCCTAAACCATATAGAAGCACTGACTTGACTGAATTGGTGTTGAGAATCCGGATGTTGTCCACGCTTTATGCTGAGTGGAGTGCAGTAGATCTCCACATTGGTTTCAGGTTAATGAACACCTGTCTTGTTGTCTTTCCGATCCTCGCTGCTTTGACGTCTTTGTCTGTGACGCCTGTAGTTGAAACAGTGATGCCTAGATAGGTGAAAGAGTCTACTTCCTTTAAGTTCCTCTCGCTGATGGTGATTGGAGCTTGTTGTTGTTGGCTGTGGTGTTGGTTGGGTATCTTCATCACCTCTGTCTTCTCTACGTTCACCTGAGGTAAGTCCTGTCTTTGCTGCCTCTTCTATGAACCAGTTAAATTTTGCTTGTAGATAGAGTTTGCGCGACATGAGACACAAGTCATCGGTGAGATCCAAGTCTTTTTCTGGGGTCTTCTCATCGGTCCAGCTATGCCCCCTCTTCTCGCTCCTCACTGTTTGCAGCATGATCCAGTCGACCACAATCAGGAATATCATGGGGGATATTAGGTGGCAGCCTTGTTTTACTCCTGTCTTCACTTCAAAAGCATCACTGAGCTTCCCATTATGAATTACTTGGCATGTGGCGTCTTCATATAGTTGTTGAATGAGTCTGATAAAGGTTTGTGGTATTCCGTCGTGTTGAAGCAGTTGCCAAATTACTTCTCGATCGACATTGTCAAAGGCCTTTTCAAAGTAGATAAAGTTAAGGTAGAGAGGCTAAGCTCTGTAGATAAGCGTAATTGATGTCTAGTTACTGATGTTATCCAACAGGAATTTTTTTTAGTTCACAGCACTCTTGTGTCAGAGATTACACCTTGTTGTCTTAAATCGGTTGCCTTCAATAGAAACCATGTTGAAATTCATCATCTTAATGTTTTACAATCTTTTCAACAGGTATAGTTGACGATCTTCATCTTCAGTTGCCACTCATCACTCTCTGATATTTCATTTACATAGTGAATAGTTTCAAGCAGAAATGTAAACACTTCATATAAGGTGTAAAACTTGAGCACTGTGGTAGAAATCACCGGAGGCATGCTACTGAATCCCCTATGTTCCACTGGGAACCCAATGAACAATTGAATAATAATAATTATTATTATCTTAATTGTTCTATTTATTCTCACATCCTTCGGTTTTCTAAAAGTTAACTTGTCAAGTGGATATATGATTAGATTATTCGAAATGTGCTGAGAAATTACATCACACACACACACACATTATTCATATAAACTCCGTCTGTCTGTTTAATGGATGAATGAATATAAACCTGTGCAACGTTTATATTTAACTTGCTGTAGATGATTATGAGAAATCGTCGTGTTGAACTGTTTACGACTGAAGATATTCAACTGAACCCACAAACTGTTTATTTGGTGAATATTTAGTCTCACCTTTTCATTTTTCTTAATATGAATTTCTGAAAGTATATTTTCTTATCATTTGTAAATCAATGACAAATTTAATCATTCTATTCTAAGAAGATATACCAGTCTATGCAAGTACATCTATCGAGATTCAAGTGATCTGAACAATTCTAGTCTATCCGCTTAATTTGTCTGGATACTAGTTAGCTTAGTGTATTAGACGCATATTTAACAATTTAGAAGGTCGAGAATATGAATAAATTAATATCGGTGTAAAAGTTGGACACTTTGATAGATTTTAATTCCATATTAAATTTGTTTATTTGATATATAATACACAATGAGTGATATAGTCACATTTACTTGATGATCATGTTTCAAGCAGAAATCAGCATTATTCATAATCATCACATGAATGTAATCACACAGCACTTTCGACATCTGATTTCTATAGTTATGTCACCTCATATGAGTTGTTTTTATTGGTAGAACAATTTTCCATATCTCTGGTATAGACGTGTTGCATCATTTCTATTCCATGTGTTTGCTGGGTGTTGATTGATTCGATGAACAAAGATTCAGTGATCAATCTGTCTCCGTCCCTCTCTCTCTCCCTCCACCTAATTACTTTGGATTTAAACTCCATAATAGTTTGACCTACATACTTGACCTCACAGTCATTTCATGGAATTTAATTGGTCAGATTATTTTGCTTAATTGCTTCTATCGGATCCTTAAGCCAGCTCACAAAGTTTATCTCTGAGTGAGTTTGTAGGTTTAACTGCCACCCTAATTCCAGTTGTGTTGAGGATTCTACATGAAGTTTCTGAGGTACCCTCGTTATAGGGTAATACAATGGAGGCTGTGAACTCCTTTCTATTCGTGTTGTGGTTATCAGTCGCACTAGTGTGACTGTTATTTTTTTCGTTTTTCGTGTTTCCGTAAGAATTTCTTAATAAACTTCGGAGGATGATTATTAAGTATTAGCGCTTCTTTTATGTGTTTCAATTCCTTGTTTAGGTTCTTACTCTGACGGGTTCGACTAATAACTACAACACGAGAAACAAGGAGTTCAAAGCCTCCATTTTATTACCCTATAATGAGGGTACCTCAAAAACTTCACATAGAATCTTCAACAAGGCTTGAATTAGAGTGGCATTAAAGCACTTCACTGTAAAATAACGCATGAAGGCAAGTTTAAAAGATGAAACTAAAATAATCGTTTTAGTACATTCTGTATTCGACATCATTCTATCCAAGAACAAAAGTCTTTCACTTAAACTATCAACGTTTTAGGAAAATATAACAGAAGCATAAGGTAAGTTAATCGATTTTCCATATAGTTGATTTCAACCTCTTTCACTTAAGCAATCTTCCGAACAAAGTTATCCGAAATATATTATGTACTCCGTTATATATACATAACTTAGCTTAAAAGTATATGAATGTAATGAATGATGTTAAAAAGCTTTTTTTTCACCTTTTTGCAAAGTACAAAACTATTATTTATTAAAACCATTGAACACTAGAACGTTGATCAAACAAATGTCAGGGTCAGATGGATGACAATCGTCATGTTCAAGTTAAAATAGTACTCTGTCTTGATATTACATATCGATAAATGTTTATAATAAACTGCTAAGAATAAAAAAGAATACCTAAGATACCAGATTTGGTTTTCTAAAATTTTGTGACTGAGAATTGGAGTGTAAATGATGACGATAAATAATGTAATATACTTGGTTGTATTGTGTTCTCTGAGTGAATTGGGTTGTTCAGTAGTGGAGATTTTATCATCATTCCCCTCTAGACAACATCATCAACAATAACTTCACTATGAAGTAACCTGTAAATATCTCTCCGTCAGTGATTCAGTAGCTTGCCCTGACCGACTGGTTTCTGATTGATTGTCTCCCTCGACTGTTGTGTCATCCACTGTATAGTTTCACTTGTTGGATAACTGTTCGTCTACCTAATCTCTGCACCCTTCCGTCATTTATCGTTTTGCTTACTGGTTTATAGATTGGGTGCATATCTATACATCTGGTGATTACTGATTGACTGACCTGAATGCTAAGTTTCTAGAAATTCTCTCATATTCTTTGTTTTTCCTCTATCTAAGCTCTCTGCATTGTCGAAACTCAATTCATGTGCATACTTGTTATCCACGTTGATTGAAATGAGTGATGAAATGTCGTGTGTGATGTTTAGTAGCCCGAATTGGTGTTCATGTAAATGAGGAAGTTGAATAGGGTGACCACTTTGTGCAATGTGGTGTTGACTACAGTTATTGTAGTTGATTTTGTAAATGATATTCGGTTTGTCTTCTTTGGTTGTTGCAATAACTGTAGTCAACATCACATTGCACGAAGTGGTCACCCTATTCAACTTCCTCATTTACATGAACACCAATTCGGGCTACTAAACATCACACACGACATTTCATCACTCATTTCAATCAACGTGGATAACAAGTATGCACATGAATTGAGTTTTGACAATACAGAGAGCTTAGACAGAGGAAACACAAAGAATATGAGAGAATATGTAGAAGCTTGGCATTCAGTTCAGTTCAGTCACTCAGTCAGCCACTCAGTCAGTCAGTCAGTCAGTCAGTCAGTCAGCAATCACCAGATGTATAGATATGGACCCAATCTATAAACCAGTAAGCAAAACGATAAATGATGGAAGGGTGCAGAGATCAAGTAGACGAACAGTTATCCAACAAGTGAAACTATACAGTGGATGACACAACAGTCGAGGGAGACAATCAATTAGAAACCAGTTGGTCAGGACAAGCTACTGAATCACTGACGGAGAGATATTTACAGGTTACTTCATAGTGAAGTTATTGTTGATGATGTTGTCTAGAAGAGAGATGATAAAATCTCCACTATTGAACAACCCAGTTCGCTCAGAGAACACAATACAAGCAAGATTCTTTGATCAGTATCTCTCTCCACCTAGCCCTAATTTTCATTTTAGAATTGTCACCCTAGTCTACTCAAACGTGTGGTTATGGGTCAGTGCATACACAGAGATACTTTGCCTTTTCTCTACATTTCTTATCTCATTATGGTTTACCATTGTGTGTTTCACGAAATATTTGTATTCTGCTGTTCTGACTGAATCAGCTTGGCTCCTTTGACCTCACAATCATTATATGGTATTTGATAAATTAGGCTACTTTCATCATTTGGATGCTTTTAGCTTTCAAAGTTTCTCTCGAAGTGAGTATGTGGATTTCAGTGCTATCGTAGTCTTCCCTGCATTGTTAAGAACTTTACGTAAACATTCCGACATGCTCTTTTTATATGGCAACACTATCGTGGATTTGAATCCACTCTTAGACACGTCGCAATCACCACCAACATTATAGCTACTTCTCTGAAAGGTTCTTATAGAATTCTGAGTAAATTTTGGAGAGTAGTCATTAAGTCGTAGTGTCTCGTCTTTATGTTTCAGTTTTTTATCTAAATTTTCCGATTTATTAGTCAGCCCAGTTACTCTGGACATTTTACCAAGCCTACTTTGACAGATATAGAATGAGATGGAGTGAAATCCAAGTATTTATTAAAATAATCTGATTTCTTATAAAAACTGGTATCTAGGCGCCTATCTTCTCTCCTCTTGATTTTCCAATCTAACATAGGAGTAAGTCTTCTTTTTCATTTTCTAGCTCATTAATGAATAATAAAATCGATTTTCATGGCCCATGAAGTTACACTTTAGTAATTCGGAGTATTTGAAATTCTCTGGTTTTAAATCTCCTTTACATTGTCAGTCAATAGATAAACGGTACACTGTCATTCCAGCTATCAACAACAGTTGTATATTATGAAGATAATGAATACGATATGTACATTGACTTTGAAGCATCTAACTGTGGAAAACCAGGAGTATACCCGCAGAAACATTTATTATTGTTCTGTTACAAACAAATACTGTGCATAGTAATGATGGATAATGGGAGTATAACGACTGTATAATGCAAGCAGTAACATTAAAACCATACCCGTCGCACAAGAAGTGACTATCGTCGCTCGGTGGTCTAGTGGATAACGCTGTAGCGTTTAAAGCGGTCGGTTCTGAGTTCGAGTCCCGGTGGGAGCAATATCACTCACTGGAAGATAGCTACATCCAGCTGATGAATAAGCCCTAAATAGGGTGAAAACATTGACAATATCCAGGTATCAGCTCAGGAGCACATATGCCAATAGAGACCGATCAATTCGATCCAATTAACTACGGTATATTACTAGCAATAATATTAATTCAATGCACAATTGTAGATATCTCTTTATTCCTTTTAACCTTGGTTCCAGTGATGTTAACTACCGATTTACAGATTGGAATGTTCTACTCTAGTGTATATAGTAAACAAATAACTGAATTGCTTCACTGATATCATTTGACCTCAGAATTTCAACTTTTAGCATTGTTTAAATGAATCAATTCAATTGTACCATCATTTAGCGCAAAAATTGATTAATACCTAATTATTATATAGATATTTAGCATATATATCCTGGTATAATTAAAAATTTTTAAGTGAAGTATTCACCAATTTCCATTTATTTAATCAATCGATATTAGAGTAAATAATAATTAAATAATAATTGAGTAAATAAATTTTCAATGACCTTATTCTATTCCACTCCAGTACCTGTTAATTGTATTCATTAAGTGTATACCTATTTGTAGTTATTTTAGCATAGATATTGACGATAACAGTCGGTCAATCAGTCAGCATCTAATGTTACTCTCTAACAGTCGAAGTTGTTATACATTAAGGATAGAATTCAATAAGAATGATCGAGGAATAAGTGTAAAAGTGGTCAGCTGTGATAGTTAGTCGTTGAAAGACAACAAGAAGAAATGAGAGAATGCTAAAATTCGGTATAACAATTAAATTTAAAATACCTGTCATGTAAACCCTGTTATGAAAGTTGTAATCCTTCTCCATAGTCAAAGCCTTGGCGGGTTGATGAACCTTTTTCCAGCCTTAAACTTACTTCACTTAGGACTGTGGAGTAAGGTAGATGACGATCAGGCATGCTCAACACATGTAATCCTTTACCAGAAAGATTACAATCTCAGGGACTGGTTTACCCCTGGCAGTACTTATAGATAGTGGTTAGCAGTGGAATCTAGGATGAGTATCTAGTCCTGTTTAGAACACACTCATTAGCTGGATGTACTTGCATCCCAGTGAGTGATGTTGTTCCCACGAGGGCTTGGATTCAGGACTGACTGCTTCGAACGTCACAGCGTCATTCACTGATTCACGATAGACATTCCTTCTATTTTTAAACTTAATTTCTACACCTGAATTTGACGCTACTGACACTATGGTTCCATAACCATGACATATGCTGCGAAAACCTACGGTGCTCGAACACCCGAAGTTTTCTCATATTGTCTACGTTTAATGATCACCTTTTACTGCCACCTAATAGATGATAGGGAACTGCAGAGTAGTACACTTAGTCCCTAATCGAAATATCACATATTAGAAATTTTATTCAGCTAAAATTGTAGACTTTTTTCAATGTATAAGACTTCATACTCTAGAAAAGTAGTTTAAAGTAATGAGGTTAAATTTTGTCCTTCATCATAAGTTCTCATCAACAGAAATTCAGAATGGAAACCAGAGGATTTATAAATGATACTTTGAAGAAATAATTGCAAAGTATAAGAGTAGAACTTAGGCATTGTGGTCGATTGTAATTCCATTTTAGTCTGTTTATTAGAAGTGTCACACACAGTGAAAGAGGAACAGTATCATTTATTGGATAACAACGTTTCAGACACAATTTATTGTCCATATTCATATCAGGTAACTAACTCAACAACTCCCAGACAGACTTTATATATTCCTAACTCTCTCTCTTTCTCTGTGATGACAAGGGTAGTAGAATCTTCCGTATATCAGGGACAGGTGAAGAATCATTTCGATTACTTTGTGTGTTTGGTGTTGATTTGATAAACAAAGATTGAGTCGGTTATCAATCTCTCCCTCCCTTTACTGAACTAAATTAGATTTCAACACTGTCGCCCTATCCTATCGTACTGTGTGATTGTGTGTAATCGCATGCAGAGCTATAGCCGAGGTTTTCTCTTAATTTCTTATCTTAATAGGATCTACTCATCTTGACTTAGCTAAGTTTTTGTGCTTTGATATTCTAATCGACTCTGGTCGACTGCTTTGACTTATGTACTTGACCTCGCACTCGTTGCAAAGGGATTTGGTAAACCAGATTATTTTGCTGAATTGCATCAATAGGATCTTTTAACCTATAAAGCTTGTTTCATAGCGAGTTTGTTGGTTGAATTGCCACATTAGTCGCAGCTAGCCTTATTGAGAATTCTTCTTAATGCTTCTGAGGTGCGCTTTCTTTGTATAGTAACACAGCAGGGGCTTTAAATTCTATCTTAACCCTGTTACCATTAGTAGCGGAATTTCAAAGTATTGTTAAACACAGAAATCATTCAACTACTTGCGGCTAATAATACAATGCAATATGAACTGTGGCTCCAAGAGGATCGGATCAGTATTCGTCTAGATCGTATCACTATGGTTGATTGTAACTGATGCCAGAAGCTTAAAAGTACTTGATAAATAGCTCTGTATTCAGGTTTGATGAACGTAACCTTCGTGTAAAAAAAAGACCTACATGTAAGACTGAAAAACGTAGACAATCACCTCAACTTTCGAATGTCTTTTACTCAGAGACAGTGGTCAAATATATATATATACACAGAAAAGCAGAGGAAATGTATAGTAGTGAACACTGATCAAAGGATATTGGTGAGAAAAGATTGAAAACTCAAAGTATAACTATGTACTACATACACTATTATATGTTTTGGTACGTGAAGGAACCTCCTATAGCCTGAAGCTTTTACACATAATATTAGCATCTTATAATCGAAATGTTTTAGTCTGCATTGAAAATATGAATCAATTTGGTTTGGTGAAGTGATTACATCAAATCATAATTACATTGTAATTGATGATCATTTCACAATGTTTTTTTCTACTGTTGTTGTGTGTCATTCACACATTGTGGATGGATCTGTGCTACTGACATCGATTCTGAGCCATGTCACCTAGAGTCTCCAACCATTGGTTCCTCTTGTCCCGCAGACCTTAAACGGTTAATTTGCATCACCCTACATAGCTCAACCTAACAGTCAAGAACCTCATCCAGTGATACTTTGTTTCATTCTGGTCATCCTGAGCTTCTTTTCATCCTGAACCTATCTCAACTAGCACTGAAGAACAAGGCAGGAGGTGGTTGAACATGCGTAACACATGTTGCAGTTATTCTAATCAATGAAGGCCAACAACCGCATAAACTCACTTTCTCTTCATCCCTAAAGCTCAGCATCTGACTTCTGAATTACTGATGTAGTGACCCCATGACACACGCCGCATACTACGAAGGCAGTGGTGGTCAAACACTTGAAGCCTCCTCGTGTCCTCTATCTTTAATGCTCATATTTCACAAGCATACAGTAGAAAAAAGCAGACTGCATCACAGTACAATCAATCCTCAATCCACAGTCGGATATCATAATGTAAGTTAGCAAAAGCTAACCGAGCATTTTGTATCCATGCAGAGATTTAGTCAGGCACTGAACCATCACGGTTGGTCGGACTTTGCACTTAAGTGAAGTGATAAATTTGACCAACCACTTCACTTTCTTCTGTTTGCCACGGCACCGTTGAAGACAAGTCTTGGAGCAATAATTTGCATCCCAAACATTCTCAGATTGCTATCCAATGTGTTTGGAAGACTCTATATCTTGTCGGTGTCTTCGCTTAACAGCAATATACTATCTGTGTGTTCTAGACCTACCAAAAATTCTCCTGTGATTAGATTAACCCACCTGAAATAACATAACACCAAGGAGGCCTCCATAAGTAAGCCTGTGATGAAGTTGAATGGGAATGTAGAAAGTGGACATCCTTTGAAAACACCACTTGACCTACACACCTCATCTGACACCACACCACAGGCTGTAACGCATCCTCCGACCTTCGAGTAAAAAGCTTTCAACACAGTAATGCAATTACTCAGCACTCTTTTCAGTGAGAGAAATAAAATTATGCTCAATTGCAGCTAATTTCTTCTGTTTAACAAAAACTACAGATGAAACTTTGTGGTATATTTAATACTCTAATTGGCTTTGTCTGACAGCTTGGTTGCCACATTGTAAATATGATCGATAGAATTCGGTCTTCACTCAGGACTAGACAATATGAAATTGGTTGCACTCTAGTGACCAATCAATACATGTTTGAAACCTTGGATAAATGCTTTCATGTTTCAGTGAAATGATAAATATAGACTGTCAGAGTGATAGAATACTACTCATGACTTAGGGATTTATAAACGAATAAGTTATTGATTAAAAATTTGCACCATTTCTTATCAACCTGTAGATAGATCAAACAGTGCAGAGTAACAATAACTATGAAAACTGAGTTCTGAACCTTTTGATGATAGTTACAACTAGCCGGAACAAAATATACCTAATTATTACTGTCATATACATCAAATAGGCTCCACAACCAAATTTTAAAGCTTGACTGTAGATTATTCACCAGCACATAGATATCTTCAGCATAATGGTAGTTAAATCTAGTGACTGTTTACTGACAGATGTAAATTTCATAATTATACGGAACAATATCATACAGAGAATGACTTCGAATTCCAATTGTTGAAATGGATCATTAAAAGACTAGGCGCTTTACGAAAGGCATTTCCAACAAACTACAGACATACATCAACAGCTGCCGCCTACGCTCACTAGATACTGAAGATCAGATGGGTGGTCAGAAAGAATAAGCAACAAGGAACTCTGGAAACGAACCAACCAACAACCTACCACTGAACAAATATGCAGAAGAAAGTGGAGATGGATTGGGCATACACTAAGAAAGCCGACTGGGGACATCGTACGCCAGGCTAGTTGCTCGAGTAGAACCCAGATGGGAAACGACGAGTTGGGCGTCCCCACTAAGGGTGACTTGGAGGAGATGAGAGCTTTTGAGCTGTCGTGGAGTCAGGTTTACAAGATTTCAGAGAAGAGAGTGGAATGGAGACGTGCTACTGAGGCCGTATGTTCCATTAGGAACCCAAGGGACAAATAATATAATAATAATCTATCAAAACTTGACATCCAAGAACTTTCATAGATAAATTCCTCTATATAATTTTGAAAAGAGTTTGAATAGTAATGAAAGCAGGAAAAAAATAGATTCATTTTATTTCGTTGACATCTTGTCGACTGTTTAAAACAACTAGAATATGAAAATATGCAGCTTAACTGAAAATTGAACATACCTAATTTTGCATTTTGACTATCTAAGATAACTGGGGTTTGGTAGGCTAGTATTTATACTGGATGATGTTTGAAGATGAAATGAAGATTGACTCTACCGAGTGAGCTATGCGATCAGAAAAGTAAGACAGGTTTTCATTCATCTGGAATCAATGTGGAAAACTACTCCACTCAGCATAAAGTATTAACAATATCCGGATTCTCAACACAAATTTCAGTCAAGTCAGTGCTTATTTGGGATGGTTGAGAGACTTAGTACCTTACAAAAAGCATTTCCAACAAACTACACAGATAAATCAACAGCTGCTGCTTACGCTCACTCACTCGATACTGAAGATCATATGGCCAGAATAATGAAACTAAACAAGGAGAAACTCTGCCTTGCTGGCAACAACCTATTGCCTAACGCTTGTGCAGAAGGATATGGAGACAGATTGGATTGGATGTAGACCGAGAAGATGGTTTGGTAACATCACGTGTCAAGTTATCAAGTCAAAATCAAATGGAGAACGACGAGTTATGCATACAAGGGTGACATGGAGAGGAAATGGCTTTGTGCTACTGAAGCTCTAGGTTCCACCAGGAACCCAGGGGACAAATAATAAAATAATAATTTGAAAATGACGATCCAATTATACAAACGTATAACTTTCAGATGGTAGCGATCAGTCTTAGAATGTATATTTATGCATCAAAGTCAATTTGATCCTGTTTGTGGTCAATGGAGTTAAAGTTTTGCAAAATGAATCTCATTTTTAGAAACAGTTTGCCTTCATTATGTTATCTTTTTTCAAAAAGTAGTTGACATCAATAAAGTTTTCATCTCTAGAGACTGAAAGTTTTGATAAAAACGAATATGTTTCGTCATGAAATTATAGGGTTGCGTGTTACAATTCTGTAACGTTTGATCAACCCTATTTAACTTTATATTCTCTTGTACCTGCTTAACTATAGTACCTTACCTAACATGTAAGTACTGATAACAAAACACAAATCAAAAGAACTGATACGGGAATATATTTGAACAAGCAATGTATTTAATTAAGGTAAATATAATAGTAATGGATAAGGGAAAAGTTTAATCAACTTAACTGGCTTGTAAGGCTGAACCATGGACTCTGAGTATGTGCATGGTAACCAGCACTATGGAGCGCAAAATGGTGTCCAAACCTGCTCGGATGCATACTCATTAAAACAAAACTTAAAACACCTTTAGCATCCGGAGGTGAGCTAAAGGTTTATTCAGTTAATTTAATTTAATCTATTTATTTTAGCCCTAGTTGTATTTTGGTGCCAGGATGGTGCACTACAAAATGCTTACATCAGTTGAACAAACATGAAAATAGTTATAAAAAAAAATACATACTTGTATAGATTAATGCCATAGCCACTTGTATACGAAAAAAAACAACAACTCGAAATGCACCACACTTATGACATGAGGTCTAATGATACTCCTACCTGACTTCAGAAACCTCACTCATAGGAAAGGGATTCAAATCCCTAACCCACTGATTAAAAGTCACTTACTTAAACTAATAGATCATTGCTGCACATACAGAATAGGTTATCGGTTGGTGTGCTTCGTAACTTCCCTGTGCAAAAAGAACCTAATTAGTAAACCGGTTAAATCTAATCATGTAACTTCAGATAAAAACCGTAGACCGTATTCCGTGGTGTCACCACGTCAGTAATGCAGAAGTCAAGAGTAAAATTTTAGGGAGAAGAAGTAAGTCGGTTGACATGGTTGTAAACCTTCATCGATTGAGATGGCTGGTTGAGACACATGTTACGTATGCCTAGTTGCCGATTGCCTGGTCACACAATGTTGGCTGAAGTAGGTCCAGGCTGGAAAATGCCTCTTGGCTCTCGGCCAAACTAAAATTGGCACCAATGCATCAAGTCTCTGACTGTTGGTTTGAACCATGTGAGGTGATGGAGACTAGGTGGTTGGGGTCCACAGGACAAGAGGAACCAGTGGTTGGAGACTCTAGGTGATCTCATGTCTCAAAACCGATGTAAGTGGCGTAGAAATATACATACAATATCTTCATCTTAACGACGCTATACCGAATCTCACTACTTTCTCATTCATCCTTTCTCTCTTTTCGTGGTTTATATTTCTTCTGACTGAATTTTCTTATCTTCATCTTGTGCCTCAATGCCTTTTTACTTGATTTGGTGGTATGAGGTGTGGCAACTCGGACTGTTACGCAGTAATGCCTGGTCCTATGTTGATCTGGATGGATGGATGGATGGATGAATAATGGAACTTCAGTATGCCAATACCAAAAAGGATGTGGACATTTTGAAGTTTATTTTCAAACTGCACAGTCTTCATCAAAAATTTCTCATAGATACACCTTTTTTCTAAGACCCAGGGTTTCAAATAAGAATCGAATAGTGACAATTTTATACTTCAATTTTATTAAAATACTTGTATCAGTCACCTTTTGATGAGACTAACTGGGATACCTATGACTCGGTAGGTTAGTACTACTGCTATGAAGTTATTATTGAAGGTGGAATGACGACGTGAATAGCAGCGGGTTATGACTTAGTCGTTCGTGGATCGCCAAACACGTTCTGTACAAACTCAGCTAGGAAAGTTAGCTACTGATTAGTTAGCAGTCAGTCAAACATTCGGTTGATAATACACCCAGTATTGATACCAATGTGTTGCTGCCATTAAGTATTATTATTATTATTTATCCCTTAGGTTCCTAGTGCAACATACCGCTTCACTAGCAAGTCTCCATTCCACTCTGTTCCACGCAATATTTTGAATCTGACTCCACTACTGTCCACAACCTCTCATTCTTCTTCACACAACCAACAAACCTACCTCTCATCATCCTCGAGGAAATTCGTTTCCACTGCATGACACACAGCCTTCCATGTTCTCCCATACATCATGACAACCACTCCAAAACTCAGTGTGCTCGTACTTCTCGTCTGCGTGACAATTTCACAGTAGATTATTCACTCTCCAGTTGAAAGTTTGCACAGTCCACTTCCATTCCACCTGCTCTCACACATTCACACCACTTCTATGCTATACCTGCTCATCTCTTTTGGGATCTGGGTAGGGTTGGTAGGTTCATACATTGTCCGGACATTCCATGTCCTCATGTTTACTTTGGCTTTCATCGAGAGGGAGAGAGAGAGAGAAGACACATCGACCAATCGGCTTCCCAAAGACTTTATCCAACTGGGGTCATTTCGCCTGTTGGATTCCAGAGAGGAATAAGTTTGTTTTTATTTTTAATATTTTGTCTGTGCTTGAAGTTTGTGTAGCGGTTGGACTTGTCTTAGGGTGTAGGGTTGGTAGCCGTATGCCCAACCTTCCCTCTTTGCCTGGGCTTAGTACCGGCTAGTAACTAGTGAACTTGTCAACCAGGCGAGGTTGCTGCCATTAAGTATTAAAACCCAATTAGTCGCATTAAAAAACCATTAGTTTACAAATAACTAGTAATAATAATGATAACCCTTTTGATATTAAAAGATCGACTAGCCGAAAATTACCGTTAGAATATATGCCAGTGTAAATAGATACACCCTAATTTACAAGTAATTGTCGTTTAATATTCAATCTATGGCGGAACAAATAAATTGATCAACAATTACTAAAGGAATATTTATATCTGTTCGACCAAAACAAGGAAAATCGAATTTATTGACAAAAGGTGAAAATAAAATGCCGAAATCAACATAATGATCAGAACAGGTGACATAATTATTATTATTATTATTATTGTTAGCAGTAGTAGTAGTGCGTGAGTAGTGGTAGTAGTAGTAGTAGTGGTAGTAGTAGTAGTAGTAGTAGTAGTAGTAGTGGTAGTAGTAGTAGTAGTAGTGGTAGTGTGATTAGTAGTAGTAGTAGTAGTACTGTGAGCAGTAGTAGTAGTGGTAGTAGTGTGAGTAATAGTAGTAGTAGTAGTGGTGGTAGTGTGAGCAATAGTAGCAGTGTGAGTAGTAGTAGTGTGAGTAGTAGTAGTAGTGTGAGTAGTAGTAGTAGTGTGAGTAGTAGTAGTAGTAGTAGTAGTAGTAGTAGTGGTAGTAGCAGCAGCAGTAGTAGTGGTAGTGTGAGTAGTAGTGTGAGCAGTAGTAATAATAGTGGTAGTAGTGTGAGAAGTAGTAGTGGTAGTGTGATTAGTAGTAGTAGTAGTACTGTGAGCAGTAGTAGTAGTGGTGGTAGTGTGAGCAATAGTAGTAGTGTGAGTAGTAGTAGTAGTAGTGTGAGTAGTAGTAGTAGTAGTAAGACGGTAAGAATCACTATATGACCAACTTTTCATGCTTGTGGACATCCATCAATGATATATGTTGGCACAATTATAAATAAATCAGTGCCTCCTGTGTTACTGCAACTTACATTACTCAACGTTGAAGTTACATAGTTTACCACTCATATAAGGCATGGACCATGTAAACAAATCGATCACCAGTGGGTGATTGGTTCACATCTAATCATGGTTGATACCTTCAATTCATCCTCATTCATCATTTCATGTTAGTAAGATCAGCCTTCTAAACCATGACTATTTCAGATAGTCTAATCAATATTCATAGTTAACGCAAAAATATGATTCAGTAGCCATTTGATTGAACAAAAAATATTTCTTCGTCTTCTTCTTCAAGTCCTACAGTTAGATGTACATATCGAGGAATTATGCGTTAACAATATTCAGATTTCACTTATCAGTTTGTTAATGATATATTATGCAGCTGAAGAAGTCAATTGAAAAAAGTCTAATGTGAACCTTAATGATATAATCAATTACTGGTGGAATTCATTTCAGAACTACTGATTATCTAAACAATCCTATGACATTTTTTTAAAAATTTGACCTACTATTATATGATCTATTTGTCTATGCACGTCGGCTAGCCAAATCCAATTCAGTTGATGAATTCTAGAGATGACCACGCATATCTTCCAGTTACTTGTGATGTTAATAATGTAATATGGTTGATAAATTCTGCCTAACCAACAACAACAACAACAACAATAAGCACTAATCACCATCAATGGGAGAAATCTGAAGGAATTTGTCTCGTTCACCTACACCTACCTAGACAGCATCGTTTCAACTACAGACGGCACAGGCACAGATGAAGACGTCAAAGGCATATCCGAAAGACAGCAATACAAGCCTTCATTAACCTCAAACCAGTGTAGAGATCTACTCCATCCACTCAGTATAAAGTGTGGACAAGATCCGGATTCTCAAAACTAATTTCAGTCAAGTCGGTGCTTCTATATAGTTCAAAGACTTGGTGCCTTACGAAAAGCATTTCCAACAAACTACAAAACATTCATCAATAGCTGCCACCTACGCTCGTAAACTCCATATTGAAGACCAGATCAGATGGCCAGAAGGAATAAGCAACAAGGAATTCTGGCCTGGAAAAGAACCAACCAACAGCCTGTTGCCAAATAGATATGCTGAAGAAAGTGGAGATGGATTGGATATACAATGAGAAGACCATTTGTGGATATCATGTGCCAGGCCCTTGAATGGAACCCATGTGGAAAACGACGAGTTGTGTGTGTGAGAGAGTGACATGGATGAGATCATGTATGAGGACAAAATGAGAGCTTCTGGGTAGTTGTGGAGCCAGGTTCAAAAGACAGCAGAGAAGAGAATGCAATGGAGACGTATTGCTGAATCCCTATGTTCCACTAGGAACCCAAGGGATGAGATAATTTGAGAAACAAAGCTTGATAGAATACTACTGATTCCATGTGGTGAATCAATTTATTCTACCAAATCTGTTACAATGTCTGAGTGATTAAATATACAGGTCAAAATAATTGTAAAGGGTAATTCAGACTGTTGGAGCTTACTTAAAATTGAATTTTGTGGCAGTTGTCGGGATTTGAAAATATTTCAAGTTGTTATTCATCGTAGACTGATATCAGTTGGAGGAACAAAGGAAACCTGGAAGGCTGTTTCGTCCCACTAGTATGGGACTCCTCAGTAGTGTCCACCTATGACCCCGCCCCACCATGGATCGAAACCACAACCTTCAACCGAGTTTGAAAAGACTGAAGAGAATAGAGTACAATGGAGGTGTGCTACCGAAGCGTTATGTTCCACTGGGAACCCAAAGGACAAATAATAATAATAATAATAATAATAGTAATATATATATATATATATATATATATATATATATATATATATATGAATCCTTCATCAGCCTATTAAGATGAAAATTTATTGTTGTTATGATGCTTGTTATTTTTGCGGTTGCTATACAGGGTCGGATCATTCGACCTCTGCCTCATCCTACTTGAGACTCATCAGCTGGATATGTCTGCATCCTAGTAAGTTATTCTGTTCCCACTGAGTCTTAAATCCATCATCCATCACTTTAAACGCCACAGAGGCATATGAGTGACCACTTGTTCAACGGATAACAAACAGGAAAAGGACCTTTTTATTAAGGAATAGATACATTTAGCTGATGAGTTCTAAGTGGGACGAAACATTGAATACACCATAAAATATCTAATTTAATCAATATATTTTCATTATAACACTCACAGTTTTATTCAACAATCCAATATTCATTTGTATTGCTGGATTACTATAATCATCAATTAGTATGATTTCTTTGATACGATTATTCATTAATAATTCATTTGTATTAATCATAATACTTTTAATTGTCTTTTGTAATATTAATATATTTTCATTATGTGCAATAATTATAATACTAATTTGTGGTATATACTGATAGATATTTGAATAATTGAATAATTGAACATTTAATCCATGAGATAATGTGTTCAATGTCCATTTATCGCATAGTTCTGAATTGAATTTCCCTCCTGTTGCACTAAATTTGTTTAAATTTACTTTATATGAAATTGAATTATTTAACAATAAGAAAATAATACTTATTATAATAATAATGATATTATTAATAAAATTATGAAGATGATTATGACTTGAATACATTTTTTTTGTTATTGTTGAAATGTTTATCTATTTTATAAAGACTCTCTTAGTATTTCCAAGAGAATAGATTTCAGTAGTATAGTAGTAAATAAAATTATAGTAACAATAACTTGTAGACATTTATCTCATTCATTATAGCATAAAAATGGGAAGAAATGTAGTGAAGTTTTTATAGTCATATCTACTATATGATAAATACATCTACACTCTAAAGTATACTTGTACGTGTTTCTTGGTCAAATCCACAAAGAATATACTTTCTTAAAACTGATTGTGTGTGTGTGTGTATTTATTTGATTTTTCAACAAATCAGGTTTACCTACTTGGTAACATAAATGTATATTGTGTTGTTTTTTTCAGCTTTTTTAACTACAGAAGTTGTAGAAAAGAAAGTTGAACAGACAGTTGAAGAAAGAGATTATTGGTCAATGGTTTATTCTATTTAACCTGGTTATTTGTGAATAAGTGTATATTATTGCTTGTGTAATCGTGCTAAAGGTGTGTACTGACAGGTCTGAGTATATATATATATATATATATATATATATATATATATATATATATATATATATATTATTAGTCCCTTGGGTTCCTAGTGGAACATAGGGCTTCAGTAGCACGCCTCCATATCATCCTGTTCTCTGAGATCTTTTGAACCTGGTTCCACGACAGCCCACAAGCTCTCATTTCCTCCTCGCACACACCATCTCCTCCATGTCACCCTCGGACGTCCAACTCGTCGCTTCCCGTAAGGATTCCACTCGAGTGACTGGCCTGACGCGTGATGTCCTCAGTCGGCCTTCTCAGTGCATGCCCAATCCATCTCCACTTCTTCCTGCATATTTGTTGCGTGATAGGTTCTTGGTTGGTTCGTTCCCAGGAAAGAGTTCCTTGTTGCTTATTCTCACCATTCTGGCTATCTGATCTTCAGTAGCGAGCGTAAGCAGTTGTTGATGAATGTCTGTAGTTTATTGGAAATCCCTTTCGTGACGCGCCAAGTCTCTCAACCATACAGGAGCACTCACTTGACTGAATTGGTGTTGAAAATCCGTATCTTGTTCCACATGCTGAGTGCAGAAGATCTCCACACTGGTTTCAGGTTAATGAACACCTGTCTTGCTTTTCCGATTCTGACTTTGACGTCCTCGTCCGTCCCGCCTGTAGTTGAAACAGTGCTTCCTAGATAAGTGAAGGAGGTTACTTCCTTTAAGTTTCTCCCGTTGATGGTGACTGGAGTTTGTTGTTGTTGTTGATGGTGGTGGTGCGGTATCTTCATCACCTCTGTCTTCTCTATATTCACTTGAAGTCCCGTCTTCGCTGCCCTGCCTCTTCTATCAACTTGTTAGTTTTTGCCTGCAGATCTTCAGGTTTATGTGACATTAGGCACAAGTCATCGTTGGCGAAATCCAAGTCTTCTAGGTTCTTTTCCGCCGTCCAGCGTATGCCCCTCTTCTCCCTGCCTACTGTTTGCTGCATGATCCAGTCCACCACAATCAGGAATATCATGGGGGATAGTAGGCAACCTTGTTTCACTCCTGTCTTCACTTCACTTTGAAGGCTTCACTGAGCTTCTGATTGTGAATTACTTGGCATGTGGCATCTTCATATAGTTGTTGAATGAGGCGGATATATATATAGCATAACATTATTCTACTTTAAACTCTTCTGTTGATTGACTTCATCTATACCTTTTGAGATGATATTTTTCTAACCGGGACTCAAATCTTATACCCAGTATTAAACTACTGAATCACTATACTACTCTTTGAATAATGGGTCATAGTTTAATGGTATAACTAGTAATTCCATGTTGTCTATTGGACAGAATCGATACATTACTAGTAGCATATGAATTTCTGTGTGAATATTTTCATATAACGAGTAATTTATATTTTCAATGGCTAGTAGTGGAATCTATGCACCAGAATTAATGACAAGGAACTGAAAGCAATAACATTAAACTTTACTTTTCACTCAAACAGTGGGCTATTTTCTGTGTAGTCCAGTGTATCACCCTCTTCTCGCTCCTCATAGTTTCTTACATGATCCAGTCCACCAAAATCAAGAATATCATGGGTGATAGTAGGCGGCAGTCTTGTCTTACTCCTATCTTCACTTCAAAGGCATCATTGAGCTTCTCATTGTGAATTACTTGGCATATGGCGTCTTCATATAGCTGCTGTTGAATGAGATTGATACAGGTTTGTGGCACTAAAACCGTAGTGTTGAAGGACTTGGCAAACTACTTGTCAGTTGATGCTGTTGAAGGCCCTTTCAAAGTCGATGAAGTTGAGGTAGAGGGGTTGACTGTCATTCTATGCTCTGTTCTATGATGATGCGTAGCGTTGCACTTCGTCCGCACATGATTCGGATTGATTTTAAGGGGTAGGATTGCTAATCCTATGCCCAACTTTCCCTCTTCAACTGGGCTTAAGACCGACTAGTAACTAGTGAACTAGTTAACCAAGCGAGGTTAGATAGAATACTCTGATATTACGAGTAATTCATATTTGCAACGGCTAGCAGTGGAATCTATACACCAGAAGTGGCCTATTATTATAGGCTGTAACATTAAACTTTACCCTTCGCTCAAACATTGGTATCATGATTGAATAATCTATTGATTAATGCGGGGTTGGAGTGACACTGAGAACAATATCACCATCATACTCGACTGAACAGTCCAAGATAAGATGAAACGCGTATGTTGAATTTCAAACTTATATTATCACCGATGTTAAGGGATCCACACAGGAGTCTATATGTCAGCAATAGTCGACTAATTCAATCCAATCAATAATGAGAAACGACAAGACATAGCATTTTCCAATCGATCAATCATATACAATTTCTTTATTCTGAACTTGTTCTAATCAATTAAATATCTCTTCAAATTGCGGGCATTTAAAAAAGTTTCTAACGCTTTAATTGTAGAACTATTTGTGACACAGCTAATATGAACTACAGATTTTTATACTGGTTAAGTGAACTATTGTAGTGGACGTTGCTGATAACAATGGACATAAGTAGTATGTATTGAAAGGGTGATAGGAATCATAGGGGATTGCCAACAATGGGTAAGGATTCTGCCAAGAGCAATTAAAGGGATAACGCAGGCGTATTACTGTGGATGCTGCTGATAAGAATGAATGAAAAGGAAATCAAGAAAGAAATAGAAGGAAAAACAAAAAACATTTTGCAAATGATGGGTTTAGTGCAAGGTGTACTATATGTAACGACTTTCATTCCGTCGTGTTCTCCCCCTATCTCTTCACTATAATATTTTCGACGGTGAGAGGAAATACACGAAAAATGTCCGAGAATATCTAGAAGCTTGGCATTCTGGTCAGTCAGTCAGCAATCAATAGATGTATAAGAGAAATGATAAACGACAGAAAGGTCAGAGGTTAAGCAGAGGGACAGCCAGCCAACAGAAAATTCTTTATAGTCAATGATACAACAATCAAAGGAAACAATCAGTCAAAAAACCGCTTCGTCAAGGCAAGCTACTGAGTCACTCACAGAGAGATATTAACAGCTCACTTCATACTGAAGTTAGTGCTGATGATGCCATCTAGAAGGACGGTGAAAGCTTCACGATTAAACAACCCAGCTCAGAGAACACAATACAACCAAGTCTCTTCACTATCGCTAGACTATCATACACTTTTCTTATACCTCTGTAACGACCAGGTGTTGATACGTTTTCGTCTAGCCTGTAGATAGGTATGTTGTTTCATGGGGGCGAGTAGAGCAGTATGAGTTAGGTGATAGTCACAAGAATCTAGGAGGGAAAAGAGTAAGAAAATAAGGTGAGCCGATGACTCAGCAAGCAAACCGCCTCTCTACTACTCTAGCGTACCTACAGACTAGTCGAGAAACATACAGAAGTCTCTTGCTACATATTATTGCTAATCATACTGTTGGTATTAGCATAATTTTGATATGACAACTATTTCATTGCGAAATATTGTCCAAGGAGTAAATCTATTAGAATATTATAGTAAGAATTTCATATCTTGTCAACAATATTGTCTGGAAATAATACACATAAAAGTAATTATTGTTGTTAAGTTACCTGATTTAATAGGAATGATGGATGATGATTAGTGGTGAGATTGAGGATACAGGGGTTCATTGCGTTTTAGACTTGTCATCAAGAATTACCTGCCTCCAAGTGATTAATTTTATCTTCAGTAGGATTCAAGCCAGGGACCTATCATTTCAAAGCATTAACTGTGATTGCCACTTCTGCTGTAAATAATATAGTCTCATGATACAGTTTATCATTTCCAGTTTCTCATTGATCCTAGAAGAAAGCTGATTCGATGAAGAATATTCGTAGTTAAGGAGGATGATTTTGATGGTAATGTGTTCAACTGAGTTAGATAGTCTAATCGTGAAACTTCCATTGTTATTCAGAAGTTTATGAAGACTTATTAATTGCAGGTTGGTACTCAATACTGACTGACATCAGTTGTAGAGCCGTTGGAAAGCTGGGATTATTACTGGATAGTTGTTTCGTCCCAGTAAAGGACTCCTCAGGAGTGTGTACCCATGACCTAACCAGGGGTCGAACCGAGGACTTTCAGGTTTGATGGTAAGCACGTTGCCATCATTTCACTGAATGGGAATCCAATGTTTCACATTTCCCTTTCTCAATTCCTTTGTGATATAGTGTGACCTACATCCAATGTTAACATGCTCACCATAGAACCTGAAAGCCATGAGTTCGAACCCCGGTGAGGTCATGAGTATAAAACAGGTGTTCAGTACTCCTACATTTTCATTAGTTCCATCACTGATGTGAGTCAGTCATAAGTACTAACCTGAAAGATAAAAGCCGAATAGAAAGATTTTGACGCAGATCACATTCAATGAATGACCATTTTTGAGAAGATATCGTTAGGAATTAAAAGTCATTTGGATGATTACATGTAATGACCATGACTTGACCATACTTTTGTGAAGAGATAAAAGGTTTTTCCACAGTCTTCTCAGACGAATAATTATCAGTTCTATGCATGATTTAAGGAATATAAATAACGATAGGTTTCAAATGTACCAGACACCGAGTCATTGGTTGAAAATGTATCAGTGCCAAAGCACTAAGGAATTGACAGCTACTGATGACCAACGTATAATGAACAATCCACTTGTAAAAGGGATCAGGTATTGCTGATTACACCTCAGATTTCAATACTCAGTAACGCAGGGTAGTATTACTAAACGGGATACCTATCCTTCTACGGTTGGTGTTTCACGTTGTTGACGAGTGAAACTATTCATATACATGTATATATACTATTCAGGTGGATTTCTGTTCAAATAATTAACTTGGAGCATAACTGTAAATCTCTTCAATCCAAAGTTCATCAGCAGTTTTTAACAGCTAGATAGACATTAAAGTGTTATTGGCTAGTATCATATGGTAATACTCAACAGGCAACATCATGATCATCCCTCCCCCGTGACTAGATAAAGTGTGGTTACCATCTTAGAAAAAACCATGAATTTCACTTAGATGTTTATAACTTCATAAAACGTTTGTACATAGGTATATAACAAGTGAATACCCGGTCCAAAATCCTCTAATCTCTCTATTTCGTAGTGATATCTTGGGCTTGAGATTAATTTTCATTACTGTCGTGTGCACCTTTATCTTCTTCCACCTAAGTCTACCCCTAAACAGTTGGTTTTGGATACTTATTCAAGTAAGTTTTGTAGTCAGTACAAAGAACTCACCAAGATATATCATGGTTGATCTACTGCTGCCTGTTTTTATGCTCCTGTTTCGAATTTCGCCTGCTGCTCGCTTTTGTTATTCACTTTTCAGGTTTACTTAACCAGTTGTTCATTCAGTAGGAATCCTAGAAATCGCATTTGTAAGTATGCATCATGCCATCAAAACTTTATGAGAAACGCACACACCCCAAGGTCATGAATGTACTGCCTGCCCCACCTTCAAGATTTAAACAATAACCAAATAATTAGTGATTTCGAACTGAACCTGCTTCAACATACCTCTTATATGCCATGAATAACGGTATCTAACGTATAGCTTAACATTGCACACAATAGTCATTTCTCATTACCAAAATGATTAAACCTGTAAACTGGTCTGTATTCGTGTAACCTATGTTGTATGATATATATATATATATATATATATATATATATATATATATATATATATATATATATATATATATATATATATATATATATATAATATGATTTGCAGTAATAACTACTAACATCATTTCCACATTACCACATGATTCTCAACTTCTTATACGCTACGCTATCTGAATATATTCACTTCATATATGTTTTTCATACATTAATTATTCATTGACTGAATCAATCACAAAATGATAATATTCATCACGAAATGACATCACTTGGCGAACTATTGAAAATCTTGGAGCATCGAACAGAATCTGTTGCCTCTTAGTACAACATTCTTCAATAGTACGTACCTACGACCTTTTCAGGTGAACGCGTTAGTCACTCAAACATTGGGCGATACTTCAATAGTCAACAGTTTTCTAAGCCTTTCACTAATGAACACAAAACAGTAATGTAATGAGTCAACTATGCTAAAGTTTTCATTGACTCTCCAATTGATATCCTATTATTATTATTATTATTATTATTATTATTATTATTATTATTATTAGTCCCTTGGGTTCCTAGTGGAACATAGGGCTTCAGTAGCACGCCTCCATATCATCCTGTTCTCTGAGATCTTTTGAACCTGGTTCCACGACAGCCCACAAGCTCTCATTTCCTCCTCGCACACACCATCTCCTCCATGTCACCCTCGGACGTCCAACTCGTCGCTTCCCATAAGGATTCCACTCGAGTGCTTGGCTTGACGCGTGATGTCCTCAGTCGGCCTTCTCAGTGCATGCCCAATCCATCTCCACTTCTTCCTGCATATTTGTTGAGTGATAGGTTCTTGGTTGGTTCGTTCCCAGGAAAGAGTTCCTTGTTGCTTATTCTCACCATTCTGGCTATCTGATCTTCAGTAGCGAGCGTAAGCAGTTGTTGATGAATGTCTGTAGTTTATTGGAAATCCCTTTCGTGACGCGCCAAGTCTCTCAACCATACAGGAGCACTCACTTGACTGAATTGGTGTTGAAAATCCGTATCTTGTTCCACATGCTGAGTGCAGAAGATCTCCACACTGGTTTCAGGTTAATGAACACCTGTCTTGCTTTTCCGATTCTGACTTTGACGTCCTCGTCCGTCCCGCCTGTAGTTGAAACAGTGCTTCCTAGATAAGTGAAGGAGGTTACTTCCTTTAAGTTTCTCCCGTTGATGGTGACTGGAGTTTGTTGTTGTTGATGGTGGTGGTGGTGCGGTATCTTCATCACCTCTGTCTTCTCTATATTCACTTGAAGTCCCGTCTTCGCTGCCCTGCCTCTTCTATCAACTTGTTAGTTTTTGCCTGCAGATCTTCAGGTTTATGTGACATTAGGCACAAGTCATCGGTGAAATCCAAATCTTCTAGGTTCTTTTCCACAGTCCAGCCAGTGTATCCCCCTCTTCTCGCTGCCTACTGTTTGCTGCATGATCCAGTCGACCACAATCAGGAATATCATGGGGGATAGTAGGCAACCTTGTTTCACTCCTGTCTTTACTTCAAAAGCATCACTGAGCTTCCGATTGTGAATTACTTGGCATGTGTCATCTTCAAACAGTTGTTGAATGAGGCGGATAAAGGTTTGCGGTACTCCGTAGTATTGAAGCAGTTTCCAAATTACTTCTCGGTCGACGCTGTCAAAGGCCTTCTCAAAGTCGATGAAGTTGAGGTAGTGAGCTGATTGCCATTCTATGCTCTGTTCTATGATGATACGAAGCGTTGCAATTTGGTCCACACATGATTTGTACTTCCTGAAGCCTGCCTGTTCCGGTCGCAGTTTTGAATCCAGTGCATCTTTAAGCCTCTCCAGGATGATGCGGCCTAATATTTTACTTGGGGTGGACAGGAGAGTGATTCCGCGCCAGTTCTTGCAATCACTGAGGTCTCCTTTCTTCGGCAGTTTGACAAGGTAACCCTTCTTCCAATCGTCAGGTACTTTCTCTTCCTTCCACACCTTCTGCAATAGTGGTGTAGTGTGAGCATGTCCGCTGTTTTCTCTGCCTCTGTTCTCAGTGCTTCTGGTGGGATCCCATATGGTCCTGCTGCTTTCCCCCATTTCAGTAGCTTTATGGCGTTCACGACTTCCATTTTCGTTGGGGGATTTATGTTCACTTGTAATTCAGCGGCTGCAGGTGGTATTTCTGGACGAAGTGCAGGTGGTGGTCGATTCAAGAGCTTCTTGAAGTGGTCGGCCCATCGTTTCCTCTGTTTCTCTTCTTTCGTAATTAAATTTCCTTCTTCATCTTTTATTGGTTTCATCTGTGTTGGTCTCTTCCCTGATAGCAACCTGGTTATTTGATACAATGTCATCAGGTCTCTCTTACCTGCAGCCTGTTCTGCTTCACTTGCCAGTGTTTCGTAGAAGTGTCTTTTGTCTTCCCTTGGCACTCTTCTTCACTTCTTTGTCCAGTATAGTGTTTTATACATTGTGCTCAGTTCCTCTTGTCGTTGAGCATCCTTGTACTGGTTTATCTTCTGTTTCACCATCCTCCTCTCCTTGCTCTATCAGCTTCCATGTATCCGTCGAGATCCATTCCTTGTCTTCTTTCTTCTTCCTTCCTAATACTGTTGTACAGGTTTCTTTCCACATAGCTTTCAAAGACTTCCAGTGTTCTTCCACACAGGTTTCTTCAGGGATGTTGCTCGATGTCTCCCATTTTGTCTTGATGGCTGCCGTGAAGATTTCCTTTGTAGTTTCATCCTTCAGTTTCCGAGTGTTGTACTTGAATTGAGGTCTATCACCAGCTTCCTTGAAGGCTTTCAACTTGATTTGGAAGGTAGTTTGCTTGCACTAGACAGTGAGTGGTCTGAACCTACATCTGCTCCTCTTCTTCACCTTGTGTTAAGTAGACTGCGTCTCCATTCTCTTCAGATTGAAATAAAGTCGATTTGATTTTTAGTGTGTCCATCTGGTGAAATCCATGTCACTCGCTTTGTGGATATCTTTGTGCCTGAACACACTGCCTCCAATCACCAAATCGTTGAATGCGCAGAATTCTTCAAACAATTCTCCTTTCTCATTCATTTCACCTAGCGCCTCTCGGCCCATGGTTAGTTCTCTTCCTGTGTTGTCCCCTCCCAGTTTGGCATTCGTGTCGCCCATTAGAATTTTGATATCGCCAACTGACGTCTTGTCCAGTGTTGATTGAAGTTGTCTGTAGAAATCCTCCTTTTTCTCTTGCTCTGCATTATTTGTAGGTGCATAACATTGTATGATTGTGACCTTTCTTCCTTTTGAGTTGAATCTTGCTGTCATGATCCTGGAGGAGATTGGTTCCCACTGCCTGAGAGAGAGCCTTCGATGCTCTTGAGGACATCATGATAGCCACTCCCTCAGTGTGCTCGTGGTTGGCGTCTGGGTGACCGGAGTAGATTATTGATTCTCCAGTTGACAGTTTGGAGAGTCCACTCCCATTCCATCTGCTTTCGCAAATCCCAAGCACTTCGATGTTATACCTTCTCATCTCCTTTGCAATCTGGGCTGCCTTACTGGGTTCAAACATCGTACGGACATTCCATGTCCCCACGTTTACTTTCGCTTTCATCGAGAGAGAGAAGACACATCGGCCAATTGGCTTCCCGAAGGCTTTCACCAACTGGCTTCATTTCGCCTCTCCGATTCCAGCGGGGAATAAGTTTGTTTTCATTTTTCATATTTTGTTTGTGCTTTGAAGTTTCTTTAGCGGTTAGATTTGTTTTACGGGGTAGGGTTGCTAGCCCTATGCCCAACCTTCCCTCTTTACCCGGGCTTAGGACAGGCTAGTAACTAGTGAACTAGTTAACCAGGCGAGGTTAATTGATATCCTATGGTAATGAATATCTTAGAATATCACACAATTCTTGCCTTTCACAAATTTAAATAAAACGAGACGAAAATCTTTAGCAGACAGAATAGAATATCATGAATCCATTTTATTTCGCAGTTTTTTATCAACTACTTACAATCGAAAACAATTTTATTATCGATTTGCATAAGTGTTTACATCCTTAGACTAGTTTGATAGAAAAATGTGGCATTGAACTGAAGATGACATCAATATGATGTAATTCCAAGGAATTGGCGACTGAGAAATGAAAAAGTTATCAACAGCGTTATTATTTGTTACCTTATTGATCCTAGAGATGATCTCACACGCTTGATCTAATTATCTGAATTCTTCTCACATTATCTCATAGTTAACACATGTTGGTGGAATCTTTCTCAATATGTTGAATACATTTATCTCTCCATCTTATACAACTTCTGCTCAAGGATATAATCCTTCTGTGAATGGGCGAACTTACTATTTCGATAGAGTAATTAGAAGATAAAGTTTATCTAAACAGTGTGTAAACAGGAGAGCAGGAGGACAAATACAACAATTAGCTTAATAGGGGATTGAAATTAAGAAACATGAGAACAAAAACAGGAAGTGACGTAGTTCATTCTAAACAACAATTACCAGGGTAGGTGTAGTATGTAAGAATAAATGACTTTTGTACACATAATGGTGGTTTCAATTTGTGCATCCCTATTGCTACCCTGAATCTTACTTAGTATACGCCCCAAACTGCCTGTTTTTGTACATAGAACTTGGAAAGCTGTATCAGTACTAAGTTTGTAACTTGTTTCTATAATATGTTTAACTATACATGAAGAGGGACGTCTCACACCAGAGTTTATTATAACTTCACACTCTATTTGTTTTTAAAGCCACCTAGATACATGTTCTCCCACTCTCAACTGCATGACTCAGATACTTCTCCCTATAAAAGTGTGACCACACACATGTAATTTGATAAACACAATGGGATGTGACTTAATCATTGATGTAGTATTTAGGTTCCTGGTAAGGCATGTGTTTTGTTTTATTCACAATGATAAGATTATTATTATTATTATTGTTTATCCCTTGGGTTCCTAGTGCAACATACCGCTTCATTAGCAAGTCTCCATTCCACTCTGTTCCACGCAATATTTTGAATCTGACTCCACTACTGTCCACAACCTCTCATTTCTTCTTCACACGACCAACAAACCTACCTCTCATCATCCTCGAGGAAATTCGTTTCCACTGCATGACACACAGCCTTCCATGTTCTCCCATACATCATGACAACCACTCCAAAACTCAGTGTGCTCGTACTTCTCGTCTGCGTGACAATTTCACAGTAGATTATTCACTCTCCAGTTGAAAGTTTGCACAGTCCACTTCCATTCCACCTGCTCTCACACATTCACACCACTTCTATGCTATACCTGCTCATCTCTTTTGGGATCTGGGTAGGGTTGGTAGGTTCATACATTGTCCGGACATTCCATGTCCTCATGTTTACTTTGGCTTTCATCGAGAGGGAGAGAGAGAGAGAAGACACATCGACCAATCGGCTTCCCAAAGACTTTAGTCAACTGGGGTCATTTCGCCTATCGGATTCCAGAGAGGAATAAGTTTGTTTTTATTTTTAATATTTTGTCTGTGCTTTGAAGTTTGTGTAGCGGTTGGACTTGTCTTATGGGGTAAGGGTTGGTAGCCGTATGCCCAACCTTCCCTCTTTGCCTGGGCTTGGTACCGGCTAGTAACTGGTGAACTAGTTAACCAGGCGACATTATGATAAGATTAGTTGAGCAATATGTTTTCTTAATAGCTGCTGTCAACCTACGTCTCAAAATGATACTATTCAACTCCCCGTCAGCATAATAGACTCATATGGACGCTTTTCTTAGGAACTGTGTATAGAGTTGGCTTCGGTGCTACTTGACCTCTACAACAGTTTATAAGTTTCAACGGATATCCATTTTCCATAAGTTTTTTGGTCAGTAGTTTGATAACTTCATCTATCGTATCTGATACGATACATAGGGAGGATGATGATGATGATAGGTGATGATTAACGTTGAAATGAAATCCTAAGTCATGAAAGGACTTGAATCAGCTGTCTCTGAGTTACTAGCCCATCTGCTACAACCATAGATTTGATTTCGCCTTCAATCATTTCCAAACATAAATACCTCCTAAGTTATCTGGATTATCACTGAGTTCTCCATCCGAACAGAAGACTGTATTCTTAACTCTACCTACCTAACAGAAAGTGGCCTAAATAGAAACCAACAGTTTAAGTCATCAGCAGCTAAGGTAGAAGGTTTGTGTTTATATTTTTGTTTCATGTTACAGTGTGGTCAGGAAAAACCTCATTGGACAATTTCGTCTTGCAGCTGACCAATCACAATAAGTCATTTAAATAAATATATAAATGATGTATTTTTTGTCGAATGAAGTGTCTTCCTACAGTCATAGACCAGTCATTGCCTTCTGATTTTTGTTGTTAAATGAAGTATAAGGTTCTGATGCAGAACAATCGTTATCCGTATCCACTTCAGGTGTGTGATCGCGTTAGCGTTGTTCATGTATTTATTACTGTTCACTCAGTTACTTCACCACCTAAATCATAATACTGAATTTCAAACAGATTGAAAGTCCCTATTAGGCTATGAAACATCAAAATCCATGAAGAAGATCTTTACCAACACCGAAATCAGCCAGTAGACTGTAATGTCTATCCATCATGGGCTGATATCATTTGGAGGAACATTGGAAACCTGGGAGCAATGGAAAACTGTTTTGTCCTAGTATAGGACTACTTTTCAGTGCGCACCCATCACCCGCAACTCCAGGGATCGAACCCAGTGTCATAGTTGAGTATTTGTCCTCATGTCCACCAGGTTTTCCCACCGGTCACGACTTCTTACCGGAACTTTAGGAATCATATGTGGAAGATAGTCACCAATGAGCATTAGATCGATTGCATTTGGGGTTTGGTGTGAATTTATTGACCGGGGGGGGAGAGAGTGGTGGTCGTGAGGACAAACACCCAACGATGACATTGGGTGATGGTTATACTATATCGTGGAATGACAGAAGTTGAAAATGTGGACCACTGGATCTCAACCCAGTGGGTCAATGGTAACACGTTGGTCATGGAACCTGAAGGTGCTGGGTTCGACCCCCAGCGCGGTCGCGAGTGCGCACTGTTGAGAAACCCCATACTAGAACAAAACAGCAGTCCACTTCTCCCAGGTTTCTAATGTTCCTCCAACTAATATCATTTCATGATGAATGCCAACTTGAAATCAATAAATCCCCGGAAACTTCAAAATTATCATGCTTATCTCAATTCTTTCATCAGCTCTAACTAGTAGCTACTGGCAAATATCCATCACTGAAACTTATTAGTCACCATAAAAAGTTTTCATTTTTCAACTGAATAAACTGAAATATTAACAAATTTTTTATTATTTTGAGTATGATAATATAGTGACAGTTTCAGAAGCCTTTAACCTACCAGTCATTTCTGATTGGTTATTTCAAGGTTGGCGCGAATTTTCAACCTTACAGGTTTATTTTCTTGTTGATTAAATAAATAACTAGGTGGTCCGAATATTTTAAGATAAGCCAGAAATTTACGTAAATATTAATCAGACAGGTGATCATGGTGATCATTTTTTGAGTTGAATAATTAAATTTCAGCCTATTTCCTGGATTCTATTCACTTGATGTTTTCATGAATAGTGAAGGTGTATGTGAGAATTGGCTTGAAATAGTAAATATAGCTGAAAAACAATTTGGTTTCAGTGAAACTTTGAGCTCAAGCTGTATATCTCCATATAAAAAGTGGAGATTTGAAAGAATAACTTCTATGTGGGAAGCTAAGCAAATCAATTAAACAGTGATAGTACTAACTATTTTGGGGTGGCCTGCTCACAATTGATGAATCTGACAGCAGTTTTCGTTATTGAGTGAAAAACCTAGGAAATTAGATAAAGACTAAGAAGTATTATATAGTTGTTTAACATTAGTTTTATGCGACTCAGCTAGGTGATGACATGGGTTCTAATAAAACACGAACGAGATACTTGGATTGGATACGAATAATACGATTGTTCTCCTCCACACTCTATACTCCACTAGGCCATGAAAACCAGAAGACAAAAGGCGATCATATTTGATGAAAATATAATATTTATATACAGCTGCTACTCAGAAAATGAAGCCATCAGATAACCAATTAGATGGACATAAATCAAGGTCTGAAACGAAAATATTTCCACCCCAGTGGCAAATGACCTTGAACGAGTTCCATTTTTGACCACTTCTTAACATAGTCAATGGGCACAGACACACACACACACAGAAACGGCAAACACCTAGAACTAGTATTATTATTTTCCTCTTGGGTTTGTAGTGGAACATACCGCTTCGGTAGCACGCCTCCATTGCACTCTCTTCTCTACAGTCTTTTCAACCCAGCAACACAACTGCCCACAAGCTTTCATTTCTTCCTCACACAAAAGCTCCTCCATTTCACCCTCAGCTGGGACGCCTAACTCATCGTTTCCCCTTTGGATTCCACTCGACAACATGGCCTGGCGCGTGATGTTCCCGAATGGTGTTCTCAGTGTATGCTCAATCCATCTCCACTTTCTTCTGTATGTTTGTTGAGCGATAGGTCCCTGGTTGGTTCATTTCCAAAGTTCCTTGTTGCATATTCTTTCTCGCCATCTCATCTGATCTTCAGTATCGAGTGAGCGTAGGGGGCAGCTGTTGACGAATGTCTGTAGTTTGTTGGGAGTGCTTTTCGTGACACGCCAAGTTTCTGAACCATGCAGGAGCATTGACTTGACTGAATTCGTGTTGAAAATCCGGATGTTGTTGACGCTTTATGCTGAGTGCAGTAGATCTCCACACTGATTTCAGATTACTGAAAGGCTGCCTTGCTTTTCCGATCCCTGTTTTGACATTCTCGTCTGTGCCGCCTGTAGTTGAAACGATGCTGCCTTGCCTGGGCAGGTGAAAGAGGCAACTTCAATTAGGTTTCTACGGTTGGTAGTGATTGGTGCTTGTTGTTGTTGTTGTCGGTTGGGTATCTTCATCACCTCTGTCTTCTCTATGTTCACTTGAAGTCCCGTCTTCGCTGCCTCTTCTGCCAACTTGTTGGTTTTCGCCTGTAGATCTTCGAGTTTTTGCGATATTAGACACAAGTCATCACCGGCGAAATGCAAATCTTCTAGTATCTTTCCATCGGTCAAACAGCGTATATCCCTCTTCTCGCTCCTCACGGTTTGCTGCATGATTCAGTCGACCGAAATCAGGAAGATTATGGATGATAGTGGGCGGCAAACTTGTCTTACTCCTGTCTTCACTTCAAAGGCGTCACTGAGATTTTCATCATGGATCACTTGGCATGTAGCCTAACCCTGTTACCATGATTACCGCCATTATTGCAATGATTAGTAAAATTACTAATAGTAACACCTGTATTACTACTATTATTCCTCATATTTTGCTTTCGATGTCGTATGGATTTATTTGTAAATATAGGTAGGTAAATACTCTAATTCGCTACTTAGATTCCAAATCTTCCCACCTCATCTTAGTTAAAGTAGGCTTAGTGAAATGCTCAAGTGATAGGACGAAAGAGACACATCAAGAATACCCTACGTCTCAATAATTACCCACCTAAATTTATGAATAAATCTATAAGAAATCGAAAGAAAAATATTAGCAGTGGTAGTAGCAGTAGTAATACACATATTACTAGTAATATTTCTACTAATCATAACAGTAATTGCGGTAATCATGGTAACAGGGTTAAGAGAGAATTCAAAGCCTCTACTGTACTACTATACAAGGAAGGTACCTCAGAAGCACTACGAAGAATTCTCAATAAGACTAGCTGGGATTAAAGTGGCTGGTATTTAAACCAACAAACTCGCTGTGAAACAAGCCTTGTAGGTTAAAAGATCCTATTGATGCAATTAAGCAAAATGATTTGGTCTACCATATCCCTTACAGTGATTCCGAAATCATATGTATGCGTGAAAGTAGTCGACTAACCAGGGTCGATTGGAATAACAGAGCATAAAAATGTAGCTAAACCAAGATTTTTAGATCCTAATAAGACACACAATCATACAGTAGGGTTGGATAAAGCGACAGTATTAAGATCTAACTTAGGTGGGTGCAGTCAGGGAGAGATTGATAACCGACTGAATCTTTGTTTATCGAATCAACATAAAATACATGGAGTAATAGAAATGATTCTGGGCCTTTCCCAGATATATGGAAGATTCTACTACCCTTATCATCACAGAGAAGGAGAGAAAATTATGAATATATAAACTGTGTCTCAAAGTTATAGAGTTAGTTACCTGATATGAATATGAACAATAAATTGTGTCCGAAACGTTGTTATCCAATAAATGATACTCTTCCTCCTTCACTGTGTGATATTTCTAATAAACAGACTAAAATGGAATTACAATCTAGCACAATGGCCAAGTTTTACTCTCCCATTATCCATCTATTCAGTTGCTGTTTAGAGAAGAACGCGGTCTTATTGTTACCATCGAAAGTATTTTTATTATCACTAGACGAAATCCTCTTTCTTCAGTGGAAAATTTATCGAAAAATTTCCATTTTATACTTGGGAATACTGGATGGAGATGTAGTCCTAGTTTTCAACTCCTTAATTGTGCAAACCCATGGTCACATAAATGATCTAATAAGAAGTTGTAAGGATAAATTCTTCCTGATGTTTTTGGCTGATGGTCACATTACATTAAGAATCGACAGAAATCGGAGAAAGTGGACCATTGGAGTTGAACCTAGTGGTTGGATTGTAACATGTTTGCCACGGAACCTGATAATCCTAGGATGTGTATCTCTCAAATTTGTGGGTTTGCACTGCTTCAAGGAGGCTCTGAACATGGAAGCTGTATTCAGTGCTGCCAGGTCTTCAATAGTTCTGTCAACTGATATCAATTCATGATGGAAAGCAGTTAGAACTTTGAATGATTGATCTACTTAATTTTTATTTGTCCTTTGGGTTGCTAGTGGATTCAGTAGCACATCATCATTTCACTATGTCCTCTACAATCTTCTTAACCTGGCTCCACGACTCCCCAGAAGCTTTCACTTCTTCCTCACACGATGTCCTCGATGTCACTATCGGATGCACAATTTGTCGTTTCTCTTTTGCCTTCTACTCAATGACCTGGCCTGGTACGTGATATCCCCAAACGGTTTTCTCAATGTAAGTTCAATCCAATCGAAACGATCTCCACTTTCTTGTGTACATTTGTCGGGCAATAGATTGTTGGTTGACTGGTTCGTTGCCAGGCCATCATGAGTTCCTTGTTGCTTATTCTTTCTAGCCTTGTAATTTGATCTGATCTTCAGTATCGAGTGAGTGAGGGTAATCGATAGCTGTTGATGTATGTGTGCAGTTTGTTGGAAGTGTTTTTCGTAGCGCGCTAAGTCTCTCAGCCATCACATAGAAGCACTGACTTCACTGAAATTAGTGTTGACAATCCGTATCTCGTTCTTTATGCTAAGTTCAGTGATCTACTTAATTAGGATTATAAAATCTAACTGCTAACCATGTTATTTTAGTTCCGATTCGTCGGTTACTTTGAACTATAGTTGATGGTTCGCATTGAATGGTAGAAGATAAGTCGAGTAGTAGTCGGTGTGATAAAAACAGGTGAAAAGGTGACAACCCTCCCCCCCCGCGACTGAACAAAATTCAGAATCAAAGAGAATACATAACCAGAACATTCATGTAACCTATACGTATATCTCACTTCTTTATGAAGTTTGTGTGGATGATTTCATGAAGTTTGGTAATGAAAAGTTCACTATGAAAATGTTAAAGTTCACAGAAGGGGAAACAACTGTTTTTCAAATATCCTATCACATTTCAAAGTAAATTCTCTGTTACAAGGTCATATCTGAAGGAAAGCTGAAGATGCATCTGTCTAGATCTATGGCTGCCTGTTTACCACATCCAAGTAACTTATAACTAGTAATTTGTTTGTCAGCATTATCAGTTATGATTTAGCAACATAACATCGGTTGTTCTCCAGTGATCAAGCTTTCCTGATCTAATTCATCATTAGAAATACATTTACTTGTCTTCTTGGAATAAAGAACTTTTAATTTAGCGTATGAAATTCATGAGTTTTTTTTATTGTAGTGAAATATACTACTGAGCAACTTAAGTAGTTAAAATACCAGTTAATTAGATGTGCAGATTTCGTCATCCAGCCAGATTAGAGTGATCTAAACACCAGTCGAACATTTCGCATGTTTGGGATCGATCTCATCAGCTGTACACCTGGATAGATTCAGTTTACACAGCCAAACTGTTCAGACCACCTGGGGTTAGCTAGTTGAATTGTATAGATCGGCATACTCTAAGTAGGATAATCAATTTAGAGATAATTTATAAGTTATACAGTCCACAGTGACATTTCTCATAGCTGAGTAGTTTCTCAGCTGCCCAACTGTGACGACGGAGTCAACAGCGTTTATCATACTGACCGGGATTTTGACTGATTTCCATCACAAACACTATAACGGTAACAGACGAAGATGAAAGTCTACGATTAATTATGATTATGTATATGTCTGAACTGGCATTGTTTTGCAGAGATGTGATTTATTGATTTTCAACCAGCTGGTTGCTAGTTCAAAAGCCACTCCATCTGCTGAGGTTTGGGTAGCTAGGCAGTTTCGTTAGCCTTCTCGCAATACGTGTGGCTTATTGCCTACTGTAAGAATGGGCACAAGGTTGCTGAGTGGATTTTGATTTTTCGATATACCAACAGACTTTAACCTAAAAGGAATATTTTTCATCCCAAAGTGCCACTTTATATACCAACTATTAGCCTGGTCCTCACATCCGGACCAAGCGCTGGCACACTGAGAGCAGTACAGTAGACTCTAGGATGACAACAGAAACATATATCTTCTCAGCTACCGAAGTCAGTGTTTCAAGATGACATTATTCACTGAATGGTGAACTCTATGCTGCCCAGACACCTATAGTGGGACCTCACAATCAACTACACAATCCTTCAGAGACAAGAGTAACTCAACACTCAATGATCAGATATACTCATCTCGAAAACGTCACGTCCCACAGTAGTAGAGAAGAGCTTCCAGTACCAACGCGTTGTACACCCACTCTTTCGAAACCAGACCAACTTCACGACAGTTGGAGATCTCATCGATCACACCTCCGTCATCACTTATATAACTAGTCAGATGAGTGAACTGTTTGACTATTTCTGACAGTTTACCTTCAAGGGTGAATGCAGACACAGTGCAAAGCATATACTATGCTTACAGACATTAGTCACCGACTGATTAAATATGATTTGAGTAACTTGTAGGTTTTAGTACAGTATTTTAAAAAAACGCAGTCCATATAACCAGGAATGAAAAGTAATTTACCTGGTAGCAGATCTACACCGCTCACTTCCTTCAAAGCTAACTGGAGCTCGCGAACAGCAAACTCGAGAAAACCAGGCAAGTTTCAGACCTGGACGAGGGTGCATCAACCATATTTTCACCCTTCGATAGATCCTGGAACATATGCATACTTACCGGTCAGTGGTCGACACTTGGCATATTTCTTGACATAAAGGCGGTATTTGGCTCCATCGACCGTGAGGTGTTTTGGCAGTGTCTAACTGTGAGGGGATTACTGAGCAGGTATATAATGCTTATCAAAGCTCTCTACCCGAACTCAGGCAGCCCCTATTAGGGCTAATCGAGAAATGTCATGTGGATTGACGACAACTAGTGGTGTCTTTTAGGGATGCCAGCTGTCACCGTTCCTATTCAACTTCGTCATAGACGAATCAACGGACCTAATACTAGGTACCTCTGACTTCACAGATACTGACCTACTCCCCGGAGGTTATCTAATTGACTTGGATAACTCAGAGAAATGTATTGTGCTGCAAGATGAAGGCGCTGACAAAATTCAGGGTCTTCTGGACGTGTTGAGCAGAAACTCGAGTATCTTTAGCTGGCATGCCTTTCTCACTTGTCAAATGTAAGATGATCCTCTAGAACTGGTCTGCTGCAAGTACTCTCAGCTTAATGATTGGGACTTAAGTGATTGAATGTATCGACCACTTCACATATCAGGCGAGAAGCATCAACCAAAATGGGATGGTTACTCAATAAATTTCAGCTCGAATGCAGAAAACCTATTTGACACTTGCCAACCTGAGTGTTTTGTGGAGGCAACTGGTGATGTATTCGACTATTTACAGAAAAACCGAATAAACTGTGCTGCAGTTCGTTTTGTCCTGTTATACAACTGTGAGATGTGGCCATAGAAAGTAGAAGACATGAAAAGGTTACAGGGTTGTGATTACAGGTGTCTTCGCAGCATTGCTTGAGTTTGGTGCGATCACTGTTTTAGTAATGTTGCCGTGAGACAACGAGTACCAGGATAGTCGATTGTAAACCTTAGTCGACTGAGATGGCTTGGAAATGCGCTGCGTAGGTCCAGACACAGCCTACCTCGACTTGTCATGCTAGAGTAAGTTAGACTGGGTTGGGATAAAGTTCAGGGTGGCCAAACCAACTAGAAAGCACCAGTTTATGAAGTTCCTGACTGTTGGTGTGAGCAGCGAAGATTGCCTGGTTGTAGTCCCCAAGACGATAAAAACCAGTGGTTCTGGACTCTTGGTAAAATGGATGAAAATCGATTACAATGTTGATGCATTCACTCCTTGATGTCTTCTGAAGCTTGAACACTCCCATTAGGTTTTATCCTCAGATTGCTTACTCTCTCATACAACTTCCTCTACTTTGATATTACTCCTTTTCTATCCATCTGTTCTTTGTATACTATTGTGAAGTGTGACAACTCGAACCGATGGCCCAATCCCCACAATTGCACTTTCCAAGCGTTTTGTAAGACCTGTGAAATATGGAGGCATACAGATATTAATAAATTCGTTTCTATTCTTTTTTTGCAATCTCTGGCAAAGGAGTTTGTAATGGAATGTAACCATAATGTATAGAAGTACGGAGACTTCGCAAACATAAGTCCTCACAATGTTATTGCTTGTAACACTAAAACTATACCCGTCGCACAAGAAGTGGCTATCGTAGCTCGGTGGTCTAGTGGATAACCCTCTGGCATTAGAAATGATTGTTCTCGGGTTCAAATTCCGGTGGGAACAACACCACTCACTGGGAGGCAGATACATCCGGCTGACGAGTCCCAAGCAGGGCGAAATGCGCATCCTGGATTTCGCAGCTAGCCACTACATAACTTGTCCTCACAGCTTAAATTTTCAAAAAAATGTTTTACAACTCAATCTCGTACACAGTTCTATTTACTAAGCAATACTTGCGTGAAGGCCTATGATAGTACCCAGTTACTTAGGTTGAAGGTTAAGGGTGGCCACACCAAGATACCACAATGTCTCTAACTATTGGTTTAAGTCGTGGAACGAGATGTAGTTTATCTGGCTGAGATCTTCGAACAATAAGAATCAACAATTGGAGAGTCTTGGTGGCATAGTTGGAGACCTTTTACAATAGTGCAGATATATTCCGTCTTTGAGATCTGTGAAAGTTTGAAATATTCACTAACCTTCATTCTTTTGAAATCCTCTCTCTTCCCATACATTTTTATCTACTTTACCTATACTCTTTATCCAACTACTTGTTGTTATTTCGGTATGCTGATGCTTAGCCTGGCAACTTTGATCAATACATTTCTGTGTCACGTTCTACGTTGATTGTCTAGAAGTCAGAGAAAGGTAAATTGGGTGGGGTGTATACCCTTGACGTGCATAGAGTTGCAAAGGATCATATGTATTCCACGTCAATTTGTTGGTGCGGCTCGTTCTGTTCAGTTATACCACTGTGAAATAAGACCCTTAAAAATAGAAGATAAGAAGCAATTGCAAATTCTTGACCACAGGTATCTTGGTAGCATTCCCCGTGTGAGTAATATTCAGCCCAGACTAAGAGTTCTAGACAAGACAGGGAAGTCAACAGATGTGATTGTAAACCTTCAGCAGCTGAGGTCACGTAGACATGCACTGTGCATGCCGATTCCAGGCCTATCTCAACATATGGTGCTACGTGAAGCTGGATTAAATTGTAAGAGGGTTGAGGGTAGTCAGAACAAGATGTGACATCAGTCGACGAAGTCATTGACTGTTGGTTTGAGCCATGTGGGGAGATGTAGACTGCCTAGTTGGAGTCTCCGTGACGATAGAAATCAGTGGTTCAGAACCCTTGGTAACATGGCTCACTCCTTGACATCTAAAGCTTCAACATTTTCACTAACCGCTATCTTCAAACTGTTTTTTTTCTCACGCAACTTTGTTTACTTTGATAACACTTTTTCTGCCCACTTGTGCTTTGTATACTACTCTGAAGTGTGACAGCTAGAACTGACCCACTTGTGTGCGAAGTTTTATGTTGATCTTGTCTGTCTGTCAGCAACCGATGAGCTTTATTTGACATAAGCCGATAAACAATATATCTTAGCTTTTGATATAACACCTGTTGTACCGAAACAGCTGGGTGCTATGAAACACAGTCTTGTTTCTGTTGGGCGTAACAATTTGATTTCTTATACTGAATTATGGTATAACATTTTTAAGCATACCATTTACTCTTTATCAATACTTAGAGGGTAACGGATATGTAAATCTTAATTGGTTTAAATTACTCGCATTTTAGACAACTATCTTTTTAGATAGCACTCATCAACACATTTGCAAAAAATATCTCCTCCTGAGATTATAGAGTTTCTCTCTAAAGTCTCAATTACACTTTACAACTGCTCTTATACATATGGAAGAATGTCTCTTGTAAGAGAAATACATACGTACTTGCTTACTCATTCATTCTGCTTACAACACAACTTTCCTATGTGAAATACTGATTGGTTTCACTATAAACTTTACAGAAGAGAATATTGCCAATTTATTGACACAATAATTAATATAACTTGACTCATTGTCAACCAAAGGTTATAATTTTGCATTCGCGAGTAGCTGTTGTAAGTGGTTTTCATCCGAAGCCGACATGAATTGAGTCACCGAACCACCCTCCTCATGAGATAATTTCCAAAACACGAAGTTGAGACCCAGGGGGTTATTTTACGAGAAACTACAATTGACTCAGTATTTTAGTTTCAGAAGCAGAACAGTTGCTACTCACAGATGCAAGACTAACCGTTAACCAAATAACAGTCTCCCACTCGTCATCTAACTACACAGAGGTTGACCTAATCGAGAGAGAATTTCCATCAGACCTAGAATACGCAGATGACATAGTCCTGTCAGGTGAGGACGCTGACAAGATGCAGAGTCTTCTGCACATTTTGAGTGGCAATTTGAGAATGTTTAGGATGCGTTTCTCACAATTCAAATCCAAATTGTTGCTCCAGAATCGGTCTTCAACGATACCTCGGCTAACAGTAAAGAGTGAAGAGGTTGTATGGCCACTTCACTCACTTAGGTAGTGGGATCAACCCTGGTGGCTCAATAGCCGATGAAATCTCTGCATAACTACAAAAGGCTCGGCTGGTTTTCGCCAACTTACGCCATCTGTGATATTCAATTGCTTATTAGGGATCGCGTGTACTGCACTGCAGTTCACTCAGCGAAACATGGCCATTGAAGATGAGAGACACGAGAAGGCTTTAGGTGTTTGACCACCGTTGCCTTCGTAGCATAGGCCGCCGTATTCCGTGGTGTCACCACGTGAGTAACGCACAAGTCAGGTGTAGAGTTTTAGGGAGATGTAAATCAGTTGACGAGGTTATGAACCTTGACCGACTGAGATGGTTGAGACACGTATTACGTATGCCAAATCACCGATTGCCTCGTCACACAATGTTGGTCGAAGTAGTTTCAAGCTGGAAAAAGGCCCAAGACGCCCAAACTAAAACATGGCATCAATGTATGAAGTCTCTGACTTTTGGTTTGGGCCATGTGGGGCGATGCAGACTGGATGGTTGAGGTCTGCGGGACAAGAGACTGACTCTAGGTGATCACATGGCTGAGAACCGATGTCAGTGGTGCAGATGTATATGCACATTATCCTCATCTTAACGCTATACTGAATCTCACCATTTTCTCATTCTTCTTTTTCCTCATTTAGTGCTTTATATTTCATTTGACTGAATTTTCTTTGCTTCACCTTCCACTTCACTACCTTTTTAATTGGTGTACTGATATAAGCTGTGGCAAATCGGACCGTTATGCAGTAATGCCTGGTCTTATGTTGGTTTCGATTGGATTGGGATCAGCAGTCGACAGAAACTTACGAACACACCAACGCACTAGTAACACTAACGTCGAGTGTGGAGTTTTGGGCAAAGGACGTGTGCTACACAAGCCTATATACCGTCTGCTCTATTACATGATGTTAGCCAAAGTAAGCTGAAGAAAGGTTAGAAATGACGAGACTTTAATATGGTATCAATCCCTGAAGCGTTTGACAGCTAGTCTGAGCCGTGTATACTTCCCGGTCCGCACCCGCATGATAACGGGAACTAGTGATCACACATTGTAGGTGATATGACTCCGAACGATCTCAGTGGCGCAGATGTATCCACGTATTATCTTTGTCTTAATCGTTATACCGAATTTCATCAGTCTTACTCTCCACTTTTTCGTTTTTCACAGCTTTGTACTGCTTTAGACTACCTTCTCCCATTTTTTTATTCTTCATTCTTTGGATGCTCGTTTAATGTGTTGATATAAAGTATGGCCAAAAAAAAAGATGGACCGTCAGATAGTGACACCAGGCTTCATGTCGATACTGACTGACTTTGACTCCAAGAAGAATTTGACACTAATCAGAGCAACTACAAAGTATAAATGAGACTGTGAGAATAAGTAAAAATGTTTATTTCGTCTAAACAGAGTTGAATATCCACTAGTGTGATGTAAATACTTTTACGTTAACAGCTATCTATCTATGACATATTCTTCAGTAAAGTTAGGATTTTCTCTGGATTTCGTAAATTTTAAAAGATTTAAATATCCAACATTTACACTGACCCATTATTGTTTATACAGTAATAATTCAACTTTTCAAAGTCAACAATTTATAGGCTCATATATTAAACTAGTTAGGATTCTCACTTTTGCTGTAACCTACGCTCAACAGAAAACTGATAAAATATATAACTGATCAAAACTGTATTCTACGAAATGCCTGTACATAATTAGTTAGATCACCGCAATCTTGAAGGTACATGTATCCTTGGGTCAGCAATGAACGCACTCACTTTACTTTCAAACGGCATAAAACCTAACAAGTTAATAATTACTGAAAACAAAACCTCACCGAATTGTCGAGACTTTTTAATCAATTGCGATATTCTTTTCTGCATTGGTATACACATTCCTGTTATATGACGTCCATAGATACGCCCTGTATACGGAGAGACGAATTGCGACAGCAAACGGACGTTCTAAAATGCAATAAACTACTTTTATGTGTATACCTTATAATCTAAAGGGATGTTTTTTTGACAAATGAAGCATTTCTTAGGCGGTTTAACGTACGGATCTGGTATATCAACCGGCTTCAATAATAAAAACAAAGATATTCAGTCTAACCTTATCATTATTTAGACTACAGTCTGCAGACACAAAACGTACACGTAACCCCAGTTTCGATTCAGCAAACCTTAGTAAACATGCAGCAGTTTTATAGTGCAAAGTAGCGATTGATATCATACCTTGCGCAGCTTATTGCACACCTTGAGTATTCAATATCCAATTCAGTAAATTCTAATGAGCGGTCCAACATTCAATACCCATTTACAAGCTTGCGTAAACCATTCGGTCTTGTTACCCTCTATTTCGGAGAGCTTCAGGTCACTTACGGGATCTGACATAATAAATCTATTCACTTGCTTGACATAGATCTAGTAAACTCAAATGGTTCGAGTGGTTATTGACAGAAAAGAAAAAGCTCCCGCTTAATTAGCTTAAAAAAATTTATGGAGCACCCGTTCCTGTGGTTTTTAATCTGTATACATGTAAAGAAGGAACAAAACGTGAGGGTTAAAATAGGGATATTCAGTTAGTTGCGTTCTGATTCAACCCACATCTTAAGCAAATATCAAGCTGGGGTTTCAGGAATTGAGGTAAAGTGGCCCGGATTACCTCTCCAGGAAGACCATTCCAGGAGTGATCAACTCTTGGGGAGTAAACGTTGCGCCTGGTATCTAACCTCTTACGCTCTAGGCTTGGTTTCATAGTGTCCTTTAAGATTCGTGCTACTGTAGCGTCACACACTTCCCCAAAATCAAAAGCCTAGGGTTTGACGACTTCGACATTGATGCTGACCTTGATAGTTTAACTGGACTCGCTAAGCTGAAGGCACCCGGCCAAGCATCCTCGCCATTTGGCACGCTGTCGTATTACGTTGCACTGCTCGTATCCGACTCTCTAGCCAGTTAGTTGGAAGGCATCGGTATTCTGGCACATCCATCCAAATATACTATTCCATCCGACTGCGCTGTCGTGTTCTTCCTTGGTCTCGCATTCGTGGGTGTGTAACAAGTCAGAATAATTGGTGATTGGCCTTTGCGTCTGTCAAGTTCGCACCAGGACAAATCCTAAACTACAACTAGGTTTCAATAAGTGGCGGAGTGGGCATCCAAACTTCAAACCTCTGACCTTGTACTGTGAAATTAGCGAACCATGGTTCCTACGCTTGTCCCGCTGGAGTGCGTTCTAGGTTTTGGATGGTCGCAGCTGTCCTCCTGGTTACGAAAAAAGAGGGGATAGATATAAGCGGTCAATAGTTATTCTGATCTCAAGGTACTATTACTCCGCCTGATCTATAGACGACGGAAGGCTTCTCGAATACAGATCATCGCTACTACAAGACTCGAAACGTACATCTAACCTGTTCTTGAAAGCATCAGAGGTGGAGCTGTAACAACTTCTGAAGTAGGTGGTTCCAGAGTTCACAAACTGACTGCAAACGAGTAAGGATGAATCTTTTTACGTGCTCTTGCAGAGTATATCTCATATTGTTTTATTGACCTACTTAACATGTCACTGAATATCCGTTTAATTGAACTGGTTTTGAGTTTTTGTAGGTTCATTTGTCAATACGACATCCCGCTTTACACATCTCGTTATCCCCTGATATTTATTCTGTCTGGCGATGGTGGATCAACAGTGTAGAGGATGGTAAGAAGGGCGACTGTGTATCGGGGAGCGTATATAAATCTGGAGTCATACCGGGGCTAAATAGACTGGTGACCCGACGGGATTCAACTCCCGTAGGTTTTACTGGTAATTACTTTTATGGTTTCCGATTGCTTACCGCAATCACTGTTACCAACAGCTAAACACGATACGGATACATATATATATGTACCACTGGCACCGTAACACCCCCGAAATGTACAGTGGCCCATAGGGATTCTTTCTGTTTTTCGAGCATTGTATTTTCCAAGGGAATACAGAGATTGTTTCGGAAGTGCATCAAACGTCCACCTCCTTGCTTACTGTCCGGTCACCTCCATAGTGTGTGAATACATTGATACTTATTTCATCGTCTGGTATACTAGGATAACACCATGATTTCATGATCATTATGACAGGTGGTCTGAACAGGAGCGATATTGCTCTTATTGTTATTAGTTTGTCTATGACACTTGGCATCAACAAGGATAACAGATAGGCATGAATAGTAGAATTGCGTAAACGTTTCGTGATTGGTGAAGAGGGTCAGAGGTGTCAGACTTGTAAATGTTTGCACGCTTATTCTACTGGGAGGTTTCGTTACACGAACATGCAGCACTTATATCCTCTAGCAGCAGAATAGGTGGGAGGTGAGATTATCTATCATGAAGAAGCATGTAATTTATGCAGTGACTTGCCCACACATGTAAAAATGGTGGGTGTCTGTACGTTCACGAATAAACATTATTACTCTGTCAAAAATCCACGCTTGAGTATGGTATGTCGACATCATGCTACATGAGTTTCCGTGATTTGCGGTTTCGGTGATTAGGTAGACGGTGGTTTTGGTAGTGACGAGTTGGGATCGAGTGAGCCATTGGTTCACCCCAAACGTGGTGTAAACGTGGAGTGGGGAGTTGCTTTGTTGAGGGACCTATCTGAAGAAGGGTAAGTGAGGTGGGCAGTATCTTTTCGTGTACATCGGCGGGCTAGTTGAGCGTAGCCTAGTTAGGAATGAATCTGAAGTGGCTGCAGAAAACACTGTCCATGCCACTTGGGCCTGTCATTGTAGACAGTGTGCATGATTTAGATCTGCCTGGAAAGAAAGGATGCTGCATGAATGGCCGTTCATTGACCGAGTATAGCGAGGAAAACCAAGTTTTCCGGGTGCCATAACACTGCCTGAGGACTGGCGGTCTCGCATTGTGGTGTGGTTTAATGTGGTACCTCTTATATTACTGAGTTCATTGTGCTAATTCTACAACACGAAGTTTGAAGTCTGAGGCACTTTGTGTGTCCCACAAAGTTGCAACCATACAGGTTGGACATGTATGGTGGTCACAAGTAGACTTAAGCCATCGATGCGTATGAGTAGGCATGCGTAAAAAGAGTGATTTAACGGACAGTATATAATAGATTCATTTGTGCATGGTCTAAGGTATATGTATAGGAAAACACCCATCAAGTCATTCGGATTTGTAAACATGGGGTTGAGGTCTTCCGGGGTGGAAGTTCACTGGAGAGGTCGCCTGCTTTTCATATGCCTATGCGGTGGCATGCTATTGCTTTGTCCCCTCAGTACTTAAGAGAGTAGTGGGTTATTAGCTCATTGAAATCGATCAAGTGAAGGGCGTTTTTTCTTGTCCATCTTGGGGGCCCTCGAGACCTCAGCCACAGCAGAACCTTGAGTCTTATTGTTTGTTTGCGTATAGTAGGTTTGTTGTGATACTTGGCTTCTAGTCTCATTAATAGCTGCTTCTGCAAACCAGGTGGACAGATAGGTCTGAGTGAAGATCTATCCGAATCAACGGCTTCATCACTGTTACACACAGAATCAGCACTGGCACTTGCAGGCACTGGTGCAATGCTTTGGGACGGATTTGATTTGCCATCCGAGACATCTAGACAATTGCTAGGTGAAGAACAGCTGCTTTTAGGCGAAGTGAGCTACAAGCCTGCATTATTTCTGTGATTCCGTTGCCGGTAAACAGTCTATTCTGATGCAGTCCCTACCTTTGTAAGTCTGATGGTGATCGTGACAGTGTCACAAAACTGATGAACTTGATAATCGTTTGCTGGTAGTCGAAAAGGCATAGAACCGGACAGTAGAATTTTCAGAGTTTTCGCGGGTCTAAAACACCTGCATAGGGCATCTGATGCAGTGATAGGCCTCAGAACCGCTACCGTAACCCTATTTGTCGGTAATGCATTTGGGGCGCTGAAAAACGTAGTCCCCGACTGTCGGACTGATCATCAGGTTGCCGGTCAAAATGTTCGTCAGTTTTGACATCACTGTAGCTCCTGGTATCAGATGGGTATGATCCCATTGGCGTTCTCATACCAAAAGGTCCTTTTTCTGCTTAGTTGTTGGCGCCACAACCTGCATCGAAGCCTGGAATAAGGTGTGTGCCGAAAGGCGCCATATTCCCTTATAATTTCCACCAGTGACAGCAACAAGCAAAACATCCGTCACTCACGCGCAGCACAACTTGAAGGGGGTGGGGAAAACCGCCATATGCATCATCACACTGATGGAGCTGTGGCAAGTAATAAGCTCACCTCTATTTCTTCACTCCCTCAATACCCTCCCCATCGATGGGAAATAGTGTTAAATTCAAAAATGTTTGCACATATTAAGATGGCTAAAGATCGAACCCCGCTTTAAAGGAAAAATGCAAAACGCCAGGTGGTAACCAACAACCATATACCCACTACGGGGAGAGCAAGTGCCGCATCTGAAGGTAATGTTCTCGTCCAACACTGTCTTGGTAGAATACCTGACTCTGAAAGCCTTACACCGGGTACTATCAAGTGTCAAAAACCTGGTAAGATGATACCTGTTGGCCGATACAGTCGGGTAGTAAATGCAGAGCTCACACGAGTACTGTACTCAGCCAGTCTGCACACCACTTAGGGGGAAAAATACTTCATGTGTCTACCGATAGTAACAGGCACACCCCACCTATAGACCTAAGCTCACCCCCTTCTAACTGGAAAACATGCCAGTTTAGATCTCGTAGCAATGAAGGGACACGGACAAATGTAATAATGATAAATCCCTATACCAAAACGAACTACTTCCTTTGGAAATAAGGGCTTTGAGAGGCCGGAAACCAGCAGAATGAACCCATCTGCTGCGCTAAATGAAGATAGGATTGCAAATAAACCAATACGACCCCGAAAGAGGCTGTCTCTACTAACCACATTCGATACAGACCGGGCAGCGGAAATACGTACCCGAGGAATGACTGGATGAAAATTCCCCCCACAAACACAACCAATGATCCGAAACACATGAACAATAGACGTAATAACGCAACGCGTCGATATTGGTCTGTAACACAGGACCCAGGAAGTAGCGAAAATACTTATAGTGGACCGTACGCCTCGTACAACTCATAGATGAGCCAAAGTTACCACATCCCTGACAGCACAGATATGCAGCCTAGTTTTTTCCACTACCCGCCTATCCTATCGCCGAACCCATCTATTGAGTCCCTGATGACACCACAATCGGTAGTGAAGCCTAGAATAAGGTATATGCCGAACGGCACCACCTTCCCTTATCATATTTACCAACGACAGCAACAAACAGAACAGCTACCGCTCATGCGCAGCACGTCTTGAAAAGGGGCAGGGAAAGCTGCTGTATATGTAGGAACACTGACGAAGCAGTAGCAAGTAATAACCTCACTTCCCTCCTTTCGTCGTCCCAATACCCCTTGTATCTAACAATACTAGCCATAAACGCGAGACCCATAATAAGCAAAATATCGACCCTTCGAACGCTTATAATCCTGAAACAACCGACACTGGTTAGGGTCGCGGAAGCCTGGCTAACTCCAGATATTTCAGACGCACATATTACAATCGATGGATACAGAGTATACAGGCAGCACAGGGCATATAAAAGGGAGGCGGATGCCTTATCTATGCGTCAAGCACTATTATTACTGACACCTACTCAAATCCCGAACTAGACAAAACTCGTGAATGTGCACGAATAAGCGCAACCATCAGTAAGCACAAGCTTCTCATCAGGTGTTTGTACAGGGCACCAAACACTTCCACAGCAGTCGATGAGGTCATCCACAAAACATTCGAGCGCGCTGCCACTCCACACTTCGATTCTGTGATAATCTGACGTGACCTCAACCTCCCTAGAATAGACTGGAACATATGCACAGGTCCCACAAACCGTGACAAACTCCTAGCAGCCATTGACAGGAAAGGTTGGCAGCAGTACGTGCACTCCCCCAAGCGAAACAATAACACCCATGGCCTGATACTTTGTCAAAACATTGGGCTGTTGCCCGTGCAGGTAGGAGAAAAATTTACAAACAGCGATCATAACTTACTGCTTTGCACTCTACCACTCCTAGTAGCTCGCCAGGGTGCGCACGATGTAACACCGAAATACTACTTTTATAAGGACATCAAGAGTGCTCATTGGGAGCTCCTCCGGACACTTATAAGATACTCCGATTGGGAAGATTTCTTCACCACCGGTAATCTGCATTAAACCCTCAACGAATTTTACAAGATTACTGCTTCCGCTCAAGAAAAAATTGCGCCCATCAAAATCCGCCTGAAAACAACCTTACATATCTGTAGGAAAATAAGCGAACGGCATACTAAGAAAGTTCGAATGCATGTTTTGCATAGTAATAGCCCGGCTTCATGGTTACGGGATCCGCGAATTGCACAGTCTAGTGGTATCTACTTTTATACTGCTTTTAGGTCATCTATATATAAGAACGGCTTGCCTACCTTGAAACACTCACACAGGCTATTGATGTATGTTATGAAGGGGAGTGTACCTAAGGCGCTGCCCTGGACAAATCCACTGGTTATTAGTTTAGGCTTTGAGACAGTTGAACCAACTTTTGTTATTTGGTAACGGTTACGCAGAAACGATTTTAATCAGTCTAAAAGTGGATTACAGATCCCAGGAGACCTTAGCCTGTTGATAAGCAAGTTGTGTTGGACTCTGTCGAAGGCTTTCGTGACGTCGAAGTAAAATATTATCACTAGCTTTTCTGATCCTTTTCGCCGGTGATCTCGTTGAAAAAGTCGAACAGGTTTGTAGTGCAAGATCTTTTTTGAGAGAACCATATTTTGAATCGTTGATGTGGTTAGATTCCGGTAGGTAATCAGACATTTCTTCTTTAATCACTTTTTCCATAATCCTTGAGATGGACGGGGCTACGTTAACCAGTCTGCAGTTGCTTATGCTGGTCTTGGCTTCTGACTTATGTTTTGGCAGTATATAAATAGTTTTCCATTTACCAGGATATGTCCCAGAATATAATGAGAAGGTAAATATTTTGAGCTATGAAACCACCGTTTTCATGCCAGCCTTTCCACAAACCGTTGACCATATCCCGTCTGTTCGGTAGCTGACATTTGCTTTTAGGGTTTCGATGGCATCGTTAATGTTACACTGAATTCTATGCTACCCATTGTACTACTACTTGTACCGGTTATCTCGAAGTCTGGAGCTAGGGGCATGCCGGTACTATTAAGAAACCACTCATTGAGAAGTTCACAAATCAGCTGTGGATCATGGCAACCTATGCCCTTGTGCTGTAGATAATTTAATAAAAAGTCTTTTGTGTTTTTTCGCTTTCGCACGATGCTGAAAAGGTTTTGTTTTGGACAGGCTATCAAGGGCCCTACGCTCCTCAGCCAGTGCTTTCATTCTGTGTCCTTCTTGAAGTGAAAGGAATGTTGTATGTATCCGACCCAGTACATGAAATACTTTCAAAACAAAGTATTTTTTCTCAGTCTTCTCAGCCTGCGCCGATATACTGAAATAAAACCTAGATAACAAATAGGAGAGGGCCGACCACTCCGAAACTTTTGAGTCGGCCATCATCTGCAATTCGTTCGGTAATGCCACCTGCAACGCAGAGCCAGAATTGACGGTGAAAACAAGACCGCCAACAATAGCAGAAGTCCTGAATGTCATAAAACTGCTGAAATTCGGGAAAGCAGCAGGACAAGGTGAAATTTCACCAGAAGCACTGAAACCAGACACAGACAACAGCAGACACGCTCACACCACTACTGCAGAAGGTTTGCAAGGAAGGAAAAGTACCTGCAGATTGGAAGAAGGGCCACCTTGTCAAACTCCCAAAAAGGGAGACCTAAGCCTTTGCAAGAACTGGTGAGGAATCATGCTGTTGTCCACCCTAAGCAAGACATTGTGCCACATCCTCCTGGAGAGACTAAAGGATACTCTGGATTCAAAATTATGACCAGAACAGGCTGGCTGGCTGGCTTCAGGAAGAACAAATCATGTGCGGATCAAATTGAAACGCTAAGCATCATCATTGAACAGAGTACAGAACTGTAGTCTGCTGGATCCTTACCCCAACTTCATTGGCTTTGAAAAGGTTCTAGACAGTGTCAACCGAGAAGTAATTTAGCCGCTACTTCAACACTACTGCTTTAGTGCCATAAACCTTCATCAACCTCGTTCAACAGGTATATGACGACGCCACATACCAAGTGATTTACAATGGAAAGCTCAGTGGTGCCTTTGAAGTGAAGTTTGGACAGAAGTAAGACAAGGCTGCCGCCTATCATCACCCATGATCTTGCTGATTGTGGTGGACTGGATCATGCAGAAAACAGTGAGAAGCGAGAAGATGGGCATATGCTGGACTGAGGAAAAGACCCCAAAAGAAGATTTGGATTTCGCCGATGATTTATCTTTAATGTCGCACAAACACCAAGATCTACAGGCGAAAACGAACAAGTTGACAGAAGAGGTTGGGCAGTGAAAATGGGACTTTAAGTGAATGTATAGAAGATAGAGGTGATGAAGATACCCAACCACCAACAAGCACCAATCACCACTAACAGGAGAAACCTAAAGGAAGTAATCGCTTCTACCTACCTAAACAGCGCAGCATCGTTTCAACTACAGGTGGCGGCACAGACCAGGATGTCAAAACTAGGATCGGAAAAGCAAGACAGGCTTTCACTAATCTGAAATTAGTGTGGGGATCTACTGCACTCAGAACAAAGGACGAGATCTGGATTCTGAACACCGATGTCACGTAAGTGCTTCTGTATGGTTCAGAAACTCGGCGCGTTACGAAAACCATTTCCAACAAATTACAGATATTCATCAACAGCTGCCGCCCACGCCCACTCAATACTGAAGATCAGATGGCCAGAAAGAATAAGCGACAAGGAACTCTGGTTGGCAACGAACCAACCAAACCTACCACCCAACATATATGCAGAAGAAAGTGGAGATGGAAATTGATTGGGTATACACTGGGAAGGCCGATTGGGGACATCACGCACCAGGCCAGGCTCTCGAGTGGAACCCAGGTGGGAAGCGACGAGTTGGACGTCCCAGCTGAGGGTGGTATGGAGGAGATAGTGTGAAGAGGAAATGAAGGCTTTTGGGCTACCCTGAAGCCGGGTTAGGGGGACTGCAGGGACCGCGGTCCAAAGAAGACGTACTGTTGAGGCCCAGTGTCCCGCTGCGAACCGAAGGGACAAAAACGACAATGATGTTGGGCGTGCTATTTTCGACTATTCCTCTTCATTTGATTCTGTCGCTGTGCTTATTTCAATGGACGGGCTAACAGGGACACACACGGATAATCAGCTAGCTGCATTTCTTTTTCTCTCAGAGGAATTAATACACTGCTCACGGAAGAAAGTGATCCATTTCGTTGCTTGCTGAGGCCAGTGTTCCCCATGGTGCCATCACTGCATCCACTCTTTTCCCTTCCCTTCTGCGTGACGTAACATTTTCGTCATGCATCCTTTTTTATCAACTATGCTGATCACGTGACACTTTCCACACCCGTCCCCTCTTCAACTGATTGCTTCCAACTGAAAAATCGCCCACCCACTGTTAGACGACGGTCCTCCCTTACTGGTCTTACACCAGATTCTTCAAAATTTCAGACTGCAAACTGTAGTTTTGGACGCGAACACAACCTGCATGAGTTACTTAACTCTTACGATTCCAGTTCCATCGATGGCCGTGTGTTCGAGAACGTTACACGTGCTATTTGTCGCGATACGCGCGTACTTCCAACCTTTCCTGGCTCTCTTATATCTTACTAATTTCCGAAAGAATCGTCCGCCCAGCTTACTGTTCTAGGAAGCTGAGGGCAACCGTTATATCTCGACCACCTCTCTTGCTTTTCATAAACTGCATCTTGCCCGTTCTCCCCTACTCTTCCCCCTATTCTTTTCTGGGTTGCTGAAAGAGGACTATGCTATCTTGTGTAGGACTTTGAAGATTGTCAGCAGAACTAGTGATCACCCATGAACCTTTTAGCTGAAACTTGTGGACAAGCATCCTGCCTCTTGCGAACACCTGGCACGAGCTGTTTTATCAGATGACCCGCGTCCTTTTCACTCAAATCTCTCTAAGTATCGGTCTTCAAGCGGGACCAAGAGCGAGAACATAAAGCTTTATGCACCTACCGCTAAATATGAAAACTCCACAATACTGAGTTCTGCCCGCATTCTGTACCGGAAAGGTGTTAGAAATGAAATGACCAATCAACTTTTGTTTTCGAAGGCAAAGAAAGTGTTCTTCAGCACAGGCTTAGTGGCAACATTATCACAGCGAGTCAGCATGGGTTTCTAAAATCGAGGTCATGTATATCTTGCCATCTTGACTTCTTTAACTTCATAACCACTATGCGCGACCGACACCAATTAGTCCTTGTGCTCTATCTAGATACTTCAAAGGCGTCTGACACAGTCGATCACTTGCTGTTAATAAGTAAGTTGGTGACTATGGGAATTGACTTTCCACTATTGGGATGGATTAAGTCTTTCCTCAGTAGTCTCACTCAGGTGGTGAAGGTAGATTCACACACTTCAAAACCTGGGCCAATCACCTCTGGTGTAATTCAAGACAGCGTCTTAGATCCCCCTCTCTTTACTTTATACGTCAATGACATCTGCAACTGCTTTGCACACGATAAACCATTCTTGTTTGCCGATGACCTGAAAGTTGCACACACATTCAGCCGTGATAACTTATCCCAATCCCAAGCACTAATACGAAGGGGGCTGGATGCAATATCCGCATGGTCTACTGCTTGGAAACTTCAGTTCAATGTAGGCAAATGTGGCTGGATATGTTTTGGTTCTCCATCAGCGGATATCCAACCACATCTTGAGTCTACGAAACTACCTGTTCTTAAAAGTGTATGTGACCTTGGACTAATATGTTCAAGGGACCCAACATTTTCTGAACAGGTAGCATCACAGACTCTCAAATCTAGGATCTCGCTGGGTTACATAGTTCTTAACTCCCACTTCAAAGAAGTCGAGTTGCTACTCTGCAAAACCTGCGTACGTCCACTACTAGAATACTGTCCATTTATACTGCATAATAGACAAACACAAAATAGAGGGTGTCCAAACGTATTTCACAGCTAGATTGTTAGGGCACAATTGCAAACAGGACTGAGGCACCAGGTGCAGAACACTAAGTCTAGAACCACTTTGGATGGGACGACTCAAGATTAACCTGACACCCTTCTTTAATGTGTTACACAAACACACGTTTACAGTCAGTGGTGAGTTTTAGTTCGAACACAACAAATCGTTCAAGTCCTGCTTGCGCGCAAACTTCCTTGCCGTCACATTCTCTCAGGTGTGGAACAGACTTCCAGCTAAAATGAAGGCCTCCAAATTTGGTCGGATACTGGCTGACTTCTTATCATCTGGTGACTTCTACGACTTATCGAATACACCGACAGCACCCTTCACGACACTTCGTATGCTCGGCTCGCTTAATGTATAATGAGACAGCCACCACACCTACACTGACCTTTCATACGAAGCGTTGAAGAGACTTCGATAAGTTACCACCTCAAACTAACGGCACATTCTGCTCCACCCAACACGGAACTGAAAAACAGAAATTCCACACCACATGACAGCATGAAATATATATTTTTAAACACTCTATAGAAAAAGGATATACAATGAAAGTCATAGCAAGGGAAGTTAAGTAGGGAGAAACATGAACATAGAAAACACTCCCCGTTGGAATTCTAGCTTTCCCCGCCTTCCGCTTTGTCTGTCCTTTTCTCGTTGTAGAAGAATAATTCAGTTCTAAGCGTTGGCTTTGTTGTCATCGAGAAGTAATTACTTGAGGGACAGACCATGGCTGAAACTACCCTTCATGGAGGGTAACCAGCCTTACGAAGTTCAGAATACCTAACTACAACAAGCAGAAATTAAAAAAGTTCACTGGACTGCAACTTAATCATTATCAAAATCTAGGATTAACCCATATAAAAGTGACCAGCAGGGTCCAACACTTACCAACTGCGGGGCTGTCACGACCCGTAAAACGAAGGGCAACGTGTTCTGGAAGTCCATCCGGCGCATTCAAACAAGTCTACTGCTTCTGGATGCCGGAGTTGCAGAAGTGAAGACATTTGGTTTTCAGTCATAGTATTCATCAAGATTATGAATCTTTGTTGTGGAATGGTATTAACACGGATGACTTATACAGTCCTGGAACCATCAATTAAGTACAATAAACAAACAGTTCATGCATGCATTCCCTCATAAACGTTTCACCATTATCTCAAGCAAAAAGTACAAACTGTTGCAATGGAAGTATTCGCTTCAAGCTTTATTCTTCTCCGGGTAATACTTGTAATGTCTAGATACAAACCTGGTTTTTTGTTGATGCGAAGACAGTACTTTCACTCATCCAACTTGTAAACTTTCTGCATGCTTATTCTGCTGGGATGTTCCACCATATGAACATGCAACACCTATATCTTATAGTGACAACGGGTAGGGATTCAGATCACCTTCCATGAAGATGAATGTATTTGTATATAAACTTATTCACACCTGTAAAGATGGTGTGTGCCTGTATGTTCGGGAATAATAATAATAACTGCTATTAATTAAGGCTCACTCAGCTTGCCGTTATTTAAGCACTGTGAATCTAATAGCCAGTGTGACTGTCGACCTGGGTCATCTCCGGATTTTCCAGAAAGTTTCAGGTGGAGTGAATGTTCTTAACTTTATGTGTAATTTACATTTATTTCATTTTGTTACACATATGACGACACTATTTCCTCCCGTATGTTTCTGCGTGGCGTGTTGAAGGTGCCGTGCAGTTTATTATGAACGTCCTTCACAATTTCCCGATTAATGGTTTTAACTTAGCGCCCATTGTTTCATCACCTCACCCGTTGTGAAACCAACTCCTACCACGTCTCGCAAACCTGAGGGTTTCATATTTTTTACCGCTATGTGTATTGCTACAATAGATTTGTTCGCGGTACTGTTTGGTCATTTGTTGTGGCCCTAAGATCGACGCCCGTAGAAGCTGCCTAATAGAATTGGCCAGCTTAGTCAGTTTCTATTCGTGACACTCGAGTTTTTCCTAAGTATTATATGTTGGAGACAGGCCTAGTAGTGATCTGAAATCTTTATCAGCCAACACCTCCAGATTATCGGCTTTACAGGAGTGGATTGTCACCAGTGCAGTTTGCGCCACCTGTGGTGGTGTAGTGGGCTTTGCCGATGACAACGGATATAAGTCTTATATATCGAGAGGGTGGCAAGAATCATAGGGAATTACCAGCTATGGGTAAGGCCTCTGCCAAGAGCAACGTAGGGGACAACACAAGCGCATCACAGGGGATGCTGCTGACGAGAGTGTATGAAGAGCCGGTCAAGAGCAAATCAAGACAGGAACAGAGAGGAAACGAAGACATTTGCAAATGGCTGTGTTAGTGCAAGGAGCACAATATGTAACCACTACCATTACAGTTCTTCCTAATATACATTCTCTCGTCTAGTTGTGTCCTATTTCTTCAACAGTTCCGTGAGAAGCAGTTCATTGTGAAGGCCAACATGGAACTTTTGTTAGCAAATAGCCTCTCGCATTAATTCATGCGCGTGAGTAACTGGATCGCTCCCCAGATCGATGTGACGCAGCATTTCGCCAGGGCAGTGGAGACTTACCTATTTCCAAGCATCTCCCACTCCTGACGTGCTAGCGTCCGAAACAGCAAGTATTTATACCGTCAGAATTATATTTACAGGCGCAAAAGGATGAAAACTGGGGAAAATGCAGTTTAGTGGTAGTGGATTTTACTTATTGTCCATGTTGAAGGGCATATGTTCACTGTTAGATGAACCGCTAGAGAGATCTGTTGCATGGTGTAAAATATGTGTAGCTTAGGTGTCTGGTCTTGGTAACATTGTCTACTCCGGGCTTGGCTGTTTAATCGAGGGGCTTTTGTCGTCTTTCTAGACGACGTCATAATACGACCAAGAAAATCTGCTGCGATGCATTGTTGTCAATATGTTCCCTTTGGAGTCGTCAGCTGAATCGATCCCCTAGAATTGGTTGCTTGTCTATATTTTCGCTGCCATTGCAGTCGTCCAGAAATCTGAGCGATTCCAGGATAAATAAATGTTCATAAGGTGACAGGGTCAGTTAATAAATGGGACGGTTAATTACTACCTATTACACGGTGAATTTCCCAGTGGCATAACTTCAACCACATTGCCGTTCCGGTGTCTGGATCCCATCTTTTGATTTCGCGTGACCATGACTATATTACAGGAACCTATTCGTAAATGTTTCTACGACAGCGTGCCATCAGACACTAACTTTGGCATCAGGAAAGGACGCTTCGGCCTCGACCGACCAGAAAAGCATGAGTTGGGCAGGGGTGCGTTGGCAGTTTGACATGGATAAGTCAGTGAGCCTGATATCACACGGAAAAAGAAGTTTATTATACGAATACACGGAATTAGTTGATGTAGATACAGAAATACATGGGTGGGAATAGGAATAAATTCGCAGGTTTATGAGTTGTCCGTCCGTAATCTTTGCGCATGCAAAAGCAAGTCATCAGTTATTGTCACTCGTGCAATATCCACGAATGCAAGACCAAGAAAGAACAAAAGATAGGATGGTCAGAATAATATTATTGATAGACCGTGCCAAAATACTGATGCGTTCCCTCTGACCGGTCACAGGTCCGCGTGGTAGCGACTTAACCCAGCAACTCGCCAAATTAAGTACGTGCCCGACCGTGTGCCTCCTGTTTAGGATTTTTGCTAAGAACATTAAGTCAAGTATCAATGCTGAATCTTGTCAAACCACAGGGCTGTCGATTGTTTGGGGATTATTTGCTGCAACTCACCCACCCAGTCGATTTCACTCCTCAGAAACGTCTCATATTGCGCTTCCCTAAAATGTGCCAGTCCTATCCGGGCACAGAGACCAGCCACAAGATACTCATACACTTCACACAAACCCGTGGCTTCATAACCAATTAAACTTGCAAGTTGCAAATAGAAATCTGGAGAAAATAGTAGGGTGGAAATGGGATTACAAATTAGAGTCCTATAAGCACCCCAAAAACTAAGCCAAACCAAAAGAACCAAGTCGTAGGAGGAAGATTCGGATGTTAAAGAAACATCAGTTTCGTAAAGTCACATTAATGATACTGGCCACTGGAAGTAATTTGCCCTTCCTATTTCAACCGACATCTATTTACCCCTAGCTGTATTATAACTGGGTCAATAATCAAAGAAGCCTGTGGTCATCAGCTTTTTGAGATGGAAGCTGGATAAGTACAAGCTTCTCTCCGTAACCCATGATATGAAACAATTTGAAGATTTGCGGTAATTTTGAATTAAGGTCATTGTTTTACCTTGAACGTGCACGAGTTATGGAAGGCGTTGGTGATGGTTTCAAACCAGAAGATGTTCATTCTCCTAATGACTGGGAGCACGTTGATCTAGGATCTGAAGATAGGAATAAGAAGTTTTTAAGATTGATGGGCGGGAATTCTGATCGTCAGCATAAAGGGAAAATAGTAATCGGAGAAAATATAGACAGTGTACATAATTGGACTAAAGACCCATCTGTGGTCAGCATGGATCTAGAAAGTCAGTTTCATCAGGGTTTGGAGAAATGTAATCAGTTTAACCGTCATATTGGTCTGGGTTGTCATGGAAGTGAGTCAAAAGTTTTGTCTACATCCATGAATGTGCACGTTCAGATTGTGAGATTAGTTCTAGTTTTAGTGATTCAGAAGCCTATTACTGTGCATTTTTAAAAACTAGTCATTCTATGTTTTGATTTCCCACTGAATATCCGCTGCAGTGCAATAGAGTGCAAGCATATTCACGTATGTATACTAACTTCATACTTTCGGTTCGATAGGTTATTGTTATGTTGATCTTTTGTTAACATGTCTGGGCTTATTCATTCTCTTATCCATTCACTATGGATGTCTGCTCTTGGCTTTTGTACTTTCCTAGGAAGCCATTCGGGGTATGATACCGTGATTGGAAGCGTAAAAGGTAAAACATTAGACTTAAAACCGCTAAGTTTTCATCGACTTGGTTACCTTCCATTCCTTCACGACATGATAATAGGAAAACGGCTAAAATCAGCTAGCGCATAAATGACCATGAACGGCCATTCGGAACGTAAGCACATGAAAAAGGCATTGAAGGGAATGGAAAACGCATATTAAATGCAAAAATTGCTTATGAAGTGTAGTTTCTTAGTAAACTTTTGACTAAAATTGTTCCAGTTATCCATGTGTGTCTACAGACATGTTAAGCCAAATTCACCATGAGAATTCGCATAGACTGTGATAGATCACATTATTTTGAGACTTTAAACTGCCCTTATTGTGTTGTTGATTTGTTGCTGAAACTCTAATGGGATTTATATGTCCTTGACATGGCGTGTACATATTCAAAAGTCTATTTCGCTAATTTATGCACATAACCCAGCGTGCTAATTCCTTTAAAGGCAGACTGCTGGTGTGTATGAACTATTGTTACGGAAAGATTATTATTATTTTCCCCTTGGGTTCCTAGTGGAACATTCAACTTCAGTAACACGCCTCTATTGCACTCCCTTCTCTGTAGTCTTCTCTTTTAGCCTGGCGCCACGACTGCCCACAACCTTTTATTTTTTCCTCACATGATCTTCGTGTCACCGTCGAACTCCCAACTCGTCGTTTCCCCCTTGGATTCCACTCGAGGGCCTGGCCTGGTGCGTGATGTCCCCAATCGGCCTTCTCAGTGTATGCCCAATCAATTTCCATCTCCACTTTCTTCTGCATATATGTTGGGTGGTAGGTTTGGTTGGTTCGTTGCCAACCAGAGTTCCTTGTCGCTTATTCTTTCTGGCCATCTGATCTTCAGTATTGAGTGGGCGTGGGCGGCAGCTGTTGATGAATATCTGTAATTTGTTGGAAATGGTTTTCGTAACGCGCCGAGTTTCTGAACCATACAGAAGCACTTACGTGACATCGGTGTTCAGAATCCAGATCTCGTCCTTTGTTCTGAGTGCAGTAGATCCCCACACTAATTTCAGATTAGTGAAAGCCTGTCTTGCTTTTCCGATCCTAGTTTTGACATCCTGGTCTGTGCCGCCACCTGTAGTTGAAACGATGCTGCGCTGTTTAGGTAGGTAGAAGCGATTACTTCCTTTAGGTTTCTCCTGTTAGTGGTGATTGGTGCTTGTTGGTGGTTGGGTATCTTCATCACCTCTATCTTCTATACATTCACTTAAAGTCCCATTTTCACTGCCCAACCTCTTCTGTCAACTTGTTCGTTTTCGCCTGTAGATCTTGGTGTTTGTGCGACATTAAAGATAAATCATCGGCGAAATCCAAATCTTCTTTTGGGGTCTTTTCCTCAGTCCAGCATATGCCCATCTTCTCGCTTCTCACTGTTTTCTGCATGATCCAGTCCACCACAATCAGCAAGATCATGGGTGATGATAGGCGGCAGCCTTGTCTTACTTCTGTCCAAACTTCACTTCAAAGGCACCACTGAGCTTTCCATTGTAAATCACTTGGTATGTGGCGTCGTCATATACCTGTTGAACGAGGTTGATGAAGGTTTATGGCACTAAAGCAGTAGTGTTGAAGTAGCGGCTAAATTACTTCTCGGTTGACACTGTCTAGAACCTTTTCAAAGCCAATGAAGTTGGGGTAAGGATCCAGCAGACTACAGTTCTGTACTCTGTTCAATGATGATGCTTAGCGTTTCAATTTGATCCGCACATGATTTGTTCTTCCTGAAGCCAGCCAGCCAGCCTGTTCTGGTCATAATTTTGAATCCAGAGTATCCTTTAGTCTCTCCAGGAGGATGTGGCACAATGTCTTGCTTAGGGTGGACAACAGCATGATTCCTCACCAGTTCTTGCAAAGGCTTAGGTCTCCCTTTTTGGGAGTTTGACAAGGTGGCCCTTCTTCCAATCTGCAGGTACTTTTCCTTCCTTGCAAACCTTCTGCAGTAGTGGTGTGAGCGTGTCTGCTGTTGTCTGTGTCTGGTTTCAGTGCTTCTGGTGGAATTTCACCTTGTCCTGCTGCTTTCCCGAATTTCAGCAGTTTTATGACATTCAGGACTTCTGCTATTGTTGGCGGTCTTGTGTTCACTTGTAGTTCTGCTGTTGCTGGTGGTGCTTCTCGAGGAGTTGCAGGTGGTGGTCAGTTCAAGAGCTTTTTGGAGTAGTCAGCCCATCGTTCTCTTTGTTCCTCGTCTTTGCTAACTAGCTTTCCTTCTCTATCTTTCATGGGTTTCGTTTGAGTTGATCTCTTCCCGGATAGTAACCTGGTTAATTGATATATATTGTTGTCAGGTCTCTCCCACCAGCAGCCTGTTCTGCTTCACTTGCCAATGTGTCGTAGAAGTGTCTTTTGTCTTATCGTGTACTCTTCTTCACTTCTTTGTCCAGTGTACTGTTTTATCCATCGTACTCTGTTTTTCCTTCCGTTGTGCATCCTTGCACTGGTTCATCTGCTTCACCATCTTCCTTTCCCTCCTCTATCAACTTCCATGTGTCCGTCGAGATCAATTTCTTGTCTTGTTTTGCCTTTCTTCCTAATAAGGTCATGCAGGTTTCTTTCCACATCTCTTTCAAAGTTTCAGTGCTTTTCCACGCCAGATCCTTCAGGGGTGTTGCTCAGTGTCTCCGATTGTGTTCTGGTGGCTGATATGAAGATATGCTTTGTAAATTCGATTCAGTCAAATGGTGATGGCGTCTTATAGGAGTCCACATGCCACCATCATACTTGATAATTGACTTACACTTCATTTTACTTACCTTTTAACCAGTTGGAGTAAACTTGAATGTTAAATGAATAATCTCTGTGTTTTAAAACTGATTATGTAAACCGATGAGCACATTGTTCACACTCTTCAAAAACAGTGTGTAACGTGATACAGCATGGCAGTTACACACAGATTCACTCATTCGCCATTAAAATCCGCCTTTTTTTGGTGAGAACTGTAACTGTGCCTAACTGTTCAAATCTTAGTAAACGCTTTGGGTCTGAAATGCGTAAACCATTGCTTCAGTCGAGATAACTATGCCTATATAGTAGTTAACTAGTTTCTAAATAGTTTTATACAATATATATGTAATATTGGCCGAAGTAAGCTCAAGGTGGGAAAAGTTTTGAGGTGACTCATTATCGTCATCATCAAGATCACCACAGGACCAGGCATTATTGTATGGCGGTCCAAGTTGTCACACTTCTTATGAGAACGCCGACTAACAAGGCACTAAGATGAAAGTAGTAAAGTAGAGGAAGGAAGAATGCGATGATGAAACTAAGTAAAGCGGTTAAGGTGAGGATAATGTGTATATACATCTGTGTCATATCTGGTGTCCCGTGGACCCCAACCGGCTAGTCTGCATTGTACTACATGGCTCAAACCAAGAGCCAAGAACTTCATGCATTGATGACATGTTTTATTCTGGCCACGCTGAGTCTTTTCTCAGCCCGAACCTACTTCGGCTAATATATTATGTGACGAGACAGACTGTGGCTAGGCCATCTCATTCTATGAAGGTTCACAACTGGATCAATTATCTTACCTCTCCTGCCTAAAACTCTACGTCTGACTTCTGAGTTATTCACGTAGTGACATCACAAAACATAGGCCGAGGTGACTAGACTAATTCCTCTATTTCTTTATCTTTCATCTGAGTATATTTCCTCTTGGTATGCGGGTATGAGGTATGGCAATTTGGACCATTCCTTAGCAAGAACGTAGAGCCTCGTACACAAGTGCATCTGTTTGAGTTACGATCTTCCACAGTAGTATACAGAGAACAAGTAGATAGATAAAGACCATCAAAGTAGTCAAAGGTTAGAAAATTTGAAAGTGAAGGTTAATTGGAATATTCAAGCTTTAGAAGATGTTAAAGAATGAATACACTCTCGTCATTGTGACTGATTTTCTGCCATGTCACCAAGTGTCCTCAACTATTGATTCCTGTTGTCTTTGGGATCTAAAACAGGCAGTCTACACCTCACTACATAGCTTAAACCAATAGTCACGGACTTCATGCAATGATACTACTTCTGTTAATGTGTGCTATGACAATACAGAATGAACAGTGTTAAAAATAGGCCTAAGATTTCAATAAGAAGATTGAATTGGTTTATCAGTAGGCGAACTTAAATATCATTCCTGTTGAGTCGCATTTTAGACTTTTAAATGATATTCACACTAATTTATAGTTAATAGCTACTGTCTATTAGATTTCCTTTAAGCTTTTCATTTTTGTAAAACTTTTTTTCCAACTTTATTCATTCATACAGACTCTTCATCTGATCCAGTTGACAATTTGGATTATGCTAACAGTGAGAAAGTCAAAGCACAGTACACATCATCATTTGTGCCAAAAACTAATCAGTAAATCGCTTTGACCACCTCACAGAGTTTTCAAGGTCATTCTTAGGGTGGAATCTTTTATCTCAATTTTTTATACTACTTAATTAACTTGTTAGTAAATAGACAAATTGACCTCATATAAAACTACTATTCACTTAATTTGAGATGAGAAATTTTGCACAATTCCTGTAACTTGCTGACTTACTGTAACTAACACAAGTGTATTCAACTGTCATTGTTTTTTTCATTTGTTTTTTTTCGAAAAATTATTTAACATTCTGTATTTTATACGGTTTTAACCAATTTCAGTGAGTCTACCTCTTGTGTTATTTTTGAGTTTGTTTTGCTAAACGAGTGACCTGAGTTCACGAAATGTTCTGTTATTGAACTGAAGATAGGTTTTCGTTCTCACGTTTTGCGAGCGGATGCATAGTACGGCCAATATATTCGGCTCCACAAGAGCAAGTAAACTGGTATGCACTCATTGATTTGGCCCAATGAATTGGCTTGTCTTTCACACATTATTATTACTCTTACACTCAAAGTTCTGTTCATATTTCTGTATGAAACATGTAAGGTTATGCCGTAACAATTGTGGATTTCATTTATTGCGCTACAGTCTCAAGTAGTATGATTCGTCTTCATAAAAGTAGAAGTATCGTTTTATGAACGACGTTTCAAAAATCTACATGAAATGCGGCTAATAAAGATGGAGAATATGAGAAGGCTTCAAGTGTTCATTCACGTCTGTCTTCGTAGCACAGGTTATGTGTCGTGATGGTTTCACTTCGATAACGTAGGACTCAGGCTTGATAAAGTGTCAAAGTAATCGGACTACAAGGTTGACTAAAATCTTTGAAAACCTAATTAAGGGACTGAAATACACTGAAGCAATACTACTACTTGGTAGTTACCCTCCGGGATTCGTTAAAAAAAAGTTTATAAAGACTGATAAGAGAAGGATTGGTAATGTTAGTCGTGATTACAACATACATAAGAAGGAATTCAAATCGTCTGTGGTTTGGTATATAAAGAGGGCCATCTGAAAGTCTATGGAATTCGAATGGTACTTGAATCGGCAAAGTCGCCCAGAGAGAAGTTTTGTCGGCTAAACGATACAGTAGAGCCAATTAAGAGAAATAATCTGACCTATCAAATATCATGTAATGATTATTAGGTCACAACAACTGATCTGGATCAGTCAGGATAACGAAGCACAAAAACTAGCTAGATCCTACTAAGATGAGTAATTTAAAGAGAAACAACCATCACACTGTATCGTGGGTGGGGTACGGTAACAATTGTAAAATCCAATATAGCTGACTAGATAGAAGGAGAGACTGATCACAGAATCTTTGTTCATTGAATCTATATGTAACACGAATGATTCATCACCGCATATTGCAAATATCTGAAATTTTTCATTACTCTTAAAATAAACAGATGAAAAATATCTTGAATTATACGAAGTTTCAAAGTTGTATGATATGGATCTGAGCGATCAGTTGTGCTTAAAACGTCATCCAGTAAGTTATATTGCGTCATTGTGTGCTATAACAGATCAACAATCAAAGCCAAGCGATCCTGGCTTTGACATCCTCGTCTGTGCCGCCTGTAGTTAAAACAGTACTGCCTAAATAGGTGAAAGAGACTACTTCTTTTAGGTTTCTCCCGTTGATGGTGATTGATGTTTGTTGTTGGTTTGTTATCTTCATCACCTCTGTCTTCTCCCGTCTTCGTTATCGTGCCGCGCCTCTTTTGTCAACTTGTTCGTTTTCACCTGTAGATCTTGAAGTATGTGTGACATTAAACAGAAGTCATGGTTGGCGAAATCCAAATCTTCTTCTGGGGTGTTTTCCCCGGTCCAGCGTATCCCCTCCTCTCGCTCCTCAGCATGTGGAACGAGATTCGGATTTTCAACACCAATGTCAAGTCGGTGCTTTTGTATGGCTCGTACAGCGCGCTACGAAAGGGATTTCCAACAAACTACAGACATTTATCAACAACTGCCTACTCTGGCTCGTTACTGAAGACCAGATGGCCAGGAAGAATAAGCGACAAGGAACTCTGGTTGGCAACGAACCAACCAACAACCTATCGCTCGACAAATATGCAGAAGGAAGTGGAGATAAGTTGGGCATACACTGAGAAGGCCGACTGGGGACATCACGCGCCAGACTAGTTGCTCGAGTGGAACTTCGATGGGAAACGACGAGTTGGATGTCCGAGGTGAGGGTGACATGGAGGAAATCGTGCAAGGAAGAAATGAGAGCTTATGGGCAGTGGTGGAACCAGGTTAAAAAAATTTCAGAGAAGAGAGTGCACTGGAGACGTGCTACTGAAGCCCTATGTTCTATTAGGAACCCAAGAGACAAATAAATATATATAAATGATAGTACAGTGACCAAGTTTTACTCGTACATTAGGTGAGGCGTAGAGTTTTGGGCAGAAGTAGAAAGTTAGTCGATGGTGTTTTGAAGTGGCTGAAACATGTGTTACGCGTACCCAGGTACCGTCTGTCTTGTTGCTCAATGTTAAATGAATGAGATTTAGACTAGAAAAAGGTCATAGATGGTCAGACTAAAACATGGCATCAGTGCATAAAGTTTGTTGCTGATGATATGAAATATGTAGAATAACTTAGATTATGTGCCAACCTAAATCGTTGGTTAGAGACTTGAGGTGATATGGCGCATTATCTTTAGCTTAACCATCATATCTTCTTGTTCTCCTTTCACAACTTCCTACCACTTTCCTGGTTATTTTTGTTACCCCATCTTGGCGCCTTTTATGTCGATCCAATGTGACCCTGTTACAGCATATCCTAACGTTGGTACTGACTTCGCATTATAAAATATACTTTACACTCGACTTATTCAAGTGAACTAATTTTAACTGAAACTTATTCAAATGCGGATCAAACTTCATCACTGCTTATAAGTTGGTAGAATCTGATAGAATCACCAGGTGGCAGAGTTTGACTTAGGGAGTTACGTCTTGGAAATCGATGTCCGTCGAACGGTAATTAGATATCAGGCAACAGTTGCAAACAATTGGTCTGTTTAAGAAGTTGTATAATTCTACCAAGACATCAGACAGTCAACTCCATTCTTTCATTAGTATACAAAAGGTAGAATGGGAAACAAGACGAATTACATAGAAGTTGACGATAGTGAACGAGAGTATAATTATAGGAAGGTGAATGAATTGATTTATAACGAAGAGTGTATAAATATACATCATTGTGACCGGCTTTGAACTATATGATCCAGAGATTCTCAAACCATTGATGATTTCTGTTGTCTCAAAGACCCCAGTGAAACCAACACGTGAAGAGAATCTATGGATCGACGATACATTTCAGCCTAACTACAATTGTTTTTCCTTCAGCCTAGTTAGGTTACCACTTCATCAACTAACCTGCTTTGCTTCTTGAATACAGTTGTCTGCAAATTTTTTAATCATAAAGCATCATCATTGATTCTTTATGAGAGACGTCTATTGTACATTGATTAGCCATTGGAAGGTAACTGACCTCATGTTTTCTAATCCAAAGTACTGATTGATCTCTATTGATAAAAGGTTCAGCACCACTGTGTACTGGTATGGATGTTAGTTGGATGATAAGGATCAGTAGAATAGCCTTGATCACTTAGATTTCTTGCTTATTGGCACTTATCAGCAAGGCATAAGTGCAACTTCCAGAGAACTGATGTCCCTGCTATGACCGGTATTACGATCTAACAGTCTACGAGCGATACGACCGTAGCAGACTAAGAACAATACGAACCTAACGCGAAAACGAGTCGACTTTAACGCAAATCAGAACGTCAACTACCACCACCACAACAACAATACCACCGATGCGTGAAGACAAGAAGAGAAGACAGACGGTTGACAGACAGCTTTCTACTGTCTTAACAACAATCGACAGTGATGCTGAATATATACATTTCTACATGACCTTGCGAATACTAAACCCACATATAGGTAGAAATAGTCAACAATCGATGAGAATTCAGACTTGAGAACAGAGGGAAGAAAAACCAGTAACAGTATGAAAATAGCCATGTAAGTTATTTTAAAGTCATGGGGAAAACAGCAGGTGAAAGTCATGCTAAACTAGAGGTATATAGCAATCCCTTGGGATATTCGAACCCACGTCAACCAGCATCGTTACCACTGAGGTATTCGGGCTGCAGTCAACCCCTCGTGTAGGACTGTTTAGATACTTTGTTCAGTCACTACAGAACAACCAGTTTCATACCTAATGCTGAGCGAATTATGTCGATTATTTCACAATCTGTTTAGTAAGCCAGAAAACTCACTGTCATGGTTCATCTTGACAAATGTTTAGTAATACAACAATATTTTCAGCATAAAGCTATTATCATAGTAACATGTATATGTACTACTGAATACTAAGAGTAGTATTAAAACACTTGTGCAAATCTACCATGTTCACTTGGAAAATGAAGGTGGTTGTCCTCTTGAAGCAGAACTCATCAGCTGTATGCTCTAGTCAGCCCATCTTAAAAAGCTTAAAATGGTTAACTAAATCTCGGGTGCTTTGAACAGTTTGACTTTCTGAACTAGGAGTGATCCCCTAGGACAGTCCTTTATTAAAATCTTGTTAGTTGAGTAGTATTTTAGTCTATATACAAACCACAATACAAGCTTCAATGTACTTAGCCAACATTCTTCTAGGTGATAAGATTTATCGAATTACTAACAGTGTTCAACCGCTTACTTTCTTTTCTGTATCAACATTTACTACTATGTAGTTCTTTATTTAGGTACCTGTTACTGTGTGAAGTAAATCAACCAATCAGCACAATCCTATTTCCCTCAGGTCTGAAGAGTTATTCACTCAACTCGGATAAGGACAACCTGCATCCCTTCAGTCAAATAAAAAGGGCTAATGAAGCGAGCTAAACGTGCTGTATTCAAATAAAATCGTATAGTTGCACAGCTGTTTGAGAAAGCCGTAAGAAAAATGTTAGCCAATCAGGTTTGGCATACGCCCACACACTTGCTGAGTAACCAATCAAATCATACTCAGTCAAATTAGCACGTTATAAATCTGCATAACAAACCAATTAATTTAATTTCTTGTGAGCTTTGAGGATTGGTGATGATATCTAGTGTGACACAGAAACGTCTGCCAACTGGAACCTCAGGCTGGGGAACAACTTAATTTGAACATTTAGTTCCTGTGACAAATCTGAACATATAGTTAGGTAACCTACTAGCATTTAGACAACCCCTCTTTTTATACTCCTATCTGTTTATTTCACCCCCCTTTTCACGGCTTCACAATTTTCTACTTCACGAGATATAAACTACCATTGATTTTCAATAAGGTTTGTGACTATTAATCCTGTATTTCTTGGAGTTACTCACTGCCGTATTGTTAGTCCTCGATTTCCAATCTTCATTTACTTCTACATATTAAAAGTGTGCAATGTCATTATTACCACTGCTAATACTTCATTTCAATTGTAGGCTGGTTACAGTTGATGAAATAAAATGAGCCCATTCTTCTCGGTACATTCTACAGTTGTCATCCAGAAATAGAGTTCACATGTGAAACAGAGTAAGACGGATGCCTGGCCTTTCTAGATGTTTTTCTATCGAGACGAACAGATGGCAGTGTCAGACCCAGTATTCATCATAAGAAATCATGGATTGGTCAGTATACACATTTCTAATCGTTTGTCTCCCTTACGTAGTACAAAAAGGAATTGAATCCATTCACTGAGAGTTTGAGCCAGTAAAATTTGCACAGCTGATACTTTGAACGATGAATTAAGAATAATAGAGAACTCCTCCTCAGCATTCAATATTATTTACGAAGTCCTATCACAATACTGTAAGTTTGTGCGCCTTCAATTGCAAAGCATAACATAAGCCATGGCAATTAGAATTTTTAAGCTTAATTTATGTATTCAGAAGATGTTTGTTCGTTCCCTTTCCCTCGCATAGCTTTCAACTTCAACCCAGATACAATTACAATGAGTTCCTTCCCTTATCACCCAGATCAATGTAAATATCATCTCTGTTTGTCCTCTTATCATTATCATTTTATTTTCCGGTCTTACTTTCATAACTGACTAAGAATTTTAACATTTCATCATCGTATCAGTTGACTATTTGAGATAACCGGATATCGTAACTCAGTTGGTAGAGTATCGGGTGGTTGCTGGTTCGAAACCGGCAGCGGTTCAGATTTTCATCTCACCTTCAATCATCAGCCAATATAAAATTTTATTATCTAATCTGCATGCGACAATAATTTTATTTCCCTCTATCCTTTCACACACACACACACACACACACACACACAAGATTCCCTACTCATACACCTACAAGGATTGACTACTGAGAACATCAATAAACTTTCCGAGATTTTGTTTCTGTTATTATCCCCTTCACTACTATCATCTTCTAATTCATATAACCGAATTAATATAACCATGTTGATATCAGATGAAGACTATGCTGAATAATTTGTAGATGTAAAGCTTGATGGGAATTTACCGAAAGTGTGTATTCACTTTAAACTCTATCCTCTAATGAATCTATTCTGAAAATGTCTTTGTTCCTTCATTGTTCAATCTCAGCAAGTCATTTATTTGTTAGCTTTGAACCTACTTTGAATGTACACTTACCTGGAAATAAGTGGTATTAACAACTGACCTTGTCTGTGTTGATATTGTACTGAGTGTCAGAACTAAGACTGAAATACATAACTCACTTCCCATGAACAGTATGATGTCATGTTAGAAGATTCAAGTGAAGTGAGAATTGGATGGCAGTGTAATCGGTGTATGTTTGTCATTTATGTCTCTTCTGTGACACATAACAACTGATGTTTTTGACTAAGTCCTCTAAACGTACATCGCACTGTTTGGTAAGGGATTGAATTCAGCAGTGAAGAGTTTTTTCCATCAGAGGAGAGTCGAATATCTGACTGATAGGTAACAGTAGGCTGCAGAATGTATGGCGAAAATTGTGTTTTGCATCTTTGCACTGATGATAACTTGTTTTCTGACCAATGTTAATGTGCGGTTTAGTGTAATGTCCGCTACATATCACTCAAGACTGAAGTCAGATAGATGATACTGCAATCCGTCACCACTGAATCTTTTACAATACTTGTCTGTATCTGGATCATGTTATTTATCCTACACCACATGAGTAATGCAGAAGTCAGATGTAGAGTTTTGGGGAGAAGTGTCAAATCAGTTGACACGGTTGTTAACTTTCATTGACTGACATGGTTGGGTTCACGTGTTGCGTATGCCTAGTCACCATCTGCTTGGTCTCACAATGTTGGCTGAAGTAGGTTCAGGTTGGAAAAAGGCTTGAGGCGGCCATACTAAAATATGGCATCAATGTATGAAGTCACTGACTGTCGGTTTGAGCCATGTGAGGTGATGGAGACTAGGTGGTTGGGGTCCACAGGATAAGAGGAACCAGTGGTTGAAGACTGTAACTGATATGGCTCAGAACCGATGTGAGTGGCGCAGATGCATACACACATTATCCTCATCTTAACGACGCTATACCGAAGCTCATCATTTTCTCATTCTTCCTTTCTCTCTTTTCGTACTTTATATGTTGTTTTGGATGGATGGATGAAATTTATCCTACAGAAACTGGTGAATGTCATATGGAAGATAGAGAATGTAATGATTTACAGAAATCTGTTAGATTGGAAATAGTACACAGGGACCATGAGGTTGGTTTGTCTCAGTACCCAATTAAAATATACGCATGATAGCACTTTTGAACAAATTTAACTATGTTAGTGAACTGAAAATCAAGGTCATTTAATCAGATCCATTGGCCTACTAACTATAATTTCAGTCATAATCGAGGCACAAGTGTATTCCGCAGTTCACATACTTAATCTGCATTTCACTTAGTGAATGACTGAGTATTTTTTGCATCTCTGTGATTCAGCCCAGGAGTGATTGTCTCAGATATCATAATAGCATACAATGGTGAACTGAATTGCTTCAATGATTCAATATACAGTGATTGATTGTTGTTGTCTAGACTAAATGTTCACTAAATATCTTGTTAGTTCAAAAACAGTGTTGCTCATTATCCATATCATTTCTTTTTGTGATGAAGTGAATTTTTTCAAAATCCACACAGAGAAACAACTGAAATATATATATCAGCTTGGTATCCATCATAAACTGACATCGGTTAGGAGGACATTGGAAGACTGGGGGCAAAAGACAGTTGTTTCGACCCAGTATAGGAATTCTTAGCTGTGCTCACCCATGACACCACCGTTCCAAGGATCGGACTCATGACCCTCAGGTCCCATGGCCAAAACATTACCATTGAGATACTGCGTTAGAATCCAGATGAATTAATCTAGCGCTCACTGATGAGTAGCTTCAGGAGGTGATTGCCAAAGTAGCAATGAGAAGTGGTGACCGGTGGGGCCAACCACGTCTAACATGAGGACAATTAATCGACGTCGGCACTGCATGGAGGTCGTGCTATATCGTAAAATAACAGAAGTAGGGAATAAGGACCATTGGATTCCAACCCACTGGCTTAATGGTAACGTGCTGACTTTAGAACCTGAGTGGGTTGGGTCCGACCCCTGGCAGGGCGCGGCGAGGTCACGGATGCGTATTGTCCAGTGCTCCCAGGCTTCCAATGTTTCTCCAACTGATGCCAGTCCATGATGAACACCAACCTGAAATCAATAAATCCCCACAAACTTCAAGCAGTTACCTGCCATATGAAATAATTTATGACAATTTTTATTTTATTTTTCACCAAAAATCTGACAGAATAGCAAAACGTCCCATTTTTATTTGCACAGTTCATATCACTCGATTGACAAAACATACTTTTAAATATGTGACAAAATTATTTTTATTACTTACAAACTTGTAAGTAGATCAATGTAAAAGTTGAAAATATGTGGCTATTCAATTTGAAACTAGACCATTAGTCTAAACAACCAAACTTGGTAAACTGGAAAAGCTAAACATTAGTCAGATGATTTTTGAGTTTTTTCCGACTGATTTTCAGATAAAGTTAAGCAAATAAACCTAGCAGAGAGAACTACTGAAGTGAACAGTTGATTCATTCACCTCAAAGATGAAGAAGACGAAATTTCTACAACAAAACTAGCGGACAGATGTGCAAAAATATACTTCATTATGAAGTAGATAAGTGAACATTATCTACATTGTGATTAGAAACAGACTTCATTCAATAATATGAGGAGGCTATGTATTTTGGGAGATAGACCTCTTCGTAGCATTACTGGTGTGTTATAAAAACATCATGTGAGCAATGTGAGGTCAGGTTTAGGCTCTTAGGTAAGATAGAAATAGTTATGCTACGCGATGATGTTGTAGACGTTGGCACACTCATCTGGCTCAGGTATATGTTGTGTATGCTGAAACACTGTCTAGTTTGGTAAAAAATAGTAGCTAATTTAGGATCGCATTCCTGATTGTGGTGGACTGGATGATGCAACAAACACAGAGGAGCGAGAAGAGGGGGATACGCTGGACCGGAGAAAACACCCCAGAAGAAGATTTGGATTTCGCCAACGATGACTTCTGTTTAATGTCACACAAACTTGAAGATCTGTAGGTGAAAACGAACAACTTGACAGAAGAGGCGAGGCGGGACAACGAAGACGGGAGAAGACAGAGGTGATGAAGATAACCAACGAACGACAACAGCAACAACAAACACCAATCACTATCAACGGGAGAAACCTAAAAGAAGTAGTCTCTTTCACCTATTTAGGCAGCACTGTTTTGACTGCAGGCGGCACAGACGAGGACGTCAAAGCAGCCACGATTGGGAAGACAGCAAGACAGGCGTTCATTAACCTGAAACCAGTGCGGAGATCTGCTGCACTGCACTCAGCATAAAGCGTGAACAACATTCGGATTCGCAACACTAATTTAAGTCAAGTCAGTGCTTCTATGTGATGGTTGACAGAGTTGGAGCATTACGAAAAGCATTTCCAATAAACTACAGACATTCATCAACAACTGCCACCTACGCTGGCTCGTTACTGAAGATCAGATCAAATGGCGAGAAAGAATAAGCAACAGTGAATTCTAGGAAGGAACCAACCAACAACCTATCACCCAACAAAAATGCAGAAGGAAGTGTAGATGAATTGGGCATACACTGAGAAGGCCGACTGGGGACATCACGCGTCAGGCCAGGCCCTCGAGTGGGACCGAGATGGGAAATGGCTAGTTGGGCTTCTAAGGGTGACATGGAGGAGACCATGTGAGGAAGAAATGAGAGCTTGTGGGCTGTCGTAGTGCCAGGTTAAAAGAGAAGACTGAAGAGAACAGAGTGCACTGGAGACGTGATACTGAAGGTGTATGTTCCACTAGGAACCCAAGGGACAAACAATAATAATAATAATAATAATGATATAGGATCGCTTTGAAAGCGAACTAAAGGTGACTAGACTAAAACGTGGCAATAATCTATGAAGTCTCTGATAATAGGTTTTAGCTTCTTGTGAAGGTGAAATCTACCTTTCTCGGGGACCTTTAGATGATGTAAATTACTGGCATGAAACTCTTTAGGATATGGCTGATACTGAGTGACAATGATACAGGTGTTTCCACTCTTTAACATCTTCGAAAGCTGAAGTATTTCCACTTATCTTCCTTCATTCTTCTCTCTCTTTCTACACACTTTTGTCTACTTTGATATCATTTCTTTTCTACCCACTTGTTCTCTGTGTGTTACTGTGAAGTATAGCAAGTTGAATTGAGACATCTGTTTGCGATGTTCTACATTGATTTGTCTGTCTGTTTACATGGCCAAAAACTATTATTGAAGAGAAGGAGTTTGCCTTCATATGTGTAATAACGCGGTGGGCAAAAGTGGAAGGAGGTATGCAATGAAGATTTATTTGGTTGTGGCTAACAGGAGAGTCCACTATGCGCGTTTCGTCCTATCTGGGGCTCATCAGGTGGATGTACCTGCACTCCAGTGGATGATCTTGTTCTCATTGAGTCTCCAAACTCGTACCTATCTCTTCAAACGCCATAGCGCTGCCTACTAAGTCACTGAGGCACGGTAGCCGCCCCTTGAACAACGGTTATTAGTTATCAATACTTGTTGATATGCTTGTAATTCTCCGTTGTTATACTGAATCGAACTGTCCGACCTCTACTAGCATATGGCCCCCTATGTGGATGCCTCGATATTGCCTGAATATTTACTGGGTCTTGGATTCCTTTGTTTGCTACAGTCAGGTAAATTATCATAATTAACATTCAGGCAATATCGAGGCATCCGCATATGAGGCAATATGCCAGTAGAGGTCGGACGATTCGATCCAGTAAAACAACAGAGAATTACAATCATATCAATAAACAGTAAAGGTATATAATATCACGTGCTAGATGAAACTAATATGTTGTCGTATGTATGCCATTGTAATCGATTTTCAATCGTTTTCCTGAAGTTATGAACTACAGCTCGGAGGTTGAAAACAAGCTGAAATCCACTCAAAAAGCATATTCATGTCAATGCTGTAGAAAAATGAGTCATACCTATTGTGTGAGGGCAAATAATACTACCTGGCTGCCTAGATTTTGGTAGATGGAGCAGAATCTGAACACATTACTCATCAGTTCGAAGTTCAGAGCTTCGACCGATGATCTAGAAGTCCACATAAAAAAGGAAAATGGATAGTGATCTAATTCACAAACTTAATTCCTCTATATGACTCCTTTTTATTGTCCTACAACTTAACACAGAGTATTACTCTGTGGGTTAGTATGTGTACCACAAGTCTTGAACAAGTTAATCAATTCATGTGCTTCCATTAAAATTAAAAGTTGAAATGGTTATTACAACACGGGCCTGAATGAACGAGTGGCTAAGTGAATGAGTTAGTTAGTGAGTGAATGAGTGGGTGAGTAAGTGAGTGAGTGAATGGGTGAGTGAGTAAGTGAATGTAGGAGTGAGTGTGTGAGTGAATGGGTGAGTGTGTGTGTGAATGAGTGGGTGAGTTAGTGAGTGACTGAGTAAATGAGTGAATGAATGGGTGAGTGAGTGACTGAGTGAATGAGTTAGTGAGTGAATGAGTGAGTGCGGGAGTGAATGGGTCAGTGACAGAGTGAATGCGTCAGTGAATGAGTGAGTGAATGCATTAGTGAATGAGTGGGTGAGTGAGTGATTGAGTGACAGAGTGAATGAATTAGTAAGTGAGTGTGTGATTGAATGAGTGGATGAGTGAGTGAGTGAATGAGTTGGTGAGTGACTGAGTGAATCAGTGGGTGAAGGAGTTAGTGAGTGAGTATGTGAATGAATGAGTGACTGACCGGATGAGTGAGTGAATGAGTCAGTGAATGATTGAGTGAACGGGTGAATGAGTGAGTGAGTTAATGAGTGAATGATTGAGTGAGTGAATGAGTGAGTGAGTGAATGCGTTAGTGAATGTGTGCTTGACTAAGTGAGTGGGTTAGTGAGTGAATGAGTTAGTGAGTAAGTGTGTGAGTAAATGAGTGGGTGAGTGACTGACTGAATGACTTAGTGAGTGAGGAAGTATGTGAGTGAATGAGTGGGTGAGTGAGTGAGTGAATGAGTAAGTGAATGAGTTAGTGAATAGGTGGGTGAGTGAGTTAGTGACTGAGTGAATGAATGAGTGAGTAAGTAAGTAAACCATTGAAGCCAACCATGGACAAATACTTGAATTTTTATGTCATAACAGTTATTAAATGACTAATGTCTATGATTCTTCTTTTCAAAATTCTGTTTCAAATCTTCATTGTTATTTTCATGTTTTTGAAATGGTGGTTGCAGTCAATTAGAAGAAAATATCTTTGACCTTATTTACACATCTGTTATCATCCAATCACAAAAATTTATATACATAAAAGGCGAATAGCCTAAATTTACCAAACTGGTAAACACTAGTTGTTTCCGTCTAGTAACAAAATGAAATTTTCAAGGTATATTGATAGTTTGTTACAATGGCTAATGCTTTCAAGTGAGTAGAACACCAAAAAGTAAACATCTCACTTAGAGAATAAGATTTATGCAATACAATCATGATGCTTATGTAAATAAGATGGATCAGCGTTAAAGAAAATAATCAATCATTCCACTACAAATTAAGTAAACTATTGACAAAAAAAATTCTCACTTTCATTTTGAAAAAAAAACCCGAGAAACTATCTTGTTTCAACTACAAGCAGTGGCACAGATGAGAATGTCAAAGCAGTCAGGATTGGAAAGACATCAAGACAGGAATTCTTTCATTAATCTGTAATCAGTATGGAGATCTACTTCCCTCAGCATAAAGAGTGAATAGGATCCAGATTTTCAACACAAATCTCAGTCAAGTCAATGCTTCTATGTGATGGTTGATAGACTTGACGCGTCACGAAAGACATTTTCAACAAACTACAGATATTCATCAATAGCTGCCATCTATCTTCGCTCTCTCAATACTACACATCAGTTGGCTGGAAAGAATAAGCAACAAGGAACTCTGGCAATGAACCAATCAGGAACCTATCACCTAACAAATATGTAGAAGACGAAAGTGGAGATGGATTGGGCATACAGTCACAAGACTGATTGGGGACATCACGTGTCAGGCCAGGCCGTCGAGTGGAACCCAGATGGGAAAGGACGAGTGTGAGGAAGAAATGAAAGCTTATGGACAGTAGTGAAGCCAGGTTAAGGAGACTGGAGAGAACATAGTGAAATGGTGACTTACTACTGAAGGGGTATGTTCCACTAGGAACACAAGGGAAAAATAATAAATAATAATCTATGCAAACAGTTGTTTGTTATATACAGAAGGTGATATTACTTATCCTGAGGATACTTAAACACAATTTTTATTGTTGATGTCAGGAGATAGAGTTAAAATTCACTTCCCTGTGTATAAGTGTACAACTTGAGTACTGTAATAAAATAAGGAATTCCATATTAGATTTGTTTAGTTGATACACACTAGTACACACTACGATACAGTATTATTCAATTGATAATCACGTTTCCAGCATAAATTACTTATTGATCATAATCGTATTAATGTGTAATCATACAGCACTTTCGACAGCTGATTTTTATAGTCCTGTCACCTCATATGAGTTGCTTTTATTGGTAGTAAAATCTTCCATATCTCTGGTATGAGTGTTCCATCAATCTTGGTTGGTTCGATGAATAAAGATTCGGTCATCAATCTCTTCCTCCCTCTCCCCACCTAATTATATTGAACTTAAGCGGTACAGTGGTTATATCCCATCCACCTCCTATTGTGTAGTTGTGTGTTAATCCATGCATTGCAATAGCCGAGTGTCTTTCTAGATTAGTGATCTTATTCGGGTGTGTCATTTTACACTTAGCTAAATTCCTATGTTCCCTTATTCTAACTGACCTCGACCGGCTGACTGGTTTGACCAGTTTACCTGATCTCATAGTCATTACATGGAATTTGATAGATTCGATTATTTTGCTGAATTCGTTCTATCAGATCCTTCAACCAGCCACCTGACAAAGCTTATCTCTGAGTGAGTTTGTATGTTTAAATGTCACCCTAATTCCAGCTTTGTTCAGGATCCTACATAACGCTTCTGATGTCCCTTCTTTATACAGTTAGACAATGGAGACTGTGAACTGCTTTCCACTCATGTCGTCGCCACTATTTCTATTCGAATTACGCTTATCGTTTAGTTTCTTGTGTGTTTGTTCGGATTTCGTAATCAGTTGTGGAGGATGATTACGAATTATTAATATGCTAATAACTAGTTAATGGTGACAACATGAGTGGAAAGGAGTTCACAGTCTCTATTGTGTAACCATATGAAGAAGGGACATCAGAAGCGTTATGTAGGATCCTGAACAAAGCGGGAATTAGGGTGATATTTGAACCTACAAACTCACTCAGACATAAGCTTTGTCAGGTGGCTGGTTGAAGGATCCGACAGGATCAATTCAACAAAATAATCGAATCTATCGAATTCCATGTAATGACTGTGAGGTCAGGTAAACTGGTCAAACCAGTCAGCCGGTCGAGGTCAGTTAGAATAAGGGAACATAGGAATTTAGCTAAATATAGAATGACACACCCGAATAAGATCTCTAATGTAGAAATACACTCGGCTATTGCAATGCATGGATTAACACAGAACCACACAATAGGGGTGGGTGGATAAATCCACTGAACGGAAGTCCAATATAATTAGGTAGGTAGGTAGGTAGGGAGGGAGGGAGGGAGGGAGGGAGACAGAGAGATCGCTTACTGAATCCTTGTTCATCGAATGAGCCAACACCTAATACATGTAACAAGAATGACACAACACCTACACCACATATATTTGGAGAATTTTACTACCAATAAAAGCAACTCATATGAAGTGACAGAGCCATAAAATTCAGTTGTTGACAGTGATGTGTAATATGATAATGAGCAATAATAAGTTATGCTGAAAACATGTTCATCAAGTGAATAATACAGTATCACAGCGTGCAGGCTATATTAAATCAAGAAATATAATGTGAAATCTCTTCCATGTGTGTATACCATTCCACTTGCTCTTTTTAGAACTAGGCTTATCGATCATTTCATGTGAAGCGTTTTCGAAAGGTGTGATGAACAGTATGCAGATTGGTATCTATTGCTTAAGAAGTATAATAGGCAAACACTACATTGACACTGGCCACATAATCTCGACAATTTCTTGTCATAACCTTATCTATAGAGTAAAAAGTAAATTCACGAGGGTTGTATGCGTTCACCTCCTTTGTACTGCTGCAGTTTCACCTATTTTCATTAGTTCTTCCTTCAAGGATTTTATCGTATAGCGCAATTCATTGTCAAAAAGCTGATAATCTTTACATTGATTGATCACTGGTGAGCAACTGATTTCATTCTGTCTAGTTCTGAGTTCTCGCCTAATTCTACTGACAGATTAATAATGTGGCCTTAAGACTAACAGACTCAGCGTTGTAGTGCACTTTAATCGATGTTAGATGGTTCAGATCCGTCGGTAGACATCACTTCCCTCGAGGATGAGGATGAACCCTGTTCCCTCTATAGTGATCAATCACTGTATAGAATCCATTCCTATAGACAGTAAATTGTAGTCTGAATATTTAATTAGTAACGTCTATAACTGTCTCATTGGATGACGCCAATTCGAATCTCTCAGCGGACATCAGTTGATTCGCAGCACAACATACGCCACCTAAATAAAGTAGGATGAGTTATTTCAGGTTGGTATTCATCATAGACTGATAACAGTTGGAGGAACATTAAAAACCTGGGAGCACCGGAAAGCAGCAGTGCGCACCCATGATCCTGCCCCTCCAGGGGTCAAACCCAACACATTCGTGTTCCGAGGCCAGCACGTTACCATTAAGCCAGTGGGTTGGAATCAGATGATCCATATTTCCTACTTCTGTCATTTCAATATATAAAGCCACCTTTATCCAATGCCGACGTCCTCATGTTCCATTTATTTTGCCCTACCCATCAGGACTTCTCATTACAGCTTTGGGAGTGATCTCTCGAAACTTGTCACCTGTGAGAGCCAGTTTAATTCAATTGGATTCCAACTCAGTGGCTCAATGATAACGTGCTGATCATGGAACTTGAAGGTCACGGTTTCGATCCCTGGAGTGGCAGGGTCATGGAAGCACACTGCTGAAAAGTCCCATACCAGGACAAAACAACTGTCTATTGCCTCCATTTTTCCAAAGTTCTTCCAAATGATGTCATTTCATGATAAGTAAATCCTACAAACCCCAAAATTGAAAACAAATTATTGTAAATGCCTAAAACACTGGACGGTTTAATTAGTTGACATTCTATATGAGTGAATTCGACGAAAACAGCCTTTTCCTTCAACTACCCTTTGTTTTATTTAGTGTCATGAGATGATCCAATCTGATCTTCTCAAATCATTACAGTGTACTGAAAAGTTGACAATATTTTCAGCTCCTTCAGAGATCTATGAAGTTATTTTTTCTAAGGAAAACAGCCTACTGCAAACTTATCAACCAAGTGGACAGGTCCAACTTCAGGGGCAATGAGACAAGATAAAGCAGTTGCGAAAATGTGAGCGAAAGATACTCTTCTCCAATGGACTGTCCTCAGGCCTCATTCTAATGTATACACTAGAAATTCGATCAATAATTGTGGTCTGTGGCACATTAGTAACGTGCCAGTGAAACACGAAGTTAATAATAATGATAATGGTGAAAAAGGTGTGATTTAAATGAAACAAGTCATTCCTGTACATAAAACAGGTCAAAAGTCAACTAAATTCAAAATTCCGCGGTGTTCAAGGTCGAAGTAAGTAAATGATCAAAGCTTAATCAAACAAAAGGTCCATCTGAAAGAAGACTGACGTATAAGAAACATCTAGTAACCTTGTCTAAGGAGAATCAAGGTAAAAGTGATTCATTTATTTATGTTCTTTCTTGCCTGAAATTTTCTGAATCGATTAACTGGAATTATTTACTTCCTCCATCATATCTTGTAATATAACTTAGTTCTTTCAATTCAAGGCAAATTTTGTTTGTTAAAATATCTGAATTACCCCGCTTCTGGCATCATAATTTGTTGTACTTAACTCGTGGATTGTACCATTATTGTCATTGGTAAGGGCGAGAAATCATGATGTCCTTGAAAGGACCAATCAGAAATGAGTGAGTAATTTTGCTGATTTGCAGGTTAAGAGTTGGAGTGGATACATCAGTGATAAATCAGATAAATTTCTTCGACTTTAGGGAATACAAATTGCAAAGAGAATCCTTACAGACTTGACAATCAAAGCAAAAGAGTTATATAAAGTTTAACTTTTTTATTTTGATGAATTTCTGTCTGCTAAATGTTTATTGGCTGATTAGTTTTATGGATGATTCAAGGTGATTTGGCGAATCTTTCAAGGGCAGCATAACTATTTGACCTTGATGTAGCGTTAACTGTAGATTTCACAAACCTGTTATATTTCACCCGCAAATCACCATGATTGACTTGACTCTTTGCGTATGTAGATGTTGATTTTGGTGAAACTCAAGAAGGGTGTAAATGATTACAACATTGTTCGCTCATATGACTTATTTTAAGCCTTTATTACTTTATTTAGTGCCATTAGCAATGACTTCTGGCTACATTCACCGTTGTCGGTGAACTTTTAGAATGTGTTGAAAAGTTTGTCTACTTGGTTACTGGTGGAAGTGTGACTAATGACAAGTCAGATTGTATATTGAAAACCAGGTTAACATATGCCTATTTAGGTCACATTACATGTCACCATGATATTGAGATGCCTGAAAATACAAGGTGTATAACCTGTTGGTGGGTGAGGTTCGGATTTATGCCCTTCAAACTAGCCCTGGACAAGCCGAGAATACCCGATGAATGTGAAGATTCAGTCATAGTTATCTCCACAGGATTACTCGCATGATGTAAGTTACTTGTAGGTGAAGGTCGATTCGTTATGTGGGCACGATAATTTTATCATCAATAAAAAGGATGATGAAGAAAGCACTCATAGTTTGATCAATAACGTTTTCAGTGACATCAAATTCACAATGGGGAATGAGTCAAACAACCAGCCACCATTCCTGGATGTTTTACCCAGCAGAACAAATGCAAGGAAGCTGGAAACTTAAGTGTACAGAAGGTCAACACCCACTGATCAAATACTAAACTACAGTATCAACAACCCAACAACACACAAAATTAGTTGCGTGCAGACTCTATTCAGAAGAGAGAGAACACACTGCAGTACAACAACTTCACGCAGAAACAAAGAAAATTACTTGATGTCCATCCTAAAGAAGAACGACTACCCACGAAACTTTACCAGAAGATTCCTATCCTATGCATCACCAACTACAAAGTCATCCACAGAAATCAATAAACGCATCATCCCACTGTACATAAAGAGTATGTCACAGACCACGACAAGATTACTGAGACCACTTGCAACTGGTGTGGCGCCTGATAAATCAATAAATCCCCTGCAAACACTATTCTGCAGGCCAAAGGACGCAAAAGCCAAAAAAAGACAAGCCGAATATCATTTACAAAATCAACTGGAATAACTGTAATCAACACTACATTGGACAAAGTGGTCACCCTCTTCAACTTCGTCATTTACATGAACTTCAATTGGCTATTAAACGTCACACACGACATTTCATCAGTCGTTTCAATCCACGTGGATAACAATTATGGACATGAATTGAATTTCGACAATGTAGAAATTTTGGACAGAGAAAATAAAGAATATCCGAGAATTCCTAGAAGCTTGGCATTCAGTTCACTCAGTCAGTAATCAATAGATGTATGAACGTAGACCCAGTCTATGAATCAATAAGAAAAACGGCAAACGACAGAAAGGTCAGAAGTGAAGCAGAGGAACAGCCAGCCAATAGAAAAAATTATACAGTCAATGACACAACAATCGAAGGAGACAACCAGTCACAAACCAGTTTATGAGGGCAAGATACTAAATCACTCAAGAAGAGATATTGACAGCTCACTTCATAGTGAAGTTAGTGCTGATAATGTCGTCTAGAAGAAGGACAATGAAAGCCTCACGATTAAACAACCCAGCTAGCTCAGAGAACGAAACACAGCCAAGACACTGGATAACTGTTACACTCTTTCGTTAATTGAAACAAGTAGAAATTAATAAACCACTGGTTCTCTACCTTTTATCTGAACAACAATATCCTCAGATTGGACAGCGCAAGATTCGACTACCTTACACAATCATGTCTATGGTTGTTATCCACATACGTTAAAATAAATGATGAAATGTCGTTAGCCAGTACCCACCAAACTTTATCACAAGATACCTATGCCCTACATCATCAACTACAAAGCCATCGACAAAAATCAATAAACGCACCATCCTACCATACATAAAGAATATATCAGAAATCATGACAAAGTTATTGAGACCACTGGGTGGAATTGGTGTGGTGGGGCATAAATCAACAAATTCCCTCCGTAAACGTGATCATCAAATAATGTGGAAACATGTTGTATCACAGTGAACAAGTTTTTCACCTATATTATCAAAACTCTTGGTGTTTAACATAAAGTAAAATTCTGTTGTTACAGCACAGTTTCTTAAGTATCTTGATGGAAACCGAGAGTTAGTTCATTTAAATTCCCCTGTTAACGAATTCTTCATTTCACCTTGAATAATCATTGTGTCTATTAAGAAAACGAAAATCTAATACTGAATGAAATAAGGGTAAAACTTGGGCACTGTGCTAGATTGTAATTCAATTTTAGTCTGTTTATTAGATGTGCCGCACAGTGAATGGACAGTATCGTTTAATGGATAACGACATTCTGGACACAATTTATTGTTCATATTCATATCAGGGAACTAACTGTGTTAGAAGACGAGATTTCTATTCTAAAGAATATCTTGATTGAAAACGGATTCCCATCACGCTTCATAGACAAACACATCAAGCCTAAACCTCACAAACAGAACCTCACCACCGTGTCAAAAAAGACACCGTTATATAAATCTAAACTTCATAGGTGATTCTACCGCTGACACTCTAAAATAGAGGATATCAAACGCTCTAAGCAGAACATTCTTTTGCATCAACACTAAACGATTTCTAACAACTCAAAGGAGAAACTTTCTCACCTGATCACTTCTATGTGCATATATCAATTTATGTGGTGTTGTGGAGTCAGGTATTATAGGTGGTTCGATGCGACTGTTATCCAAAAGGGTTTAAGAACACTATCTCGCGTAGTTACAAAGAGGTAACAATGGGGCTATGAGGGGGTGATATAATTGAACACATTATGAACACGAACTAGTGTTCTCAAGAATATCCTCATTCATAGTCATCTACGGTGTGAAAAGAAACCTTCGAAAGGCTGTATGTTTTCATGTTCTCCGTATCACCGAACATCTTGTAGTCTACAGGAAGAAATCTGAACTATGTACGCAAGAGAAGATGGTGATACCCCATTTCAGTCTGTTTATTAGAAATGTCACACACAGTGAAGGAGGAACAGTATCATTTATTGGATAACGATGTTCCGGACATAATTTATTGTTCATATTGATTTCAAGTAACTAACTCCACAACTTCCAGACAGACTCTACATAGTCCTAATTTTATCTCTTTCTCTGTGATGACAAGGCTAGTAGAATTTTCCATATATCTTGTATAGGTGCAGAATCATTTCTGTTACTGGATGTATTTGGTGTTGATTTGAAAAATACTGATTCGGTCATTAATCTCTCTCTCCACCCAACTAAGCTTGGATTGCAAGATTAAACGAACACAACTCGGAAGTTTAGAGACTAGTGTCCATAGGAAATCTTCCCATTCGAATCGCTACTTAGACTACAAACCCCTCACCCCATTTCAGTTAAAATAGGCTCAGTAAGATGCATGAGTTATAGGACGAAAAACTTACTAGTAGACCGAAAAATCTATGATAAGAAATTAGACACATCGAAAATACCTTGCGTCTCAATAATTACCCGCCAAATTTATCGATGAATAAATTCATAAGAAATCGAAAAAAATATTAGTAGTAATACAGGTGTTATTAATAATAATTCTATTACGAATGATAATAATAGTGACACAGTTGACAGGGAATTCAAAGCCTCTGCTGTATTACCATACAAGAAAGGCAACTCAGAAGCATTTTGAAGAATTTGCAATGAGTCTGACTGGGATTAAAGTGGCATTCAAACCAACAAACTCGCTATGAAACAAGCTTTATAGGTTAAAAGATCCTATTGATGCAATTCAGTAAAATAATCTAGTTTACCAAATCCCTTTGCAACAATTGCGTGGTCAAGTATATACGTCGAAGCAGTCGACCGGAGTCGATTAGAATAACAGAGCACAAAACCCTTAGCTAAATCAAGATTAGTAGATCGTAATGAGATAAGAAATCTAAAGAAAACTAGCTCGGTTATAGCTCTGCATGCAATGATATACAATCATACAGTAGGGTGGGATAGAATGACAGTGTTGAAAACTAATTTAGTTGAGTGGAGGGAGGCAGAGATTGATGACTGAATGAATCTTTGTTTATCGAATCAACACCAAATACATGGAGTATTAGAAATGATTCTTCACCAGTCCCAGATATACGGATAATTCTACTCTCCTTGTCATCATAGAGAAGGAGAGGAAATTAGGACTATGTAGACTCTGTCTAGAAGTAGTGGAGTTAGTTATCTGATATGAATATGGACATTGTTATCCAGTAAATGATACTGTTCCTTCACCATGTGACATTTCTAATAGGCCTTATCGTTTATTATCACAAATACTGAAAAGTTGATCATATGATATTTTTATTACAATTTTATACTACGCTCATCTAAGTAGTACGCAAATATTTACACCTTTTTTAAAAATTTATTTAACTCATTTATCTTCCAATTATTTTATTTTCAAATAACTTGACAAGGTAGCAAATTAAGTGAGTTAGGAACTATGACAAACCAAATTTAACACTGACAGATGTGTAACCATTAAAACAATTCTAAATATGCATGTATATACAAATTTAGTTTACAATTATCTTTCTACCGCTTAAAGTAAGAACTTGTATGATTTCGTAAATTATCTTTAAAAAGATATGTCACTGAAGTCATTCATTATCTATGCATCATTCCGAGTATGTATCGTATCCACGTATGTATGTCTTTGTATATGTGTGCACACCGCTCTACTAACCTTCAAAAACACAATCAACATTACTGTCATATGTTAGTATACTTGAAATATAACCATAAATATCTTATCTAATTAACTAACAAGTTGGCAGAAGAGGCAGGGTAGCGAAGACGGGACTTCAAGTGAATATAGGGAAGACAGAGGTGATGAAGATACCACACCAACAACTCCAACAACAACAACAAACTCCAATCACCATCAATGGGAGAAACTTAAAGGAAGTAACCTCCTTCACCTATCTAGGAAGCACTCTTTCAACTACAGGTGGCACAGGCACAGACGAAGATGTCAAAGTCAGAATCGGAAAAGCAAGACAGGTGTTCATTAACCTGAAACCAGTGTGGAGATCTTCTGCACTCAACATGTGGAACAAGATGCGAATTTTCAACATCAATTCAGTCAACTCAGTGCTCCTGTATGGTTCACAAACTTGGCGCGTTACAAAACGGATTTCCAACAAACTACCGACATTCATCAACAACTGACACCTATGCCGGCTCGTTACTGAATATCAGATCAGATGGCCAGAATAACTAGAATAAGCAACAAGGAGCTCTGGGAACGAACCAACCAACAACCTATCACCCAACAAATATGCAGGAGGAAGTGGAGATGGACTGGGCATGTACTGAAAAGGCCGACTGGGGACATCAAGCGTCAGGCCAGTTGCTCTAGTGGAATCCCCATGGGAAGCGACGAGTCGGACGTCCGAGGGTGACATGGAGGAGATCGTGCGAGGGGGAAATGAGAGCTTGTGGGCTGTCGTGGATCCAGGTTGAAAAGATTTCAGAGTGTAGAGTGTAATGGAGACGTGCTATTGAAGCCCTTTGTTCCATTAGGAACCCAAGGGACTAATAATAATAATAATAATAATAATAATAATAATAATAATAATAATAATAATCTCATCTAATTGAATTATCTCATTTTATTTTCATATTTATAATCTACTTTTTATACCCTGTAGTAAATAAACTTAACAGGGTATTGATAAACTGTCAACTTTTAACATTTCACCTGATATACACTAAAAAGGAACAAGAATTGTTTTCTGTTTTCTTTACACAAATAATAAAGATTCTTGCAAATAAATAACTTATTAAGTACAAAAAGATAAAAGTTAAGTAATATTCATTTGAGCATCAATTCAAATTTACACGCTACAGTGAAGTCTGTTTCCCCTTTTGGTTGTTGTATAATATTATTTATTGCAGATAGTTAAATGAGAGATGGCCTATGAGAATTGAGGGGAATGATCTTTGGAAGGCCGAAAAAATCAACATTCTGATTGGTTACCTAAACTTGAGGAGGAAATTTCACTGATGATTAGTTAGCCTTATGTGACCTAGAGTTCAACCAATCAGAATACGAGTAGGAAAGTCGACATTAAAATATTTTAATAAATTTGATACTGGTCTTTCGAGCGTATTATGCTGTTGAAGACCACAGCATAAAAAATGATGACATAATATGATGGCAGATAAGCAAATTTGGAAAACAGAATTTAATATTCCAATCTGGTAGGTTTCTTTTGACAAGTGTAAGCGATAGGTGTTGATAATTGGGGATCTAAAAGCTTTTTGGTAACTTCAATTAATCATTGATAGTATGAGCCTTGATGGAAATTTTTGTTTGTATACCCTTGTAAGGTCATATCTCTGGCTTCACAGTGTTCTTCAGCAATTTGTGTTGCTGTTATATACTACTACTGAGCGAATTGAGTAGTTAGAAACCACTGAAGATAACTTGTAGCTTTCGCCAGATAGCCAGGTCATAGTGGTCTAAACATCGGATAATAATTTCGATCTTTTGGAGTCGAACTCATCAGTGGTATACCCGAACAAACTCAGGTCATACAGCCAAATTAGTTCAAATCAGTCACTTTTGCTGTCATTTTACTTCCGCTTGCTTTGGACCAGTATGAAAATGTATGACTACGCAGATAGTATGTTAAGTAATAAATGCTCAAAACCAAGTTGGACGTAAGAATAGATACTCAGAGATGTCATCAGATGAATGTTATGTACATCTCAAAAACTATAGGTCCCTAGGTTCGATCTATGCGTGGTCCATGAATACACACTACTGAGGTGGCCCTTACTAGGACAAAACAAAACCTATCTAGTGTTTCCGCGTTTTCAATGGTCCTCCAACTCATATCAATTCTTCATGAATGCCATCTTGGAATAACTAGTCACTTAACTCTGATTCACATGACTGTCGAGCGAGTCCCTCCACAGATGAAGTTGTTATTGTGAATTAATAAGGTCTGATAAATGTATATACAGACAAAACGTTTCCTGCTACGGTCTCCATAAGAAGATCCTCTCAAGAGTGTGGTATCGCTTAAGAACCTTTTAAATCTGTGCGGTAAGCATCTTTGTTAAACTGAACAGACGATTTGAGGCAGGTACAAAGATAAACCCCATCTCACAGGCTGTTACGAATGCTGTGTTCTTGCTAAACATAGCCGTTGAAGATAGAGTAAATGAGAAAACTTCAGGTATCTGATCAACGTTCCCTTCTCCGCTTAGACACCAATAACGTTAAACTCAAGCGTAGAGATTTGGGCAGAAGAGGAAAGTCAGTTGTTGCGGTTGTGAACCTCTTATCGGCTCAAGTGACTCGGACACATGTTACGCATCTCTAGTTCCCGTTTACTTTGTCTCACAATATCAGTTGATGTAGTTTCAGGCTCAGATGTGACAAGACTACAACATGACACCAGCTAGCAAATGTCATAACTGTCGATCTGGCCCTTGTGGGGACATGAAGACTACCCTGTTAGGGTTCACATGAAAATGGAAACCAGTGATTGTAGACTCTAGGCGAAATGGCTCAGATTCATCTAAATCGTTATTATAAATTCCAGTTTCTACTGATCTTTCCTTTCTCTCCTTTGATGACTCTCTAATACTTTCAACTGGACTTTTAATCATTATTTCCTTACTTACCATCTTGGTGAACTCTCGAGTGATATGAGAAACGATAAGTTGGGTGTCTAAGCAGTACTGACAATCCCTGTGTTGATATAACCTTTCATAATTCACAAATTTGTGTTACGCCATACGAAAAGTCAGCAGATGGGAAAAAGTTGGGTAGCAAAACTTCATGAACATAAAAGTCAAAAAGAAGCTTATCTGATTGAAGTATAATCCATACTTATTCTATAGTTGAATCTTTTTACTCTGTAGACAGAGTCCAACCGGTAACCTGGAGACTTATGCCACCTATCCGTCTGTATATTTGGAGATTTGTTGATGGTCAGCTATTTCGCGCTCTTCTCAATTGACGTTATATTGCAGTCATCATTTAATGTCATCAGAAGACCTCCGCATCATTTCTAGCCTGTATCAACTGAAACTATACATGATAAAAACTTACTTACAAAATCAATAGATGACCTCGATAATAGTTATCTACACACATATATTTATCTTATTTCTATCTCTCTAGCTCTTTCTCTCCGGTGGTCATATTGATCTACATGTATGTTTATCTGTTTATTGCAATTCGATCTCTCTTTCTCATTCTCTAATTCTGAATTAATGAACATATCTACCTCATATGAAAGTGTGTACATGTACAATGATATTTATTGTCTTAACAATCTCAGATTACAACAAATAAATAAGAAGTATTGAACAGTATAAAATATAACCTTGAAATTAATCGACTGTATAGCCTGAAAACAGTGTGGAGATCTTCTGCACTCAACATGTGGAACAAGATGCGAATTTTCAACATCAATTCAGTCAACTCAGTACTCCTGTATGGTTCACAAACTTGGCGCGTTACGAAACGGATTTCCAACAAACTACCGACATTCATCAACAACTGCCACCTACGCTGGCTCATTACTGAAGATCAGATCAGATGGCCAGAATAATAAGAATAAGCAAGAAGGAACTCTGTCCTGGGAATGAACCAACCAACAACCTATCACTCAACAAATATGCAGAATAAGAAAGTGGAGATGGATTGGGCATACAGTGAGAAGGCCGACTGGGGACATCACGCTTCAGGCCAGGTACTCGAGTGGAACCCAGATGGGAAGCGACGAGTTGGACTTCTGAGGCGAGGGTGACATGGAGGAGATGGTGCGAGGAAGAAATGAGAGCTTGTGGGCTGTCATGGAGCCAGGTTGAAAAGATTTCAGAGTATAGAGTGTAATGGAGACGTGCTATTGAAGCCCTTTGTTCCATTAGGAACCCAAGGGACAAGTAATAATAATAGTTTTACAGACTATCATTTTCCTAGAAAAAAGTGAAGGTTCCTATCTCTATCATCGTTATTCATTGTAGTCATTCACTGTATTTCATTTTACCAGATTAATTTTCAAATCAATATGATCAATACGCATTGAACAATGAATATTGTTAGTTGACTGACTGTTTGACCTTGAAACCCGTTCACTTTCTGTGTTTAAATCTTTTATTTAGTATAAAAAGCGGGTGAATTGAATTGAACAAAATTGTAACCAATGTATAAAGTCAAAAGTATGCAGATATATATATATATATATATATATATATATATCATGTCACGTTAAAAAAAATGTAACCATTTTAATAAACTTTAATCAGTGGCAAAGGGCAAACTAAACGCGTCATTATCCATTGGTATAGGGTTTCACAGCCCTTGGTCATTGGTATATAGTGTTATAACGTTAGATAAGCTGCCAAAACTTGAATCACGCGCCTCAACTGATAACTGTGAAATTTATATGCATAAAACTCTCACATTTCATTCATTTCTGACTTCATAAACATCTCACTATCATTGAATTTGTTACAGTCTATCCATGATTATGAGTCATCAACTGAACTGAATGCAAGACAAATGCTGAAATTTTAATTCTTTGCACATTCTTTCCACAAAGAAGCTTTTAATCACAACAGTCTACTCAGAATTAGATTGTTTATGAAAGTGAACTGCTTATAAAAATGAGTCTTTAAAATGACCTAATGAAAGTATGGATTTTCGTCGTCCTTGAGTGTCTTCCAAATGACCTTGAACTTGCCAATAAGGGAACAGCTTTCTTTTCTTAACTTTTAATATTGAGAAGACAGTAGGTATAGCTGTTTGACGACAGTAAGAAAGTTACTTGAATTTTGGACTGTTTCTTAGTGTTAAAAGTAAGAATACGTAAGGAAAATATATTCATCTATTTAACTTAATAGTATTGTTATTATTATTGTTATTCCCCTGGGTTCCTAATGGAACATACCGCTTCAGTAGCACACCTCTGTTGCACTCTCTTTTCTGCAGCCTTCCCAACCTGGCGCCACGACTCCCCACAAGCTTTCGTTTCTTCCTGGCATACCCTCTACTTACTGTCAGCCTCACCTCGGACTGTCATCTAGTCGTTTCCCATTTGGATTCCACTCAACGGCCTGGCCTGGCTTGTGATGTCCCCAGTCGGCCTTCTCAGTGTATGCCCAATCCATCTCCACTCTGTTCTTCTGTAAATTAGTTGGACGATGGGTTCTTGGTTGGTTCGTTAGTAGAGCAGGGATTCTTGTTGCTTATTCTTTGTGGCCATCTGATCTGATCTTCAGTATCGAGCATATGCAGCCGTTGATGAATATCTCCAGTTTGTTGGAAGTGCTTTTCCTAACACTCCAACTCTCTCAACCATCACATAGAAGCACTGACTTCACTGAATTGGTGTTCAAAATCCGGATGCTGTACACTCTTTCTGCTGAGTGCAGTGCAGTACATCTCCACACTGATTTCAGATTAATGAATGAACGCCTGTCTTGCTCTCTTTCTGATCTTGGATTTCACATACTCATTTGTGACGCCACCTGCAGTTGAAACGATGCAGTCTAGTTAGTTAGGTAGGTGAAAGAGACAACTCACTTCAGATTTCTCCTGCTCATGGTGATTGGTGCTTGTTGTTGTTGTTGTTGTTATTGGTTGAGTATCTTCATCACCTGTGTCTACACACGTCTACATTCACTTGAAGTCCCGTATTAACCTTCTCGCCCCACCTCTTCTCTCAACTTGTTAGTTTTTGTCTGCACATCTTCGAGTTTCTGAGACATCAGACACTAGACATAAATAATCATCATCATCGTCATCATCATCGGAGAGATCCAAATCTTCTTTGGGGTCTCGTCATCGGTCCAGACAGCATATGCCCCTCTTCTCACTACTCACACTTGTCTGTTGCATGATCCAGTCCACTACAATCAGGAACATCATGGATGATGGTAGGCGGCAGCCTTGTCTTACTCCTTCCTGTCTTCACTTCACTTCAAAGGTGTCACTGAGCGAGCTTTCCATTGTGGATCACTTGGCATGTCGCGTCGTCATATACCTGTTGAATGAGGTCGATGAAGATTTGTAGCACTGAAACCGTAGTATTGAAGCAGCTACCTGCCAAATTCCTTCTCGATTGATGCCTCGATCTAAGGCCCTTTCAAAATTGATGAAGTTCAGGTATAGATTCAGTTGACTGGCATTCTATGCTCTGTTCCCTGACGATGTGTAGTGTAGCCTTGTAATTTGATCCCCACATGATTTATTCTTCCTGAAGCCAGCCAGCCAGCCAGCCAGCCAGCCAGCCAGCCAGCCAGCCAGCCAGCCAGCCAGCCAGCCAGCCAGCCAGCCAGCCAGCCAGCCAGCCAGCCAGCCAGCCAGCCAGCCAGCCAGCCAGCCAGCCAGCCAGCCAGCCAGCCAGCCAGCCAGCCAGCCAGCCAGCCAGCCAGCCAGTCAGCCAGCCAGCCAGCCAGCCAGCCAGCCAGCCAGCTAGCCAGCCAACCAGTCAGTTCCGGTCATAATTTTGAATGCAGAGTAGCTTTTAATCTCTCCAGAGTGATGCGACTTAATATTTTGCTTGTAGTGGACAGCTGCATGATTCCTTGCTAGTTCTTACTAAGACTTAGGTCGCCCATCTTTTGGAGTTTGACAAAGTAGGCCTTCTTTCAATCATTAGGCAGTATCTTTCCTTCCTTCCAAACTTTCTACAGTATTGGTGTCTGTGTGTCTGTTTTCAGTGCTTCTGGTGGAATTCCATCGACTTGATAATATTAGTGTACTTGAATTGTGATATGGATGTAAATTAGTCATCAAACTAAGTAATTAGGTGGCGATTACGTCGTCTTTTCAGCGCCCGTGTTAATACTAAGACGCAATGGAGTGTGACTGTCTTCTCCATAATTGTTGCCTATTCCGTATCGACTAGGTGGCCATCTTCACAAACCTGATGTCTATTTCTCATTCTTAAGCAACCATTTGAAGGCAAATAATCGATAGAATCCGATCAGCATTCAGGACTAGAGAACATGAAGTCTGTTGACCTTCAGTGACTAATCAGTGTACGTTATTCAGTACTGCAAGAGGTTAGTCGTGACCCAAATAGCTCAGTGGTAATGTGTCTGACGTTAGCACCGGATGACGTGGTTTCGAACCTCAGGTGGGACGTCAGTTATGTTGAGGTTACAGACACATAGCTTCAAGCCGATTCCGTGCATCCAACTAAGAAAAATACAAAAAGTCATTCGAATGATAAGGAAAGAAATGATTTCAAGCTATGAAATCTCGGTTAAATGCTGACACCCAATCCATTATGACAGGAATGTGCAATGTTCATATCCGGGTAAAATTCCTTGAAGAACCTGATTACTAAGGCAAAACGTCAACCATCTACTCTCTAGAGGTGATGTGATTGACCTAGAGTATGCAGACAATATTGTCTTAGCTGGATAAAGACACTGAAGACATACAAGGTCTTCTGGACGTGTTGAGCAGAAATCTGAGTATGCTTGGTACGTGTTTTGCTGTTACTTGTCAAATGTAAGGTGATGCTCCAGAATTGATCTGCTGTAACCAATTTCAGTTTAATGTTAAAGAGTGAAGTGATGGAATATTTCAGTCTCTTTATTTACTAGGGGAGTCTCATTGACGCAAACGATCTGGTTACTGACGAAATCTCACCTCAGATACAGAAGGTCCATTTGCCATCTATGACTGGGAAAAGTGGCCGTCAGAAATAGAAGACGTAAAGAGGTCACAGGGTTTTGATCACAGAAGTCTTCGTAATACTAATTGTATGTGATGGAATTACCATGTGAGCAGTGTTGAACTCAAGCGAAAGGTAGTTGACAAGACAGGCAAGTCGATTGATGAGGTTGTAAACCTCCATGGACATGTACTGCGTATACCAACCAGTCGCGTACGCCAATATATTATATTTTTAGAGAAAGTTGGATTAGGTTAGAAGTTGATTCACTGGGAGACAAACCAATACGTGACATCAGTCGATAAAGTCCCTGAATGTTTGCCTGAACCATACAGTGAGATGTAGACTATCTGAAGGGGGGCCTCGAAACAATAGGAATCAGTCACTGAGAAGTAACAATGATGTAGATATATTCAATCATTGGTGTTACTTCTGTCCTCAAATTGTTTATTCTCTCGCACAATTTTGTATACCTTGATATCACTTTTTCCATCCACCTGTTCTTTATATACTACTGTGAAGTGTGTTAACTTAAACCAGTGTACTTGTGTGTGACGTTCTACTTGAATTTCGTTTCTCCGTCTATCTGTCTGATAAAATACTCATAAGTACAAAAACTAATGACCTTTTCAGAAAAAAAACAACACTAGTACATCATAGTCAGTCAAAATCACCACGTTTTTATTACAATTCAACCAAACTAATCTATCTTTTTTGTAATAGAAGAAAATAGAAGAAAAAAGTATTACACTTAAACTGAGAATAATTTAGTTTGCGTTTAATTTGTTCATCTGTTATTGTCAATTGATTGATTTATTGTTTTATTGAAGTAAATAAATTGGACATTGAACCGGAGAAGAATAAGACAAATTTAAAACTTGATGATAACAGTGGCAACAAAAACAATGCAGTGTACTACTAGGCTAGCGTACTTAGTTGTTTAAATGATATTCATCACTCTTGTACCTAAGTTTCGTTGTTATTGGGACTCATCAGTAACAGGGATCTGGAATCTTAGAGAGTGGGATATTCAAATTATCTCTACAGTAAAGAACTTACTCACCATTTGAAGAGACTGGTAATATAGTCTGCGATGACATCACTAGATGATTGTGTAGAGCTTCCTGGCCAAAAATTCTGAATGTCTAGTACTGTCAGACCACTACTGGTCCAGAGCCACTGCAGCGTCGAAGGGTTCGTTTCAGGAAACTCATCAAGAAGATCCAAGTGAACCTCAAGCAGTGCTCTCATATACAGTTATTTTTTAAAGGGGGAGGTGTTATGGAGTGTGACAATATACTCTGGATCTCTCAGAGACACTTTAGAATCTCTGAAATGCCTTCACAGTCAGTCATGACTTGTCAAACGTTTACGATAAACCACATGATCATAAGTGTGAGATTCACATTGGCTAAAAGACTCTTCAGAAAGTTGTGGAACTTTCCAAAGTCATCGAAAAATGTATATAAACGGTTAGTTTGTGTGTGAATGGACAATAAACCTGTATCTATTTTGCCGCTTCTTTTCTGTTTTCGGGGAACCGGGCGACCCTCAAGGAGGAAGCTTAAGGTTACTATCCAACAGTCCACTCCTATATATATATATATATATATATATATATATATATATATTTATATATATATATATATATATATATATATATATATCCGCCACAAGGATATATCAAGCACTAATCATAGCTTACTGCAGTGACATATGACTTGGTCTTATTAGCTGGCTATAGCGCAAAGTCGGCTGATGAATTTCGACATGTATCCAACGCTTTAGAGTTGATAACGACTTCAGTTACCATCAGGTGACTGATTCGCATAATTACAATCAAAACTGGGAACGTACTACATGTTAGTTAATTAAGATCAGCTACTGAAACTACCATCACAAAACTAGGCATAGACGATAAATATGGGTTCCAACTGGGGCAGTGACAAGTGAAACTCATTGTCGAATTCAATTTGTAAGTTTCGTCTTATATTGGACTCGTCAGCTATTACAATTATCAAATAACAATTGATACCCGTTGCACAAAAGGTGGCTCTCGTGCTCCAGTGACTTAGTGGATGACGTTGTCGATGTTCGAAGCGTCGGGTGCTTGGCTGGAGTCTCAGTGAAGATATCACTCACTATAGTGCAGGTACATCCCGCTGACGAGGCTCAAATAGGAAGAAGCATGCGTTCTAAATTCCACTGGGAGTCACTATGATGAATATAACACCATGAATATCCGGCAGTATCGAGATATCTGCGCAGAAGCTCATCTGTCAACAGAGGTCAATTAATATGGCTCTATATAGCAACGGAAAATTACAAGTTTTAAGTAGCCGATTGTTCTGTGTTTCATTTCTCTGATAGTCACATCCATATATTATAAATGAATCAATGAACGCAGTTATTAGTGTGGATGTAAACATCTTATGATAAAGATTATGGTCCTTTGTTTTTCAGTTCATAAGATGGAGCTGACTAGTTTGTTTTCAATAAGACCATAACAATGCTTACTGACACACGTCTACATATGTCAGATGTAGTCCAGATGCAACAATCACTCGTCAACCAGATGATGCATGCTTCAAAAGGAATTTAAAAAAGAATATTGTTCAGCAGTGGAATACAGGCCTTGTATTTCACCTTATTTGGCACTCATCAGCTGAATGTATCCGGTTCCTAGTGATTAATCATGTCACCAATGAGATTCAAACCTAGAAAACATCGCTTGAAACGCCGAAACTGCTGAGTTACGACAGCCATTTCCTGTGCCGGAGGTATACTTTGATAGTGAAACTTATTTTTTCGTGTTGTTGGTTGACTTGAAGCGAAGTGAAGTGATTGACCTCTGTTGCTAGATGGCTTCCTGTGCGGATGCTTCGATAGAGCCAGTAATTTGATTTCTATATTAAGGATGTGTAAAAAGTAGTTGATGAATGACTCATATGACACACAGAGGGCAGGAAAATCAATGTAGGACCTAGCAAACATATTCATTACTTCATATTATTGTATATATTATTATTTTTCCCTTGGGTTCCTAGTGGAACATAAGGCTTCAGCAGCACGCCCCCACTGAACTCTCTTTTCTGTAGTCTCCTCTTTTAACCTGGTGCCACGACTGCATATAACCTTTCATTTCTTTCTCACACATCATCTACTCCATGTCACCCTCACCTCGGACACTCAACTCTTCGTTTCCCCTTTGGATTCCACTCGACGGCCTGGCCTGACGGGTGATGTCCCCAATCGGTCTTCTCAGTGCATGCTCAATCCATCTCCACTTCCTTCCACTGCATATTTGTTGGGCAATATATTCGCGATTGGTTCGTTCCCAGAGTTCATTGTTGCTTATTATAATTATTCTGGCCATCTGAGCTTTAGTAACGAGCCAGCGTAGGTGGCAGTTGTTGATGAATATCTATAGTTTGTTGGAAGTGCTTTTCCTAACGCGCCATGTCTCTGAAACATATAGAATCACTGACTTGACTGAGATTTGTGTTGAGAATCAGGATGTTGTTCACACTTTTTTCTGTGTGCAGTGCAGTAGATTTCCACACTGGTTTCAGGTTAGTGAAGGTCTGTCTTGATTTTCCGATCCTGGCTGGCTTTGACTTCCTCGTCTGTGCCTATGCCGCCTGTAGTTGAAGCATTGCCGCCTAGATAGGTGAAGGAAACTACTTCCTTTAAGTTTCTCCCATTGATAGTGATTGAAGCTTGTTGTTGGTGGTGGCTTTGGTTGGGTATCATCATCACCTCTGTCTTCTCTACATTCACTTGAAGTCCTGTTTTCGCTGGCCTGCCTCTTTTGTCGACTTGTTAGTTTTCACCTGTAGATCTTCAAATTTGTGCGACGTCGAACGTAAATCATCGGCAAAATCCAAATCACAGTAGAAAGCTAAAAAAAAAGTGAAAATTAACTGTAAAGAAAAAGAATAAATTAGAAATAAAGAAAAGTGAATGGGATGTAAGAAGTTTCATGAAGTATTTTACACATTATTCATCTGCGATGAGGTTATGAGCGATCGTTTCTACTGATGACTTCTATCCTGGGGCGAAACAACTGTCTATTACTCTCCTATTATCATTGATTCTCCAATTAATATCAGTTTTTTATCAAAACTATGTTGAAAAGACAAGAAGAACCACATAATTATAACTTAATGTTTAATCAAATGTATATGAGTAACTTCAGTTTGTTGTTTAACAAACATTTTAGCTAAAATTAGAAGGAGATGGAAGTTTTTCACTTCATCTACGTTAAGATATAATCACTTCATCCAAATGATAAATTCTTATTAGAAGAATATTTTAAAGAATTCCGGTGTAAAGATAAGTTATCATTTTGACTATGTAAGATAGTCGTGGTATACCAGACTACTACATAGATTTGTAACGCTTTTCTGCCGCTTTATCATACTTATACTGGCTGTTCACTCAGGAGGGTGAATATTATATTGATTACCATTTTGACTGTTTGAGATAGCCACAGTTTGACAGACTAGTATTTATACTGGATGATGATTGAATGTGAAATGAAAGTTTAGATCGTGGACAGATTCGAGCTAGTGACTACCCAGTAGAAATTATTAGTCTGCCAAACTACGGCTATCTCAGATAGGCAAAATGCTCATCAAATAGGATTCTTCCCTTGTCTCTGATTCAGTTAGATTGGGATATGAATGAGAAGTCCTGACTGACTAGGCAGCCAGTATGAATATAATCAAGCGGCAGTAACGCCTTACCAAATCAAATGGTAGTTGGACAAAAGTGAAATAAAATTGTAGTCAGCAGTCGGACCTCGTAGCTCAGTTGATAGAGCATCGAGCTGTGGTCCAAATTTTCATTTCACCCTTAAATCATCACTCAGTATAATGAAAAGTTGTTGAAAGATTATTATTGTCAAAATTGTATAATGCGTAATAATACAACATTCATTTTAATCCCTTCTTTGACATATATCTGTTATATGGATATAAATTTGCCGAATCCCAATAAGAGTACTGCGTACCAGCATCAAACGATCATCACAATAATGATGAAATTGATTCTGGAAGTGACAATCTGTTAATACAAAGGTTTCTAAAAGGATTGAATGTTATAAAACGCTGATATAATAAAGGTACTTTAGGTAATAAAAGACCTGAAGTGAGTACGCTAAAAACTACTCATAAGATGACGAAATATAACGAGACAAAAACTTGTCAATGACTTCTACCCATTCATGAACTTGAATAAAGCAAAGAGAATGATAGCAGTAGAATGAGTAGAGATATACTTCAAAGGTTCTTTTTACTTACAACATAATCGATGGAATAGAATTTATGCGATAAAAAATGCTACAAATCAACAGGAATGTTTCAATTGATATGTAAGGTAACAAAGATATAGGTTGACGACAGTTGATGAAGTTGCTTACATCACTCACATCTTATACATCTATATAATCATGAATAAACATTCTAAACGAAATGGTAAACAAACAGAGGCAGCGACAACAGCGGGCATGCTCATAAACTACATATATTCATCAACAGCTGCCGCCTACGCCCAATCGATACTGAAGATCAGATCAGAAGACGAGAAAGAATAAGCAACAGCAAACTCTGTCCTAAGAACGAACCAACCAACAACCAATCACCCAACAAATATGCAGAATAAGAGAGTGGAGATGGATTGGGAATACACTGAGAAGGCCGACTGGGGAAACCATACTCCAGGCCAGGCCGTCGAGTGGAATCCAAAGGGGAAAAGACGAGTTGAGTATCCGAGGTGAGGGTGACGTGGAGTAGATGGTGTGTGAGAAAGAAATGAAAGGTTATAGGCAGTCGTGGCACCAGGTTAAAAGAGGAGACTACAGAAAAGAGAGTTCAATGGCGACGTGCTACTGAAGCCATATGTTCCACTCCGAACTCAAGGGAAAAACAATAATAATAATAACAATTGTAAACAGGTTATTATAGAACTGGTAAAAGTGACATCAAGGTAAAGTAGGCATAATTAAGGGTCAAAAGGTTCCCATTTTATCTAGCAACCACATGGATAAAACTCACAAACTGAGAGTACCCTGCGAAATACATCGAAAAGTATAGAAGAAAATAAGAAGCGTCATGACGTCTTGATATTTAGCGTTTACAAATTTACAAGACTACAATATCCAAGATCAGGTGAGATTGACAACGGTGTCCTACTGAATAAATAGATCACGTGTAAGTCTGTTAATGACAACTGATTCAGCAAACCACAAAAGGGTGGATTTCAGTTATTGACTGATCAATCTGAACGAATTTAGTACATCGAGCGATCGTGCTAATTACACCCTGTCAACACCTATGACTCAAAACTTGCCTAGTTAACTAGTTCACTAGTTACTAGCCTGTCCTAAACGATGATAAATAGGGAAGGTTGAGCATAGGGCTAGCAACCCTACCCCTACCTCGTAAAAGCAATCCAATCGCTAAAGAAACTTCAAAGGATAAAGAAAATATTCGAAAAAAAGAACTTATTCCTTGCTGGAATTGGAGAGACGAAATGAGGCCGGTTGGGGAAAGCCAGACACCAGGACACACTAAAAACCAGATCAACTTCATGTCAATCTCACGAAAGTGGAGACGCAGTCCACTTGACACAAGGTAAGATCAAGAAGGGGAGCAGATGTAGACTCACACCACTCATTATCTAGTGCGAAGAACCTAACTCCAAAGTCAAGTTGAAAGCCTTCAAGGAAGCTGGTGATAGACCACAGTTGAAGTTCAACACCCGGAACACAAACTGAAGGACGAAACTACATAGGACATCTTCACGCCAGCCATCAACACAAAATGGGAGACACTTGGTAACATCCATGAAGGAACCTGTGTGGAAGAACACTGGAAGTCTTTGAAAGCTTTGTGGAAAGAAACCTGCATAACCGGACTAAAAAGGAGGAAGAAAGCGGATAAGGAATGGATCTCGACGGACTCATGGAGGCTGATTGAGGAGGGAGAGGAGGATGGTGAAGCAGAAGATAAACCAGTGCAAGGATGAACATCGAAAAGAGGAACTGAGTACAATGTATAAAACAATACACTGGACAAAGAAGTAAAGAAGAGTGCACGCAAAGACAAAAGACACTTGCACGACACACTGGCAAGTGAAGCAGAACAGGCTGCAGGCAAGAGAGACCTGACAACATTGTATCAAATAACCAGGTTACTATCTGGGAGAGAAAAGATCAACGCAGATGAAATCAGTGAGAGATAGGAAAAGAAAGCTAGTTACCAAAGAGGAGAAACAAAGGAAACGATGGGCTGACCACTTCAAAAACTCTCGAATCGACCACTACCAACACCTACAACTCGTTCAGAAATACCGTCAGCAGCCCACCCAGAGAATTACTAGTGAACACAGACCCTCCAACGTAAGGAGAAGTGAAGTCCAGAACGCCATAAAGTTACTGATAGCCGGGAAAGAAGCAGGACCAGATGAAATTCTTCCACAAGCACTGAAAACAGAAACAGGAGCAGTGGACATGCTCACACCACTACTGCAGAATGTTTGGAAGAAAGCAAGGAAGGAAAATTACCCGCTTACTGATTGGAAGAAGGGCTACCATGTCGAATTCCCGAAGGAGGACGACCTAAGTCTTTTGCAAGAACTGGCAAGGAATCATGCAGCTGTCCACTACAAGCAAAATATTAAGTCGCATCATTCTGGAGATATTAAAAGCTACTCTACATTCAAAATTATGACCGGAACTGACTGGTTGGCTGGCTGGCTAGCTGGCTGGCTGGCTGGCTGGCTGGCTGGCTGGCTGGCTGGCTGGCTGGCTGGCTGGCTGGCTGGCTGGCTAGCTTCAGGAAGAATAAATCATGTGGGGATCAAATTACAAGGCTACACTACACATCGTCAGGGGACAGAGCATAGAATGCCAGTCAACTGGGTCTTTACATGAACTACATCAATTTTGAGAGGGCCTTAGATCGAGGCATCAATCGAGAAGGAATTTGGCAGGCAGCTGCTTCAATACTACGGTTTAAATGCCACAAACATTCATCGACTTCATTCAACAGGTATATGACGACGCGACATGCCAAGTGATCCACAATGGAAAGCTCGCTCAGTGACACCTTTGAAGTGAAGTGAAGACAGGAAGGAGTAAGACAAGGCTGCCGCCTACCATCATCCATGATGTTCCTGATTGTAGTGGACTGGATCATGCAACAGACAAGTGTGAGTAGTGAGAAGAGGGGCATATGCTGTCTGGACCGATGACGAGACCCCAAAGAAGATTTGGATCTCTCCGATGATGATGACGATGATGATGATTATTTATGTCTAGTGTCTGATGTCTCAGAAACTCGAAGATGTGCAGACAAAAACTAACAAGTTGAGAGAAGAGGTGGGGCGAGAAGGTTAATACGGGACTTCAAGTGAATGTAGACGTGTGTAGACACAGGTGATGAAGATACTCAACCAATAACAACAACAACAACAACAAGCACCAATCACCATGAGCAGGAGAAATCTGAAGTGAGTTGTCTCTTTCACCTACCTAACTACCTAGACTGCATCGTTTCAACTACAGGTGGCGTCACAAATGAGTATGTGATTTCCAAGATCAGAAAGACAGGAAGATAGGCCTTCATTCATTAATCTGAAATCAGTGTGGAGATGTACTGCACTGCACTCAGCAGAAAGAGTGTACAGCATCCGGATTTTGAACACCAATTCAGTGAAGTCAGTGGTGCTATATGATGGTTGAGAGAGTTGGCGCGTAACGAAAAGCAGTTACAAGAAAATGCAGGTATTCATCAACAGCTGCCCCCTACTCTCACTCGATGCTGAAGATCAGATGGCCAGAAAGAATAAGCAACAAGGAACTCTGTCCTGGGAACGAAACAACGTGGAACTCATCACTCAACAAACATGCAGAAGAAAGTGGAGGTGTATTGGATTGGATTGGGCATACACTGAGAAGGACGACTGGAGACATCACACATCAGGCCAGACCAGACCGTCGATTGCAACCCACATGGGAAACGTTGAGTTGGGCGTGTGAGGTGAGGGTGACATGGAGTAGACTGTGTGTGAGGAAGTAATGAAAACTTATGGGGAGTGGTGTAGGCAGGTTGGAAAGACTGTAGAGAAGAGAGTGAAATGGTGATGTGTCACTGAATGCATATGTTACTTCAGGAACCCAAGGGACGAATTATAATAATAATATACATAGCATCACAGATTAAATGTTTGGAACAGAAAAATGTCTACCTCATCAGCTGATGACTTAAAATGTTGATTTTATTTTAGCCACCTCTTATCAATTTCATCAGTGTTTTTGAATAATACTCTTGACGGCTTCTATCTTCTAATGGAGGTACACAAAAGTATAGTAACTCGACTTCACTTCACCGATGTTAACATTCTATCTTTGACTATCCTGGTCAGCAGACACAAATAACAGCTTTGACCGTAGATGAAACGCATTAAATCCAAAATATTATTGTTAACTATGTCAATCAGAGAACACAATACAACCAAGACCATCCACCTGAGCTACAAATATTCTCCATCATTTCAAAATCACTATTTGTAATATCTAATATAATACATATTTGCTTGATTCAGAAACATAATTTTGTTTACCGTAGAGAATTCTCAGTATGAGATATTCCATAAATTTGTCTATTATACAACATTTTTCTAATGTATATTGAAAATGGTTCTGTTTAACAATACAAAATAAACAAGAACATGATTGACGAAATATATCCAGTTATTCTTGAATAAGAACTAGACATGTATCAGCTAAGAAGGAGTATTCCTTTTCAACGATTTCATTATCATCTTGTACACAGTCGTATTTACAACCGGTAAAATGACAGATAATTCCACTAAAACAGTTACTCAGTCGATATGCAAAATATACAATCGGTGTAGGTGGTGGTATTGGTTTAAGTGGAAGAGATAGAAAATGCGTTACTGTGAATAAGGAACGAGATTAGATAACAGGCGGTGAGATAAGAGACACTTGTTGTCAGCCGTCTATTGAATTCACTGTAGAGGAGGAGTTAAATTCACCGTTCCACTTTATAGACGTAACGTTAAATGAAAGGGATAGTGGCTCTATTCAAAGGTCAGTCTCCAGCGAACCAACTCGCACTAGCCAGTTTACTCAATTCAGTAGTTGGATACCTTTTGGTTGTAGGAGAAATCTCATTCACTCATTGTGTTCCAGAATCTATGGAATATGTTCAGAAGATACGGTGGATGCTGAAATCGAAACTCTTAGAACGACACTATCTACTGACGGATAACCTAAAAGATTTATTGATAAGAATCTGAAGAGACGAATCATCCCTCATCCACTTACAGTTCCTAAGAAACTCTTAATCATGAATCCAAAATTCAAAAGAGATACCACAACCGAAGTGCTGAAAATCCGTCTGTTAAGGTGTATCAGTAGTAGCTTCTATGCTGCTAGACTGAGATTGATATTCTTCAGCCGCCGTCTTATTCAACAATATGTGAAAGATGACTTCAATTCATATCCACATCCATGTGTATCTACAAATTCACGTGCTACTGTACAGCTGACTATATTAAACGTTGTGATCGGGCCCTCTGAAAGCGTGTTGCTGAACATTACCCGGTTTGGCTTACTAAAGAAGAACGAAGGAAAACAACTTCATCCATAGGTGAAGAGCAAGTAGAATATGATCATTCACCAACTCACGATTCATCCTTGAAAGTAATTTACAAAGTTAAATTGAACTACCCTAAAGGTTTACGTTTCCACCACTTATGCATAGCTGAAGTATTAGCTATATATGAACGGAGACCGAAACTTTGCGGTCAAAAGCGTTTTATGAAGTCACTTTCTCTACCTTGAAGTTAACAACTCCGCATTTGTTACTATGGTCAATTTCACTGCACTTCACTTTGGTATACTTCTCATTTATCGTCGTCGTCGTCGTCTTCGTCATCATCATCATCATCATCATCATCATCATCATCATCATCATCATCATCATCAATTTTCACTTCACTGACAGCACTTGTCTCTTATCTCACCACTTGTTGTCTAATTTCGTTTCCTTATTCACAGTGAACCATTTTCTATCTCTTCCACTTAAACCAATACCACCATCTACATCGATTGCATATTTTACATATTGACTGAGCAACTTTTGAGAATGGAATTATCTGTCATTTTACCGGTTGTAAATACGACTGTGTACAAGATGATAATGAAGTCATTGAAAAAAGGAATATTTTTTCATTGTTGATAAATGTCTTGTTCTTGTTCATAACATGCTTTTTTTAAAATGTTTAATGACTTTAGGGACATGATAACTATTCACTATTACAAAGTTGATGAATAAAACTATAGTCTAACAAGATTTTCTTTAAACAATACACAAGTTAAATAAGGTGGTATGATTGAATCTTTGTGTTTAGTTGTGAGTACATAGAGTTTAATATGTTTCCCTATTTGACTTCCTGGAGGATAGACATGAAGAGAGGTGAAGATGCAGATAAAATACTTTTCTTCAGCTGTCTAGAAGAATTCAGATGTCTGTCTCCAACCGTATTGATCAGTATGATTAATAATGTACCACTTACTGTACTAATAACTTTAAAAATCCTATGCAATGCAATAAAAGTCTTTTTTCTTCAGTCTAGGAAAGAATTACCGGGGAAAATAAGTAGACATAGGAAAAACATTTGAGTTAGCAAAACTTAAGACTCCAGGCTGAGTTATGTTAAAAGATTTGATATTTACAGGGACCAAAAAAGATCAGAAGAAAAAGCACAAAGCAGGATGGATCATAATTGATGTATTCACTACAATAGTAGTATTAACAAAGACAAAAGTCATGAGATTGAAGTAATTTACGACGGTCTGGTTCACGTCTTAAAGTAAAATTAACCAATTGACATTTGAAGGGATTCAGTGTGAGGTCATTTAAAGAAGACCACTGGTCAATTTCGGTTCAGAAGTTATTAAACTGAAGAGTAGAACATCAGCATAAGAATGTAATGTTAGTAAAATAAATATTTGTAGAAACATAAGCAACACAAATGCACGATGGGAGATATTTAACAAAAATGAGCTCCAAGGAGAAAGTTTTCAAGGATTTCTGGAGAAAAAAATTGGTGATATTCGAAGAAGGATAACTTCATAATTGAATATTTTGACCAAAAACGGTATAAACATGTTCATATAGAGTGATCTGAAAGGCCATTTTAGAAACCACTGAAATAACCAATCAGATTCCTTCGCTTTATGAAAAACCAAATGATACTAAATATAACCCCAATAACTGTTGAAATAACCAATCAAAATTTGGTATTTTCCTAAGCAGTGCTAGTTCTGTGTGAAATAACGAAACCTACGTATAATCATAGAACAGAGTATAGAACGACAGTCAACTGCTTTGAAAAGGCATTCGATCGAGGCGTCAACCGAAAAGTAATTTGACAGGCAGCTGCTTCACCACTGCCACAAAGCTTTATCAATCTCATTCAAAAGCAGCTATATACTGTATGATGCTACATGCCAAGTGATTCAAAATGGAAAACTACTCAGTTAGGCCTTTGAAGTGAAGCGAAGACAGGAGTAAGGCAAGGTTGGTGCCTACCATCACCCATGATCTTCCTGGTTGTGATCCACTGGACTCGACTTGACTGGATCACGCAACCACCAACTGTGAGGAGCGAAGAGATGGGCATACGCTGTCTGACCGACGAGAAAACCCCAAAACAAGATTTGGATTTCGCCAACGATGGTGATTTATCTCTAATGTCTTGTCGCACGAACTCGAAGATGTACAGGCAAAAACTAACAAGTTGGCAGAACAGGCAAGAAAAAGCGAGGCAGCGAAGACAACACTTCATTCAGGTGGACGTAGAGAAGACACAGGTGATGAAGATATCCAACCAACAACAACAACAAAAACAAAAAGCATCAATCATTGTCAACAAGAGGAATTTCAAGGAAGTTATCTCTCTCAAATACCTACATAGGCAGCATCATTTCAACTACACACGCCACAGTCACACATGAAGATGTCAAAGCGGGGATTGGAAAGACAGCAAAATACGCCTTCATTCATTAATCTGAAATCAGTGTGGAGATCTACTCCACTCCACTCCACTCAGTATAAAGCATGAACAACATCCGGATAATCAACACTAATGTCAGTCAAGTAAGGCAGTGCTTCCATGTGATGGTTGAGAGAGATGGCGGCACATTGTGAATAGCATTTTCAACAAACTACATACATACATATATCACATCGACAGCTGCCACCTACGCTCAATCACTTACTCGATACTGAGGATCGGATGAGATGAGAAGAGAAGAGAGAATAAGCAATGGGGACCTCGCTGTGGTCTGGTAACGAACCAACCAAGAACCCATTGTCCAGGAAATACATTAAAGAAGAGAGTAGAGATGAATCTCGTATCATCATAGAACAGAGCGTAGAATGGCAATCAGCTCTATACCTCAACTTCATCGACTTTGAAAAGGCCTTTGACAGCGTCGACCGAGAAGTAATTTGGAAACTGCTTCAATACTACGGAGTACCGCAAACCTTTATCCGCCTCATTCAACAACTATATGAAGATGCCACATGCCGGCCAAGTAATTCACAATGGGAAGCTCAGTGATGCCTTTGAAGTGAAAACAGGAGTGAAACAAGGTTGCCTACTATCCCCCATGATATTCCTGATTGTGGTCGACTGGATCATGCAGCAAACAGTAGGCAGCGAGAAGAGGGGGATACACTGGACGACGGAAAAGAACCTAGAAGACTTGGATTTCGCCGATGACTTATGCCTAATGTCACATAAACTTGAAGATCTGTAGGCAAAAACTAACAAGTTGACAGAAGAGGCAGCTAAGACGGGACTTCAGGTGAATATAGAGAAGACAGAAGTGATGAAGATACCGCACCACCACCATCAACAACAACAACAAACTCCAATGACCGTCAACGGGAGAAACTTGAAGGAAGTAACCTCCTTCACTTATCTAGGAAGCACTGTTTCAACTACAGGCGGGACGGACGAGGACGTCAAAGTCAGAATCGGAAAAGCAAGACAGGCGTTCATTAGCCTGAAACCAGTGTGGAGATCTTCTGCACTCAGCATGTGGAACAAGATACGGATTTTCAACACCAACGTCAAGTCAGTGCTCTTGTATGGTTCAGAGACTTGGCGCGTCACGAAAGGCATTTCCAATAAACTACAGACATTCATCAACAACTGCTTACGCTCGCTGCTGAAGATCAGATGGCCAGAAAAAATAAGCAACAAGGAACTCTGGGAACGAACCAACCAAGAACCTATCACGCAACAAATATGCAGGAAGAAGTGGAGATGGATTGGCCATGCACTGAGAAGGCCGACTGAGGACATCACGCGTCAGGCCAGTTGCTCGAGTGGAATCCCCATGGGAAGCGACGAGTTGGACGTCCGAGGGTGACATGGAGGAGGTCATGCGAGGAGGAAATGAGAGGCTGTGGGCTGTCGTGGAACCAGGTTCAAAAGATCTCAGAGAACAGAGGTCACTGGAGGCGTGCTACTGAAGCCCTATGTTCCACTAGGAACCCAAGGGACTAATAATAATAATAATAATAATAAAGTAGAGATGAATCGGTTATACACTGAGAAGACGGTTTATGGACGTCACTCATCAGGCCAGACCAGACCGTCGATTGCAAACCCACATGGGAAACGATGAGTTGGGCGTGCGAGACGAGGGTGACATGAAGGAGATTGTGTGTGAGGGAGAAATGAAAACTTGTGGGCAGTGGTATAGACAGGTTGGAAAGACCGGAGAGCAGAGAGTGAGATGCCGATGTGCTACTGAATCTGTGTATTCCACTAGGAACTCAAGGGAGAAATAATAATAATATTCAAGATGCACAAAATGTTGTTTACAGTATGGTACTCAGTGGGTTTATAGAGTAGGAACTATGGTAGTCCCCCACGAACAAAGACTGTTCGGATTATGGCTTTTCGCACTTTCTTACTGTAGGATGATAGGTAATCCCCTTTCAGGTTATCGTATATTCAGTAATAGTTTGAAGGGATTATTTGTCTTATTCCTATCCTCTTGATTCACATACCTCAGAGGATATCATCAAAAGACTTATAAACTATGATCTGGAAATTTTTTTATCCCACTTGGCTTTACGTCTTATGTTGATACTTTGAAAACGAGATTACGACTTCACAGTACTGCAACTAGCAGTAACTAATGCAAGTCATTGGTCTGCTATTTTTATCCCTGAAGACTGAATAGATGAGTGTAAAGAGTATTACACTGATGAGTTGAAACGCATCGATTCTGTCTTTCCCACAAATTGGATATGACATCAACTATAGTCAGGATACCTCAAGAGATATGATCTGCGTAATTATGAATACAGTATATACAACTCTAGGTTTAATAAAATTATCAAAGAGTTTGACCATTATCTAATACATCTTATTGCAAGCAGTTTCTATGTTTGTGTGTGTGTGTGTGTGTGTGTGTGTGTGTGTGTGTGTGTGTGTGTGGTATATTTCAAATTGAACAGTCAGAAACCTCACGACTAATTACTCCCTTCTGTTCCCGTTATGAGTAGAAAACACCAATCAATACATGTGAGTGAGATTATTATTTTTTTCCCTTGGGTTCCTAGTGGAACATACACATTCAGTAGCACGTCACCATTTCACTGTCTTCTCTACAGTCTTTCCAACCTGCCTACACCACTCTCCACAAGTTTTCATTTCTTCCTCATACACCGTCTACTCCATGTCACCCTCACCTCACACACCCAACTCGTCGTTTCCCATGTGTGTTGAAATTAAGGATCTGGTCTGGCCTGATGTGTGATGTCCCTAAATCGTCTTTTCAGTGTATGCCCAATCCATCTCCACTCTGTTCTTCTGTAAATTAGCTGTACGATGGGTTCTTGGTTGGTTCGTTCCCAGGATAGAGTTCCTTGTTGCTTATTCTTTCTGGCCACCTTATCTGATCTGATGTCCTGTATCAAGTGAGTGAGAGTAGGCGGCAGCTGTTGATGATGTGTGTGCAGTTTGTTGGAAGTGCTTTTCCTAACGCTCCAACTCTCTCAACCATCACATAGAAGCACTGCCTTACTTGACTGACATTAGTGTTGATAATCCGGATGTTGTTCACACTTTATGCTGAGTGCAGTGCAGTAGATCTCCACACTGATTTCAGATTAATGAATGAAGGCCTGTCTTGCTGTTTTTCTGATCCTGGATTTCATATCCTCGTCTGTACCGCATGTAGTTGAAAAGAAGCAGCCTACGTAGGTGAGTAAGATGTCACCTAGTTATCTCGATCTCTGAAAACTGTTTACCTAAATTATTATATTTAGCCAACAATCCTTAATTCGACTGATACGATGTCTAGAGGAATATGTTTACTGGACAATTTTTTCCATTTCACTGAAAAGTCACATTGCGATTTAGGCTCAGTAGACAATCCTATGTATATAACATGTATATAACATGAAATCTCTGGGGGGAAACAGGTAGAGTTATCACTCAACCAGTTGAATTTCTCTGAGACTCTGACAGGAAGGAAGAAACGTTGAAAGGAAGTACAGAAGAGAAACGAAGCAGTGACCGTAACTGAAGACCAACTCATAAGGAATATGGATGAGAAGCAAAATATGCGAAAGCTGAGAACTCTGATGAGAAACGACTTGAGGAAAATAGTGACCTGTCAAAGTTGGTGATCAAGTTGAAGTGTAAAGAATAAAAGTACACCACTGGAATTGGATTAGATTCATGACAGCTCCTGTTAAAGTGAGAGGAACCATATGTTATCACTGAAAGCCGCATTGCGGTTTGCGTGACACGAAAAGTAGACAAACAGAAACTTGTAAATATCAGTTAACTTTAGAAATGAGTTCAGTTGAAGAAACAGATTGAATCAAAGAAAACAGCTGTGGGTCACGAATGTGTGGGTGTGTGAGTACTACTTATACGTGTCTATGTAAGTAGTATATAACATAAAATCTCTGGGGAAAGCAAGTAGAGTTATCATCTAATCGGTAAATATATTTTGGGAGGAAAGCAGAAATATGGCGAAAAGACAACGAAAATAAAAGATGAATTCATCTGGAGTGAAGATTGTAGAGACCATCTGCATGAACTTTGTTCATTGTAAGGTTTTCATCAATTCCATCATTTCAGTGATTGGTGACCAGAGAGTAACTGACTTCATGTTATCTAGTCCTAGGTGCTAAGCGAATTCTATAAATCATTTACACTGTGGTCACCAGGCTTGGTAATTCAGCATCGCGATGCACTTTTGACAGATGTTAGTTGGATAGAGACAATCCGAAGGGAGCCCTTAACTTAGATCTCATGCTTTTTGGTACATGTCAGCAATCAGTGTATCTAATCCAGTCCTACAGGAGGTCAGTCTCAGTTAAGTAGCTTAATGCCACCCTCTCTGACTTTACCACTGGCTGGCAGATGGGATATCAATTCTGCGGAGGTTGCAGATACGCGTTGCTAAGGAGTGCCAAAAAGTACGAGACCTAGGTCCAACAAGGGTCCCTGCCGATTAGCTGCATGCAACAAACATCTATCAGGATTCTACCTGTGTTACTTCTCCAAAACAGCGACACAGCGTGGTCAAGGAACTCCTTTAGTTTCTGTCATTCCTTTTGTATAACGTAGCAGGAAAGAAATCAGAGATAACTTATATAAATATCGACAAAATAAACAGCATAAACTAAGAAAAAAACTACACTAGATAGCGTGATCACCGCCCTCTTCCCATCCGCCTACATGAAGCATCATCACATATCTTCACTCATATCAATAAGCATGCAGACAACTATGGACATGAATTTGACTGGGAAAATGTGAAAATCCTGGCTGGATATAGGAAGTACAAAGAATGTCACAGAATTTTTAACAGCTTACCATTCACAGCAGTCAACGATCAACAAACATTATTAACATTGACCCAATCTACCAACCAATAAGAAGCAACAAGGAGGTCGAAGGTCATATTGATAGAAGAGCCAATCAAAATGCGAATGGAGACAATAATAAGCTTTTAGCAGAAACAACCAATCACACCCAAGGTCATCCGGACAAGCTCCTGAGCTACTTGGGGAGAAAACTAAATGGCTCACTTCTTCCTGAAATTTGTGTTTATGATGACGAAAGCTTTACAATTCAGCTATGTAGTCAGTTTAGAGAATATTACATCATTGAAATCAAAATACTTCACGGGATTCTAATTACCCACCTCCACTTGAAACGTTTAATGCTCAATTTTTTTAAGTATCAGTTTGACCTTGAGAGTATAACACAGCAGGGAGTTTTTTCAGCTCCCTGTTTCCAACAGCGAGTGAACTCTACACTACCATCTGAGATACATTGACTATGAAAGTGTAAAGTATATTTGTGATTTTTTTTCACAGTAACTGTTTTTATAAGAAATCAATTATTGATTTTTGTTTAAAAACTCGTCCATATACTACTGAAGGATAAAAGTTCATTATTGAAAGTGAGTATAAAGAAAAAGGAGTATAATGACTCAAGTTTTCTGAAAGGCAGACAGTCTGTGAAAAAAAGCAAAATATATTCAACAGTCACATGCATATTTGTGCAATAAGCGATGAAAGACACTTCTTATGTGGAAGCTAATGATACTACCATCTTGCTTCTCATGTCTCAGTAGGTGGGACATAGTTCCAACTCATTACTCATTGGTTCAAAGTCATCCCCTTAAGCCAATGAGCTTCAACTCCATAAAGCAGTCAGTATCCGGATAATTTAAAGGAGGGTGGATGAAGATAATAAGGTATTTCATATTATGTACAGTCCTAATCCACTGAACGGAAAGCAAAGCCTAACTATTCAATCAATTTGGATAGTATGTCAAAAACTAACATATTGCACATACTAATCAAAACTAAGGTATTGCTTTTTACACAACTTTACACTCATAACATGTTTACATTAACATTTTCAGTGGGAATTTAAAAGTCACCATAGCAACTGCTGAAATAACCAATCAGGTTTCAATATTTCAGTCAGAAAGGTGATTTTCCTTAAAATAAAAAAGCGTAATCGTCTATTTCAACAGTTACAAGAGTGATCTTTAAATTTACTCCATTTTCACACTGAACTCATACAGTAATAACTGGTAACCATGACACTTATCCTCAAACTATTATTATCATGTATGAACATTATTATTATTTTTTGTCCCTTGGGTTTCTAGGGGAACATGCACCTTCAGTAGCACGTCGCCATTCCACTCTCTTCTCTCCAGTCTTTCCAACCTGCCTACACCACTGCACACAAGTTTTCACTTCTTCCTTATAAGATTTCCACTATGTCCAATAAAATCCATCTCCACTCTCTTCTTCAATGTATTTCTTGGACAATGGGTTCTTGGTTGGTTCGTTACCAGACCACAGCGAGGTCCCCATTGCTTATTCTCTCTTCTCTTCTCATCTCATCCGATCCTCAGTATCGAGTAAGTGATTGAGCGTAGGTGGCAGCTGTCGATGTGATATATGTATGTATGTAGTTTGTTGAAAATGCTATTCACAATGTGCCGCCATCTCTCTCAACCATCACATGGAAGCACTGCCTTACTTGACTGACATTAGTGTTGATTATCCGGATGTTGTTCATGCTTTATACTGAGTGGAGTGGAGTGGAGTAGATCTCCACACTGATTTCAGATTAATGAATGAAGGCGTATTTTGCTGTCTTTCCAATCCCCGCTTTGACATCTTCATGTGTGACTGTGGCGTGTGTAGTTGAAATGATGCTGCCTATGTAGGTATTTGAGAGAGATAACTTCCTTGAAATTCCTCTTGTTGACAATGATTGATGCTTTTTGTTTTTGTTGTTGTTGTTGGTTGGATATCTTCATCACCTGTGTCTTCTCTACGTCCACCTGAATGAAGTGTTGTCTTCGCTGCCTCGCTTTTTCTTGCCTGTTCTGCCAACTTGTTAGTTTTCGCCTGTAGGTCTGAGAGCTTGTGCGACATTATACATGTATAAACAACGTGGTTTGATTTGTCACTATTTACTGTTTATAACTGCAACAATTTATACAACTTTTATTGTGTGATGAAACGGCTTCCGTGAGGTTGGAAAACACCAGTCTTGCTGTATTAATCGATATCCTTCCTGTTAATTAATAAAACCAAACTTATCAGTTTCTCTTGGGATATGTGCATCGTTTAGAATGTTTTGGGAAATATATTAGTCAGTGGAACCCAGTATATGCATTTCGTTTTGTTTAGGACTCATCAGCCAGTACCACTTATACGTATTGATGTTCCGATTGAGACTCGATTGTGGTGCCCATCACTCCAAAAAGCAGAAACTGATCCACTTATTTACTTCTTATTCAATGGATATTAGCACTGTAAATTTCCACTTTCTCGTTGTTAATTCACCAGAATGGATAGAAGGCAAAGCATGTCCAGGGTTCTATTGCTACCCAATGCATAATATACTATCTGCTTAGTTTATTTATAATTTTCAACATATCCTTTACATTAAAATTTAAAATTCATTGAAGAAGCACTGAAAATCAGGAAGCACAGAATAGTTTTTTTCATAGTACTTTGAGAAAATTCTTTACTGTGCACCCGGTTTAGGATCCAGTTCAGGACTTTAAGGTCTTGTAGCTAACAGGTTGATATTCAGTAAGTGGGTTCCAGTTCAGTCTTTTATACTTCCCAACTTACGTTTTTCCAAATATACTTTTCGGATTAATGATGGATCGTGGCTAGTAGTGGAATACAGGATGCGCATTTCGTCCTATTTGGGACTCGTCAGCTGGATGTACCTGCTTCCTAGTGAGTGATGTTGTTTCCACCGGAATTCGGACTCAGGAGCGATCGCTTCAAATGCCAGAGCGTTATGCACTACACCATCAAGCCACGATAGCCACTTCTTGTGCGACGGGTATAGTTTTAATATAATTGTTTTTATATGATACCGTCGTTAACTGGACCGAAATGATTCGTCTCTATTGGCATATGGGCTCCTGTTCGGATGACTCGATATTGCATGCGTTCTAATTGTATTAATGATGGATCAATTCGGTCCAAGCAACGACGGTATCATACATAAACAATTATACTATGGTTTTCATAGTTTTGCTCCTCATAAACCTAATTGCATCAGTTGGTTATCAATAACTAATCAGATGGTGATTTGCGGGACTGACATGCATTGGTGAATCTTTGAAAACCTGAGAGCATTAGGCAGCTGTTCCGTCCTGGTTTGTGACTCCTCAGAAGTACGCACCAACGACCCTTTGAGGAATTTAGCCTAGTACCGTCAATTCCCATGACTCGTGCGTTCAGTGTTCCACAGTTTTCTACTTATGTTAATACTATTTGTTGATAAGCTTGCGGTTCTCTGTTGTTTTACCGGATCGAACTGTTCAACCTCCTTGGTATACGGGCTCCAGTGTGGATGCCTCGATATTGCCTGTATAGTTATTATGGTAATTTACTTTACTGTGACTATCAGAGGAATCCAGAACGCGTGTTTCTTCCTATTTGGAACCCGTCAGCTGGATGTACTTGTACCCCAACAAGTGATGTTGTTCCCACTCGGACTCGAATTCAGTGCCCATCACTTCAAACACCATGGCGTTATTCACTAGACTAGGTTCAGGTTCTGGATTCCTCTGCCAAGCAAAATACTTATGTTAATTCACTAAATAATATGATCACCATTCACTTTCACCAATGGACATCATCATTTGGTTAGGCCTACAGGTACTTACCTTTCATTCATAGTGATTACGGCTTGACCACTGAAAAGTGACCAGTATTATGTATACTCTACATAGCGTCCTAAAATCAAAGTGGTAATTTAATATTCCACTTCTTCATGGTCGCTTTTAGTGTATATATGTTGCCACTATATCAGTAATCGTCAGGTCTCCATCTGGTATATTTCTAGGCATGTAAGCTGTTGGTTGGATAGATTCAGTCGACAGAAAGCCCTGCTCAGCCTAGATTTCGTGCTTCTTGGCAATCATCATCAAGATATATCTTCAACTTCAAGGAAATCGACGTCTCCTGAGATATGTCAACCTCCGTCAATCAGTTTTAGAGTCAGCAGTGTTTCCACTGAGCTCTCCATCCCGAGATTGACCTTCTTGTTAATATAAGTATCATGTAACTCAGCAACACCATATGTTTCATAGCACACCTATCTGTTCAGAGATAACGACAATTTACGGACTCTAGTCTGACATTAAAACACTAACCACAAACAATCAATTTTGATATCCCCATATAATACCATAATTAGCACATATGGAGCAGCAAATAATTCGCCCTATATTATCTACCATTGTCTTTTGGTCATTGTGAAGAATAGTGGTGAACATTTGAATTTTAGGATAGAGATATTCAGAATCAGTTGCAATCTGGTCCAATGATTTGATTGGTAGACTTTTCATTGTCATCCTAGACATCATCATCACTGCTTTATTATGAGAGAAAGATGGACATCAAACTTCAGCCAATCAGGTTAGAGTAAAGCAAATTAGCATGCTATATTCTTTATGAAACACTCATGAACTGATTTTAATGTCTGGCATGACACCGAAATATCCACCAATTAAAATCTAAGCTCATGTAGGACAGTATAAGGAGTTTCGGTTGCATTCTGTTCTCTGAGCTGGATTGTTTAGTCGTGAAGCTTTCATTGTCTCTCTCCTAGACAGAGACATCATCCACAGCACTAACTTCAGTATGAAGTGAGCTGTCAATATCTCTCTGTGAGTGATTTAGTAGTTTGCCCTCATAAACTGGTTTGTGATTGGTTGTTTCTTCTGATTGTTGTGTCATTGGCTGTATGGACTTTCCTGTTGGCTGTTCTTCTGCTTCACCTCTGACCTTTATGTCGTTTATCATTTTTCTTATTGGTTGATAGATTGGGTCTATGTCTATACATCTATTGACTGCTGACTGACTGACCTGTATGCCAAGCTTCTAGGAATTCTCTGATATTCTCTGTGTTTGTGTATTGAAATGAGTGACAAAACGTCGTGGCGTTTAATAGCCAATTGGTGATCCACTATACGGAGTTTCCTCATCATAAGTTAATTTGTAGTAGTAAATGAAAGAAATACCATCATGAAGTGGTTTTTAGCTGACTGTGAACAATCCTAAGAGATCCTCTATTCCCCTATTACCATTGGTCATCATACGGAGGATAAGGATTAGTTGAGTGGTGACTAACATTCACTGTGAGATGTCTTTGATATTATGAACAATGGGTTTTTCGATAAAATTGTTCGTATTTTTTGAAATAGCAGTCATCATTAAGTTGAATGTGTATTCCAGTTTGACATACGTCACTCGAAAGACTTCACTCAGGTTTTAGGAACCGAAAGCTTCATTCATAGTCATCCTGTCAAGAGTGTAAAGTATGCCGAAACCTTGGTCAGTAGCTTCTTACCTAATGACTTCTAATGGTTAACACCAGAAAATAGTAATATGTAGACCTTACTAGTCTCATTCCGTTTTTATGCTTTAGTCAAACTGGTTAGAGTTCTCATAATAGACCTTTCGATAAATCGATTTACGGATCAATGATCACTTCTCACGTCTAAGACTTGACTAACTAAATTTCCAGATTATTCATACTACACTAACCTTGATATTTCGAAAATTAAGTTCAATGTGAACACAGTTAGTTGTAAAAAATTAGTATGGATAAATATTAGAATGGTATATAAAAGTTTGAAGGAACTTACTCAGAGATAAGCTACTGAAATGCATTTAAGTAGTTTTAACTCACTAGGGTTTGTACAACTATCGATTTTCACGGTTAATGAAGATATCATTTACACTTTCACAAAACTTGACCACTTCATAACCGCTATTTATTATTATTGCTATTTGTCCATTGGGTTCTTAATAGAAAACACATCTTCAGTAGCACATCTCCATTACACTCTCTTCTCTAAAAACTCTTGAACCTGGCTCCACGACTGCCCACAAACTCCCATTTCTTCCCAACACACCATCACCTTCATGTCACCCTCACCTCACTCTCCAAACTCGTCGTTTCCCATGTGGGTTCCAATCGACGGTTTGGTCTGGTGCGTGATATCCCCGAATGGTCTTCTCAGTACATGCTCAATCCATCTCCACTTCCTTACACTGCATATTTGTTCAGCGGTAGGTTGTTGGTTGGTTCGTTCCCAGGACAGAGTTCCTTCTTGCTTATTCTTATTATTCTGGCCATCTGATCTGATATTCAGTAATGAGCCAGCGTAGGTGGTAGTTGTTGATGAATGTCTGTAGTTTGTTAGAAATCCCTGTCGTAACGCATCGCCAAGTCTCTGAGCCATGCACAAGCACTGACTTAACTGAATTGGTGTTGAAAATCCGGATGTTGTTCCACATGCTGAGTGCAGATCTCCACACTGGTTTCGGGTTAATGAACGCATGTCTTGCTTTACCGATCCTGGCTGCTTTGGCTTACTTGTCTGTGCCGCCTGTAGTTGAAACAGTGCTGCCTGCCTAGGTAGGTGAAAGAGACTACTTCCTTTAAGTTCCCCCGTTGATGGTGATTGGAGCTTGTTGTTGTCGTTGTTGACGGTGGTGTTGTTGGTTGGTTATCTTCATCACCACTGTCTTCTCTACATTCACTTCAATAGTGTCCCGTCTTCGCTGCCCTACCTCGCCTCTTCTGTCAACTTGCTAGTTTTCGCCTGCAGATCTTCAAGTTTGTGTGATATTATACACAAGTCATCGTTGGCGAAATCCAAATCTTCTTTTTGGGGTCTTTTCTCCGGTCAAACAGCGTATCCCCTTCTTCTCGCTCCTCACAGTTTTCTGCATGATCCAGTTCAGTCGACCACAATCACGAATATCATGAGTGATAGTAGACGGCAGCCTTGTTTTACTCCTGTCTTCACTTAAGCGGCATCACTGAGCTTCCCATTGTGGATTACTTGGCATGTGGCGTCTTTGCATAGCTGTTGAATGAGATTGATAAAGGTTTGTGGTATTCCGAAGTGCTGAAGCAGCTGCCTGTAAAATTACTTCACGGTCGACGCTGTCAAAGGCCTTCTCAAAGTCGATGAAGTTGAGGCAGAGATCCAGTTGACTGCCATTCTATACTCTGTTCTATGATGATGCGTAGCGTAGCGTTGCAATTTGATGGGCACATGATTTTTACTTCCTGAATCCAGCCAGCCAGCTAGCCTGTTCCGGTCATAGTTTTGAATCCAGTTCATTCTTTAGTCTCTCCAGGATGATGCGGCCTAATATTTTGCTTCGGGTGGACAGGAGCATAAGTTCTTCATACTTGGTTTTGAATTTAAGTAGAACACCAGATTTCTATTCAGTCTACTCAATGGAAAGCATCAATAACATAGGGAATATAGAAAGACAGTGGTAACAGTATATGCAAATCGTTTGTTAATCGATTCCAGGTTGGACTTCATCAGGGATTGGCATTGCCAACTGTTTCGTTCTAGTATTGGACTCCTCAGTAGTACGAAATCACGTTCTTGACAGAGAATTAAGCAGATCCCTAGTACAAACCGAGAATATCATCAAGTATGATGATGAAACGTTCGTGACAAGAATGCTAAAGCTCAGGGAATACAAAGCCACTGTCATCCTCATCCTGAGATATAAATCTTTTGCATCATTCCAAGAATAAGCAACATTATCTTTGTCACATGTTCTCGTATCAGGCATACAGACTAATTATCGTGGAACTGAGGACACAAATACATCGACACAAGTCTTCATCTTATTTCCTAGCAACATTCAAGAATGATACTGAAGTAGATTTAAGTGTAGGATGAGAGAGAGGGTAAATCGATAACGGTCAGTGAAAATACTAAATTGATTTTGGTGACTAGCAGAGGAATCCAGTGCGCCTTTTTTTTCCTATTTGGGACTCGTGAGCTGGATATGCCTGCACCTCAGCGAATGATGTTGCTCTCACTCAGGCTCGAACCCAGTGCCCTTCGCTTCAAACACCAGGTTGTTATCCACCAAGCCACTGCAGTAAGATAGCCAGACCTCAGAAAAGATAGAGAGTGAATATATCTACGCCGTTGAGATTGATCTTCAGTCATACCATCGAATGTTTCCATCCTTTAATTCCTAACTATCGCCTTGAGAATAGCACCTAGATAGTCAACACTTCTGTAAAAGGCTCTAATCAACAGTCGGAGGTTTTATGAATTGGCACCATATCTCGGTATTTGTATTAACGATAATCGATCATTTGTCATGATCCATGAAACTATTGAACACCTTTAACAGTGAACCCCGGGAAATTTGAAGTAATCATATATGAACAACAAGATTATGAATGGACTTTTGTCCGTAATCATACACAAAAGTTCATTTACTACTCTATGAACCATATGCATATGTAAAAAGTCATGCTCCTTTTTATTCAGAAATCTAGACGACGGCTGAATGAAGGCGGTTTGAATTCGTCATACATCTGTGGATTATCAATGATAAACCTCATGAGGCTACAATCTCATCATTAAGTTCACTTACTACTTGTTTATCTTAAATTTGACTTTAGTCAGTTGGGAGCACAATTTGTAAATTTTTCATTGAATTGATCCCAGAACTCAATGGAGTTCTGTTGAAAACAAGCGTGTCTAACATTATGGTTAATTGAATAAAGTCTGAAGACCGGTGTACTCGTGTTACTAACCATTACTCATTAGTTTGTTAGACTAGGAATGAAGAGTAACTTGAGAATTGAACTTGTAGACCAATCAGAAAAGAAGTTAAATTTATTGACAATGAGTAAACAGATGTAACTGTCTAGTCTACGGTGGTCAGTACCAACCGAATGATGCAATATATATTGCCAACTGGCAACATAATCCAATACTGAAGGCAGTTAGTTACGGCGTGAATAGCTGAGTAATAGAGTCTCTGACTTCAGCGCAGATTAACGCATAGTTGAATCACTGAGGTACTATTAGGTTCCTCGTGGTAACTTGTATGACTTGCCAACGAACATGCAACCTAAGTCGACCAAGGTTTCCAGCATCTGGGTTTCCTTACAGACAAGGGCTCAACTTCATCTAAGCCTGTTGAAAATGGTTAGTAACAAACGAGGAAGCATATAAAAACGTGTTTTCCTTCAAATCATTTATTGTACAATAGTTTCATTTAGTACTCATTGTTGCGTCGTTGTTACTGTCTGTTATCATCCGTAAAGAGGATGATTAACTCAGCTTATTTTCCGATTGTTTCCACTTTAACGTTAGCTGGAATTACTAAGGGTAAGTGTGGCATTGATGAAAGATGAAGTAAATAAGGACACTATGAACAAAGATGAATAGAAGCATATGTGACAATCACTGTCACCATTAATACTACTTATATCTCAATGTCAGTAGTATGTAAGCATATACTTCAATGATCGTAAAAATAACTAATAAGTAATAGAAATGAAATAATGGACGAAATTTTTAAAAACAGTGAGCTAACATATGTGCGTGTGTGTGTGCATATTGTATAGAAAAATATGAAAATGAAAGTTTCGTATCTATTTGACGTCATCATCCTCTACAGAAAAACTACAATACACTATACTACCAACCTCTTGAAGTGTTTACACCTTGTTTTACAAGATCAATAGAATCATACCATTTCTATAGAAATTGATGGCTAGAAGTAACAAAATGAAAAAAAAAAGGGGATGAAAATAATAATTCAATGAAATGATTACTTTCAGGTTATTAGAATCATTTTCACTGTTCTCAATTATACAATTGGTTCTTCAATATACAAGATGCCATTACTAAATTTAGCAGTAAGACATTCAGGATCTACATTATCTGGTATATCATATTCTTTAGAGAATTCTCTAACAGCAGTACGATTTGATGTACGTTCTTCATGACGTGCTTTCACATAAATACGATGATTTAATGTTTTAATTTGTATTTCTGCTGGTGAATAATCTGTATCCACTGGAAGTTGTAAACAAAATCTACGTTTATTTAATTGTTGACAATTGAAAGTAGATTGTGGATGATAATTATGTTTCATTTTTAGTATAGTAGAATGTTGAAAATCATTTTCATTATTAGGTGATAAAATATCATAATCTGAATGTAAAGAATGTGTTGAAGAATAATTGAATTTTGGTGATTTAATCTCATATATACTTGGATATTGTTGAGATAACTTTCTTGATGATTGATAATGTTTACGAGTTAAGAATGGATTAAATGAAGTCTCAGAATGAATAGAATGTATATCAGTAGAGGATGAAAAAGGTGGAGGTTTCATAGGACAACTAACAGTTAATATACCATTTAAAGAGAGAACAGCAGAGATTTTTTCATCATTTATACCTGAAGGTAAATTAATTGAACGAGAATATTCTCGAAGAGATGAAGTGGAATTCTTCTCCTTTTTATTATTATTATTATTATTATTCAAACTGTTTGTTGATTGATTCCTTTCAGTTTTAGCTGTTACTACTAATTGTCCATTGTGTACAAATACTTTCACTAATTCTGGATCATAATTGGATAGATTGAAATTAGCTACAAAGTGTACACTTCCATCTTCAAATTGTTCATAACCAGTAGATGAATAAGTTTTTGTCAAAGTATCATGTGAACTAGACGAATTCATTACTTCTCTATTATCATTAAATAGATCAGTTGAACTTCGTAAATGATTAGATGATCGTAGATCATTATGCATTATTTTAAATTCTTCATTCCATCGTCTACGACGTTCTTCTATTCTACGTTTCATATCATCAAAAAAATGATCTGTTGTCTCTGTGAATCGTAAAGGACTTGAAGAAATTGTACGAAAATGCTTATTCCATGGTCGTTGATAATAGATTTGTTCATTACTCAATGTATGACGATTATGTGTATCCCAGTTATTTCTATTATTATCATTATTATTAACGATATCATATTTCCATGTTTCGTCTGATGGCAACACTGAATCTGTATCAGATAGTCTCGTATGCTTCGTATAATCATTATTAATTACTGACTTGTTATTTCGTTCAACAGGAATGCGTAGTTCAGTTCGATAATTGGTCATTTCTTGTTGTCTAATAACATTACTATCATTATTACTACTACACTTATACTGATTTTAATGGAAAAACATGAAATAATTCCCACTGATACAAAAATTGACTATACTATAAATGTCATTTCAAATCATTTTCATCCCACTCTTGTTAAAACACAAATATAATTTGACAGATTTCAATAATCAATGTATATATCGCCAGCCAGTAAATGTCGTCTTCAGGTTGGATTGAACTAAAAGAATAAGGTAGCTGAGACCCTTTCCAAAGTGTAAGTGATTGACGAGAATGTGGAAAATCAAAATGTGTAAAGTGAAGTGTCTGTCTACTTGTCGCTCATTCACTCTCTATACACCCCTCTCTCTCTCTCTCACACACACACACTTTCAGCCTTTCATGTACTCTCATTTAAACACACACGCACGACGTGTCCTTCAGACTATTCTGATGAATCAATAAGAAACGCTTGACCGTTTCATCTGTCTGTCTGTCTATCTATCTATTCTATACATCTGCAGATTACATTTGGATGTTGTATGCGCACATTTAACTTTGTGTGACCTTGATGTCGCCGCACTAGCACTGTGACATCTCATTTGCTGTATGTCACAGGATTTTTTCTCTAGCAGAAGGTAACTGTCAGTCTCTCTTTCCTACTACCTTTCGTAAACTGGAAGTTACAGTCACAGGAGGAAATAATTAAGCTCTCACTTACACATTTACAAATTTGTCATTGGTCTTAACACATAACTACACACAGAAATGATGTAATCAGAACTTTAGTTAAAAATTTGTTTAATCTAGGGGACAGTATAGTTTTTTCTACTCTAGAGAGTAAAAGGCGTTCATTCACCTGAAACCAGTGTGGAGATCTACTGCACTGCACTTAACATAAAGCGTGAACAATATCCGGATTCTCAACACCAATTCAGTTAAGTCAGTGCTTCTGTGTGATGGCTGAGAGACTTGGCGATGCTTTACGACAGGGATTTCCAACAAACTACAGACATTCATCAACAACTACCACCTACGCTGGCTCGATAGTGAAGATCAGATGGCCAGAATAATAAGAATAAGTAAGGAGGAACTTTGGCTGGCCGGCTGGCTGGCAACGAACCAACCAACAACCTACCGCTGAACAAATATGCAGTGTAGGGAAGTGGAGATGGATTGGGCATGCACTGAGAAGACCATTCGGGGATATCACGCACCAGACCAGACCCTCGATTGGAACCCACATGGTAAACGACGAGTTGGGTGTGTGAGGTGAGGTTGACATGATGGCGATGGTGTGTTGGGAAGAAATGAGAGCTTGTGGGCTGTTGTGGAGCCAGGTTGAAAAGATTACAGAGAAGAGAGTGTAATGGAGATGTGCTACTGAAGATGTGTTTTCTACTAAGAACCCAAGGGACAAATAATAATAATAATAATAATAATAATAATAATAATAATAATAATAATAATAATGGAGATTAAAAGGATTGACCTGAGGGATCAAACCCATGTCAAAATCCGAAAGTTCACATTTCCTTGATTCTCTCAATTTTTGGAACACACTAAGACCGTCGTCCAATTCCATCCTTAAGTATTTGTTCTCATATACATCTTGTTTACAGGGGTCAGGTCACAACTTTTAATTAGAACTTCTGGAAAACTATCTTGAGGACTGGTATGTAATTCAGCTTAGAGGTTTTTGCCACGAAATAGGTGTTCAATACAGCCAGGTTTTCAATGGTTCCCCTACTGAAATCCATTCATGGAAAATAATATCTTGACATCAATTATAATTTTATTATTACTTGTCCCTTGAGTTCCTAATGGAACGAAGGGCTTCAGTAGCACATCTCCATTCCACTCTCTTCTCTGTAATCTTTTCAACCTGGCTCCACAACAGCCCACAAACTCCCATTTCTTCCCAACACACCATCACCTTCATGTCAACCTCACCCCACACGCCCAACTCGTCGTTTCCCATGTGGGTTCCAATCGACGGTTTGGTCTGGTGCGTAATGTCCCCAATCAGTCTTCTCAGTACATGCTCAATCCATCTCCACTTCCTTACACTGCATATTTGTTCAGCGGTAGGTTGTTGGTTGGTTCGTTCCCAGGACAGAGTTCCTTCTTGCTTATTCTTATTATTCTGGCCATCTGATCTGATATTCAGTAATGAGCCAGCGTAGGTGGTAGTTGTTGATGAATGTCTGTAGTTTGTTAGAAATCCCTGTCGTAACGCATCGCCAAGTCTCTGAGCCATGCACAAGCACTGACTTAACTGAATTGGTGTTGAAAATCCGGATGTTGTTCCACATGCTGAGTGCAGATCTCCACACTGGTTTCGGGTTAATGAACGCATGTCTTGCTTTACCGATCCTGGCTGCTTTGGCTTACTTGTCTGTGCCGCCTGTAGTTGAAACAGTGCTGCCTGCCTAGGTAGGTGAAAGAGACTACTTCCTTTAAGTTCCCCCGTTGATGGTGATTGGAGCTTGTTGTTGTCGTTGTTGACGGTGGTGTTGTTGGTTGGTTATCTTCATCACCACTGTCTTCTCTACATTCACTTCAATAGTGTCCCGTCTTCGCTGCCCTACCTCGCCTCTTCTGTCAACTTGTTAGTTTTCGCCTGTAGATCTTCAAGTTTGTGTGATATTATACACAAGTCATCGTTGACGAGATCCAAATCTTCTTTTTGGGGTCTTTTCTCCGGTCAAACAGCTTATCTCCTTCTTCTCGCTTCTCACAGTTTGCTGCATGATCCAGTCCAGTCAACCACAATCACGAATATCATGAGTGATAGTAGACGGCAGCCTTGTCTTACTCCCATCCAAACTTCCCTTCAGAGGCATCACTGATCTTCTCATTTTGAATTACTTGGTATTTGGAGTCTTCATATAGTTGTTGAAGCAGCTGCCTGTAAAATTACTTCACGGTCGACGCTGTCAAAGGCCTTTTCAAAATCGATGAGGTCGAGGTAGACAGTTGACTGCCATTCTTTACCATCAAATAATCCCCATTAATTTTTAAATTGAGATAAAATTAATCTATTCGGCTGTTAGGTTGGTGTAGTAAAGCGAAAAGTAGTTGGATTCTCGTAAATGGTAGAAAGGACTTAACTCAAGGAGAACTTTTAGCCCAGCTAAGTTTCGGTCTAGACACTCAACCTTTCATCAACCCAAGCTTATTTTCGCTCACAGAGGATGTCGAGGTAGACATGTGTAATCCATATACTAACCAACTAAGTCGATAATGTTTTGCAGTCTCACACAACTCACCTACAACTGAAACCTAAGAATGTACGTTAAAAATCTACATTAATAACTTGGAATTACCACATCACGTTGCCAGTGATCCGAAAGCAACAGTGGTCGAACACCTGATCTCCTCTCTTGTCATCTACCTTAATGACAATTTTGCTCAGGGGTTGAATAGAAGAAAGAAAACTGCTGCACAGTATACTGGAGGGTTAACAGACGATTGTATATCATGACTACGTCCCTGATGCCTCAAGTTAGCAAAAGTCAATAGATGTTAATGATGGATCGCGGCTAGCAGTGGAATCCTGAGCCCTAATCCCGGTGGGAACAACATCACTCACTGGGAGGCAGGCACATCCAGCTGACGAGTCCCAAATAGGACGAAATGCGCATCCTGTATTCCACTGCTAGCCACGATCCATCATTACTATAATTAGAACACTGGCAATATCGAGTCATCCGAACAGGAGCCCATATGCCAATAGAGACCGATCAATTCGGTCCAATCAATGACGGTTTCATATAAAAACAATTATACTAAAAGTCTATAGAGCCTATTATATTAGTGCTGAGAGTAACGCAGAATTCAGAGTCTTAGGTAGGAGAGGTAACACAGTTGATGGGGTTGTGAACCTTCATCGACTGACATAACTGGGACAAGTGTCACATATGCCTAACAACCATATGTCTCGTCATATAATATTGGCCGAACCAAATTTAGGCTATAAAAAGGCTCAGCGAGGCAGAACTAAAACACAAAATCAGTGCGTGAAGTCACTGACTTTTCGTCTGACCCATGTAGGGGAATACAGACTAGGTGGTTGCAGTCCGCGGGACAAGAGGAACTAGTGGGTGTTCGCAGACTCTAGGTGATATAGCTCAGAATCAATGTCAGTGGTGCAGATGTATACACACATTACCCTCGTCTTACTCGCTACACTTAATCTCATCACCTTCGGTTACGTAGTAACACCTGGTCCTACGTTGATCTTAATGATGATGATTGGTGCTAAGAATTTACCAGCTACCAGTCCACTATGACTGATCCTACTTGCCAAGTAGTACCAAAAATGTAACACGCACGTGACTTGTAAGGAATTACGATTAGCCAATTGCTCTGTTCTACATCTATTGGAATATGCATTCAATTCTGTTGTAGAAGATAAACCAAGTATATGATTTTATCCCTAATTTTGCCTTACTTCTGCCTGATTTTTGACTATAACCTTAAAATAACTTTATAATTGCTGTTTTTCTGCCCTCTTAGCTTTAATTTTTCTCACTGTTTCTGAAGGCTGAATCCTCATTGGCTGTTAACTTTTTTAACCTATCAGTAAATTTATTGTTTGTCAAGGTCATTTAGTGTATACATATCATCACTCTCAACTGTTTTTCATTGTTGTTGAGACAGTGAAATCTTTCTATCCATGGTCCATCTTCTGTTCTTGTCTTCTCGTGCCAATGATATTGTTGTTGTGGTGGTTGACGTTCTGAATAGCGATTAAAGTGTACTTCTTTGTGTGTTAACTTCGCATTTCTTATAGACTGCTAGGTCACATAATCGGTCATAGCAAAGTAATGCCTCGTTGAATAGATTGGTCTCTGTTGGGATATGAGCTGCTACACAGATGCCTCAGTACTGTCTAAAGTAGTATCTAGGATGCGCACTTCGTTCCACTGGGGGTTAGTAAGCTGGATGTAACCGTATACCAGTGAATTATTTCGTTCTCATCGAGGCTACTGTGCATCAGCAGCCCAGCCATACAGTTCTGGACTTTGAAACGGTGAATTCTGAGTTCGAGTCTCTGGTACATCCAGCTGATAAGCCTCAAATAGGAGGAAATGAAAATTCTGGATTCCCCTAGTAGTTACCGCCAAATAAATTATTGGTAAAATGACATCCTAGAACAACGTAGTGAATAGGTGAGGATGATCAGCGGATCTCTTGGGTATCTACACTTAGAAGAATCTCTATCTTTCTAAGAGGGGCACTGTCTCTTTGATAACTAAGTCTATGTGGATCGGCACTAAGGACAGATAGCCATCAGTCCAGTTTCTAGAAAGCTTCTGATCACAACTTTATGTCTCTCAGCTTACTGGATGCATCACAGGACAAGAGTGCAAAACTTCTTCCTGCACTAAAAAGTAGAACACAATACTGTAAATCTCTATAGGTTGATCATAACTTACAGATGTGGCGAAAGACTCTCACCTTAGGTATTCCAGTGGTAATATCTTTGGCTAAGACCAGGCATGGCTATTCTGAGTGACAGATAGAATCTGTGTATCTCTTACGCTACTAACGTACTTGATTGATGGGTTCCACAAAGTAGGAAATCTAACTTGATAACTTGATACTGACCCTATTATGGTAATTGGCTTGGTTGTGGCTACCAGAGGAATCCAGTACACGCGTTTCATCGCATTTGGGACGCGTCAATTGGATATACCTTCACCCCAGTGAAAGATGTTGTTCCCACTGAGATTCGAACCTCATACCCATCGCTTTCTTTGGTTATCCAAAATTTCATGATCTCGACATCATGATTTTAAGTAGTTTTGCGTATTTAACGAAAGCCGAAATAGATTTCTGTGTATTAGAATAAATTCACTGACAAAAGAACGATGCTCATTTGGAAAGATAAATATTCATTATGGACCGAATAAAAATATTATTTCCAGTTTTACTCTAGTTACTTTTTACGCTCTGTTTAACATTACCATTGAGCCTAATGTTCACACTGGTTATTTATCTTTACACATTAGCCAATAAGATTCAAGGCCATTTAAATGCATGACAAGGACATTAAGCGTTGTGGCTGAAACACGATTATAATTGGTCAAAACAGAAACTGTTTGTAACTTAAGTCACAAGCTGTATATTGTTAGTAGTGAATTCATTAGCAACTTATTAGGTGGATATGTCATAAACAGCTAATTAAATTTTTCAATCAAACATTAATTGAGAGGAAAACCAATTTCTCACTGTATTACTTTCAATAAATAAGTATGTAAATATGAAGTTGTACAAAACGACTATTCATTGATCATTGATTAAAAAGTAATCAATTTGATGATATCCAGTCCTGAGTGCTGTGATTCTGTTGAGAGACTGACTACTTCCATACGCTTTGTTTCTTACTAGATGATTGTAAACAGTTGATAGGACACTTTGCTGAGCCTAGGATTCACACCTTGAAGGCATGGCAACCACAGTGAACGAGACTTTCCAAATTCTGAGTAAACAGCTCAGTGGTCTCACCCGCGAACTCTTTCTTACAGTTTTCATATTTCTACGTACGGTTGCACCTATAGGTTTTCAATGCGGTAGCAACCGTAACACTCAGGAGAGACTCTAATCTCCATGAAAAAAATACATAGATCTGCAGCAAAATCACTTGTGGGGCTAGGGAGGAGGGCATACTATGAAAGATTAAAAACCTAAACCTATTCACCTTGGGTTATCATAGAAACAGGAGTGACCTTGTTGTAGCCTGCAAGGTCATCCGTCAGGCAAATTACGCAGACAAACTAGTCTTGTCTGAAACTCAGAGGTCATAAAGAGGAGACCCCATTGAGATAGCATATCAGAGAGCTAACACCACGCTAAAGTTCAGCTCTCTCCGTGAGAATATGTGCTTTATGGAACACCCTACCGGGAGATGTAGTCACAGCCCCTGATTGGACTCATTCAAAAGACGGTTAGACAATCATGTCATTTCGCATGGTTTACCATGGACGCACTCAGGGAGTTACTAACTTCACTAACTCACCATGACTTCCCTTCTAACTACCACTCACTACTTCTATTCTTAATACACCCACATTATCTACTAACTCTTCTTTAGCAAATAGACCGATACTATTCAGTTTTACCTTTCGGATTATTCCCACATGATTTTTCTCACTATACACAATCCAGATCAGATATATTTCCAACTCCAACTGCATTTATCAGTTCACAAGAACATACAGTAGCAACTGAGTAGTAAAAATGAACAGGCGGTTAACTTTCAGTAGTGCCGAGCGCATGCCAAAGTGTCTGTGTTTCAGAGGTACATCGCCGTTCAACAGTGCAACAATTCGTCATTTATGTGGAACGGGACATTAAGTAGATGTGATGAAGTCCTTCATAGAATTCAATAGACAAATGATCACCCGCTTACGTCGAATTACCGAAGCCGCCACTATCCAACGCGTTCAACCGAATTTGTGTGTTCAAAATGAAGCAGTATGACATTTCACAGTGATAAAGTCTGTTTTAAGACATTAATTGGAGAACCTCAAACTACATTGTTGAATAGTGCTAATAAATTACATGCTCCCAGATGGATATCCTAAGAAACCGGGACCTATGGGATCAGTCACTTGCGGATGAAATGGATACCAATTGAAGATCTTGGTGGATAGTCGCTGTTTATCGATAATCAACAGGAATAGGAAACTGTCAACCACTAAACCCTGACCCTGTAGCTGGACGGTGAAAACCAGCACTGCGAAAACCTGAGAATCTTGGGTCGAAACTCTGAATGGGGTTATGCCTGCACACTACTAAGGACTACCGTAATAGTGAGAAGACAGTAGACAAACACGAAGGAAAGGGTACTCTTTCATACAGTGGGAATCAATCTCCTCCAGGATCATGACAGTGAGATTCAACTCAAAAGGAAGGAAGGAAGGTCACAATCATACAGTGCTACGCACCCACAGATAATGCAGACCAAGAGAAGAAGGAGGAATTCTAAAGACAACTGCAATCAATACTGAACAAGACGTCAGTCGGCGATATCAAAATTCTAATGGGTGACATGAATGCCAAACTGGGAGCGGACAACACAGGAAGAAAACTAACCATGGGTAGGGAATCGCTCGATGAGGTGATGAACCAGAACGCAGGACTGTTTGCAGAATTCTGTGCATCCAACGATTTGGTGATTGGAGGCATTGTGTTCAAGCACAAGGATATTCACAAAGCTACATGGATTTCACCAGACACCAGGACACACTAAAAACCAGATCAACTTCATGTCAATCTCACGAAAGTGGAGACGCAGTCTACTTGACACAAGGTAAGATCAAGAAGAGGAGCGGATGTAGACTCACACCACTCATTATCTAGTGCGAAGAACCTAACTCCAAAGTCAAGTTGAAAGCCTTCAAGGAAGCTGGTGATAGACCACAGTTGAAGTTCAACACCCGGAACACAAACTGAAGGACGAAACTACATAGGACATCTTCACGCCAGCCATCAACACAAAATGGGAGACACTTGGCAACGTCCATGAAGGCACCTGTGTGGAAGAACACTGGAAGTCTTTGAAAGCTTTGTGGAAAGAAACCCGCATAACCGTATAAAGAAGGAAGAAGAAGCGCCAAGATAATGAATGGATCTCTGTGGACACATGTAAACTGATAGAGGAGGGAGAGGGAGTTGGTGAAGCAGAAGATAAACCAGTGCAAGGATGAACATCGAAAAGAGGAACTGAGTACAATGTATAAAACAATACACTGGACAAAGAAGTGAAAAAGAGTACACGCAAAGACAATAGACACTTCTACTAAACACTGTCAAGTGAAGCATAACAGGCTGCAGGTAGGAGAGACAGAGACCTGACAACATTGTATCAATAACCAGGTTAGTATCTGGTAGGGATGAGATCAACACACGTGAAACCAATAAACGATAATGAAGGAAACTTAGTTACCAAAGAAGAGAAACAAAGGAATCGATGGGCTGACCACCTCAAGAAGCTCATGAAATCGACCACCTCCTGCACTTCGTCGAGAAATACCACCTGCAACCAAGCCGCAGAACTACAAGTGAAAACAAATCCTCCAACGAAAGTGGAATTCCTGAGCGCCATAAGGCTACTGAAATGGGAGAAAGCAGCAGAAGAAGGGCTACCTTGTCGAACCGCCGAAGAAGAGCGACTTCAGTGTTTGCAAGAACTGGCGTGGAATCACGCTCCTGTGCACCCCAAGCAAGATATTGGGCAGCATCATCCTGGAGAGACTAAATGATGAACTGGATTCAAAACTATGACCGGAACAGGCTGGCTGGCTGCTGGATTCAGGAAGTAAAAATCATGTGCCCATCAAATTGCAACGCTACGCTACGCATCATCATAGAACAAAGTATAGAATGGCAGTCAACTCTCTACCTCAACTTCATCGACTTTGAGAAGGCCTTTGACAGCGTCGACCGAGAAGTAGTTTGGAAACTGCTTCATTACTACGGAATACCGCAAGCTTTTATCAATCTCATTCAACAGCTATGCAAAGACGCCACATGCCAAGTAATTCAAAATGGGAAGCTCAGTGATGCCTTTGAAGTGAAGACAGGAGTGAAACAAGGTTGCCTACTATCGCTCATGATATTCCTGATTGTGGTGGACTGGATTATGCAGAAAACATTGGGTAGAGAGAAGAGGGGGATACGCTTGATCGCGAGAAAGAACCTGGAAGATTTGGATTTCGTCAACGACGAATTCTGTCTAATGTCACACAAACTTGAAGATCTGCAGGCGAAAACTAACAAGTTGTCAGAAGAGGCATTGAAGACGGGACTTCAAGTGAATATGGAGAAGACAGAGGTGATGAAGATAACCAACCAAAAACAACGGCCAATCACCATCAACGGGGAAACTTAAAGGAAGTAGTCTCTTTCACCTACCTAGGCAGGCAGCGCGGTCTCAACTACAGGTGGTATAGACGAGGTTGTCAAAGCAGCCAGGATCGGTAAAGCAAGACAGCCGTTCTTTAACCTGAAACCAGTGTGGAGATCTGCACTCAGCATGTGGAACAACATCCGGATTTTCAACAGCAATTCAGTCAAGTCAGTGCTTGTGTATGACTCAGAGACTTGGTGCGTTACGAAAGGCATTTCCAACAAACTACAGACATTCATCAACAACTGCCATCAGCGCTTGCTCACTCGATAGTGAAGATCAGATAGACAGAATAATAAGAATAAGCAACAAGGAACTCTGGCTGGCTGGCTGGCAATGGACCAACCAAGAAGCTATCACTCAACAAATATGCAGTGGAAGGAAGTGGAGATGGATTGGACATGCACTGAGAGGACCAATTGGGGACATCACGCGCCAGACCGGACCGTCGATTGGAACCGGCATGGGAAACGACGAGCTGGGCGTGTGAGGTGAGGGTGACATGGAGGAGATTGTGTGTGAGGAAGAAATGAGAGCTTGTAGTCAGTCATAGAGGCAGGTTCCAAAGATTTCAGAGTAGAGAGTGTAAGGAAGACGTGCTAATGAAGATGTGTTTTCCACTAGGAACCCGAGGGACTAATAATAATAATATAAATGAGTGACGAAATGTTGTGGCGTTTAATAGCCGATTGGTGTTGATGTAGACGTAGGTGTTGTCGCCATTAACTAGTTATTAGCATGTTAATAATTCGTAATCATCCCCCACAACTGATTACGAAATCCGAACAAACACACAAAAAACAAAATGATAACAGTAATTCGAATAAAAATAGTGGCGACGACATGAGTGGAAAGCAGTTCACAGTCTCTATTCTGTTATCCTGTAAGGAGGGAACATCAGAGACGTTATGTTGGAGTCTGAACAAAACTGGAATTAGGGTGACATTTAAACCTACAAACTCACTCAGAGATAAGCTTTGTCAGGTGGCTGGTTGAAGGATCCAATAGAACCAATTCAACAAAATAATCGAATCTATCAAATTCCATGTAATGACTATGAGATCAGGTAAACTGGTCAAACCAGTCAGCCGGTCGAGGTCAGTTAGAATAAGGGAACATAGGAATTCAGCTAAATATAGAATGATACACCCGAATAAGATCTTTAATCTAGAAAGACACTCGGCTATTACAATGCATGGATTAACACACAAGTACACAATGTGAGGTGGATGGGATATAACCACTGTACCACTTAAGTTCAATATAATTAGGTGGGGAGAGGGAGGAAGAGATTGATTACCGAATCTTTGTTCATCGAATCAACACCCACCTACCCACCCAATACATGTGGAATAGGATTGATGCAACATCTACACTAGAGATATGGAAAATTTTATTACCAACAGAAATGAAGCATGTTAGTTGTCAGGACTGTAAGAATCGGATGTCGACATCTCTGTATGATTACACTGATATAATAGTGAGCTGGAAACGTGATCATCAAGTAGATGTGACTGTATCACTTACTGTGTGCTGGGTATATGAACCAAACAAATGTAATATGGAATTAAATTGTATCCCAGTGCTTAAGTTTTACACTTAGATTAGCTGAAAATATGAATATAAAATATTTAACCAATCTCATTTAGTGGAAAGGGAATGTAATTTATTCCTTTATTAACAGACTAAGAAGAATATTTTCTGAGGAGATAATTTATAAAATGGTGGAATACATCTGAAGCTCATGGATCGAAATGGGCTATCCTTATTCATCTTAGACTGACATCAGTTGGAGGAACAAAGGAAACCTTGGAGAACTGGACACCTGTTTCGTCCTAGTAGGAGACTCCTGAGCAGTGCGCGGTTGCGGTTTTGCTATATCGTGAGCTGACAGAAGTTGGAAATATGGATCATTGGCTTCTAACCCAGTGGCTCAATGGTAAAATGCTGGCCACTGAAACTGAAGGCCACGGGTTCAACCCCTGGTGGGGCGGGGTCGTGGGTGCGCACTGCTGAGGAATCGTGTAATAGGACGAAACAGCTGCTATGCAGTGCCCTCAGGTTTCCTTTCTAATTTATTGAACTCTATTTATCATTTTTTCATCGATCAATCATTTTACTCAAATGAAAGTTAATCTACCTAATTTTACTGCTTCTATATGTATTTTCTAGTTTTACCTGCTGCTGTATACTTACTACTATTGGGAACCTAATACATATGTTCGTGATCATTTATATTCATAATTGAAAAAGAGAAACACAAAATCATTAACAGGCTCAGGTTCATCAGCTTAAAATTGGTCACTTGATAGATAAGAGTAAATATTTCAAGACTATTCATCGTATACGAGTTGAATTCATCTTTTACACGGTAGGATCCATGAGAATTAGAGTGGATAATCTTGGATGTTGTATGCAGTACTTTTCTTATTGTTCAGCCTTTTTCGTTTAACTTACTTTGTTTGATTAAACTTTTGTTGATCCACTTACTTCGTTCTTTAGTGTCTCCAGGTTTTGGAAGTACTTTGATCAATGAAGTGTCCATATTCTATTGTTGCTCTCTTGGTTCTTATCATCATTAGCATCTGTATTAACAGTATTTTAGTCAACTCTCTTACTAGAAATGTCAGTTTTATAATTATTCAAGGTAGTATTCATGATAGACTGATATCAGTTGAGTGGGTCGTGATGGCAGCACTAGGTGATGGTAGTGCTATATCGTGAATTGAAAAGCCTATTAGATTTCAACCCAGTGAGTAAATGGTAACATCATCACCATGAGACATGAAATCTCTGAGCTCGATCTCTGATGAGGTTGTGGGTGCACGCTGTTGACGAATCCTATATTGGGACGAAACAACTATCTATTGCTCCTAGATATTGATTATCTCTCCAACTGATATCACTCTTTGATGAATATGAACTTCAATCAATCCCCATAAACCAAATAATCAAGTCATTATTTTATTTTCAGCAGCATCGTTATTACTATTTATACCCTTACAAGTCTACATGCCCGGTTCAATTTTCATTAATACTGAGATATTTATATTACAGTTATGCTTAGAAAGTGTTATGAAGTAAGGAAGGGTTGCCTAGGTCATCTAAAGAAGAGCTAAATCCTTGAAACCCTTCACAACCAATCGTTTTACTTCAGTGTTTCGTGAAAAACCACATGAAATAATCAGATTAGTCTGAGCACCTATATATTTATATTATTATACAAAGTCACTATAAAGAAGTAACAGAAAGGATGTAATTAGAAACAGTATTGTTCACCAGTTTACATGATGGAATTTCAAACTATCAGATGAAACCATCTGAGATAAACCCGTGCTCTGTACACCAGTTAACCATTCACCTTAGTATGTTTTCTTCATTTTACTTAGTGAAAACAAAATCATACATTGAAAACCTTCTAAAAATCTGTATCATTTGTAATAAGTCTATTCTTGTTCTATTTTTCATTTATATGTAGAGAATCAAATACATGTGATGTGTACATATTTTTATTCCCTACATAATTTATCATTGCCCACTAAATCTATAAATACTGAATAAAGTAAGTTTATCTACCTGTGATTAAATGATTGCATTATATCCTATCGTAAGCAGCCTGTTTTGTGACACGCAACAGCATGTGACTTGATACTTATACACTCGTCTAATAATTTTTTCCCCCTCTCATACTAAATGTAACCTATGTCCTTAAATAAGGTCAAGGTTGTGAAACTGTTATTTTTGGCCTTGATTAACTGACTTCTGTGACCTTGACGGAGTACTGACCTTGGGGAAGAAAATTAAAAAGCCAGTCACTGTCACTAGTAAAACTCATGAGAAGTATACCAAAAAATATTATTTTTGTACAATAAATATTTGTTAGCAGTTTCGCTTTCTTCGTGTAAGTGTAGTTATTTCTTATGTTGGAGATTAGATGTCAAATTCTTCAAAATAGGCTTCAGTTGAACAGTTGTAGTCACACCTTTCCTTTATCTTAATTGTTATGTCACATTTCATCTTTTGTCTAGTCACCTCTTCTTTTGGATGGCTAGTGCTTGAGCAAATCACTTGATTCCACTCTCTTTAAGTGGCTCAACAGAACTCCGAAGAGAATTCTGAAAGAGTTCTCAAAAAAGGTGATTAATCTGAGTTCAAAATGAATGTTCTATTATAGAGATGAAGATAAATTTCTCCTTTGTTGTCTAGATTGAGAAGTGTTCTCGAGCATATTTTAAATGTGTATTCGTCGTAAGGCTGATATCCTTAGATTCACTGGAGAAAGTAGACTGGTATATTCACACACACACACACATTGATGTGACCCAGTACGTCAGTTTGCCAGTCAATTTCTTAAAATACTGACAAACAGAAGTAGGGATCATGGATTTTGGTGGAATAATTGCTCACCGAAAGGTGTGATTATCTTGAGTAGAAGTAAACAAACTTTGATTCATAGTTTTGGTAACAAATACCTACATTCTCTTGAAGTTATAACGTCGTCTAAAGTGGGCAGATTCACCATGAAGAGTTCGTCAGCGTGCTAGATAAGACCCGAAGCCTGAAGTATCAGTCAAAACAATTTAGAGCATGGAATATCAAGAAGCGTTTCTTTTTTGGTTGAATATTTCATCCGGAATGCGTTACTTGTTGAAAAGTCTTTAAATCTTTTCAGCCCAATGATATACTCCCTTTTCCATGTTAAATTCTTCATCGCAGAAATTATTTTTACTATTAATATCTATCTTCAGAACATTTTTATGTACAAAGTCAACAGTGAAACAATTCTCTTTACAAAATAGCTCTGTAATGGTCTTGAAATCTAAAACCAGTTACTCCTCAAGATATGAAAGTAATGTCATTACCATTTGGTGACTAACTTAAGGATGCAATCCACTGGTTTAAGAGATCAGTCATGGTTTTATTACTTTCCTAGTCCAGCTCTTGACATTGGTATTGAATAATGAAAGTTTAAATTCCCATGAGGAAAAACAGTGTCCTAGGCGTTTCAAATACACATATTCTAATGAATGACGTATTCACCGGATCTAGGTCAAGTAAGGGGCTTCCTGCTCACTCACTCACTCACTCACTCACTCACCCCCTCACTCACTCATTCATTCACTCACTCACTCCTTCAATCATTCACTCGCGCCATCTAACATGAAAATATAGTGCAGCATAATTTCGTTTCGCTTAGCTTACTAAATAAACATGAAATGTGATTGGTAGATTTCCATCAGCGCTGAGAACTTACGACCGGACAGGTTTATCAGTCTTTATTCAGAGGACGATTCATGTAAAAACACCCTTCTTTTTTAGTGTATTGTTGTAGAGGCATCAGAAGTGATAGTTTTATCAACTAAGAAGGACAAACAAGTTAGTTGGTTGGAAGCGACTGGTAGGAAGCTCTACTCAACCTAGGTTTCGTAGATGCTGGCTTTCATACTTGGAATCTCGAAGGAACTGATGTCTGCTGTCAGATTTGAACTGGTATATCCCAGTGTTGTAGTCAGTGACTTTATCACTGAGCTATTCGGGCCATGACCAACCTCCTGTAGGACTGGGTTACATATATTGATTAGTCACGGGAGTCCAGAGTTGAGTGGAGACCGGAACCTATTGTGCCAACAAGCAAGATACCTACGTTCAGGCCTTCCTGCGTACCACGAAGCTGAGCCTTCATTTCAAATACGATCGATAAGATTAGGTGTGCACTCAGAACTAAACAGCATGAAATTGGTTGTACTACCGTGACCAATCAATACATTCGGTTAGTTGTTTTAGGACTATCTAAAACATGATTAGTCTTACACACACATTAATGTGTCGGAGTGCCAAGTGATCAGTCAGTATCTAACCTTTGTGTAAGTACTGATAACAAAAGACAAATAAGAAAACATGTTAGATAGTTAAAAAGAAAAAATCACTCAGAAGAGCAGTTTATTCATAAGTCTGTAGTGAGAAGGTTATTTTTTAGGGAAATGTTATGATTTGTAGATCTCGAGATGACTGAACTATGGATCATGAGTGTAAGCCAGTTCATCGAAGGTGGGAAATGAGGACTCTCACTCATCATTTAGCTAACATTTGAATAGTTTAAGTATTCCATGGTGTTACCCATCATTCAAAGAACCTCGGAGGATTGGACACATGTCTCATCCTCATATGGAACTCCTCAGCAGTATATATACATGACTCCATCATGCATCAAACCTTCAACTTAAATTTATGTCTGGGATGACTTGCTTCAAGATCAGATTTTCCGAAGTCCTAATGACAAATCTTGACCAGTGGAGTTAACCAAGTCAAAAGTGAGGACTGATGCTTAACGATGACACTGAATGAGGTATCGTAATAAGAGTAGGAGACTACGGACCATTGAACTCCAATTCAGTGGCTTAACAGCAACATTCTCACCGTGAAACCTCAAGGTCTCTGGTTTGACCGTTGGTCGGATCATTGATGCCTATTGGTTGGGATGTTATATCAGCCAAAAAATGGATAATGTGAATATGATATAAGTGTCAGTGGTCATATCATCTAACTTATCTTAGAATTCATTTTACTTATGGTTTAGTTGGCAGTATTATTTAGATCTAGTATGATTCCTTGTATTATACCGTCGTTGACTGGACCGAATTGATTGGTCTCTATTGGTATATGGGTTCCTGCGCGGATGTCTCAATATCACGTGTATTCTAATTATAGGAATGATGGATAGTGGCTAGCAGTGGAATCCAAGATGCGAGTTCCGTCCCATTTAGGACTCGTCAGCTGGATGTACCTGCCTCCCAATGAGTGGTGTCGTTCCCATCGGGATTTGGACTGAGGGGGGATCGAAATAAAATGACTCACATTGAATATTATCGAAGAGTATCATGACTCATTGTCACCTTATGTTCTTGCTAATAATTTAGTTGATATTTCGAATGTCCCACTGTACATTTATGTTGATTTAAATAGTGATACGAGGCGATAAAGTTAACAGACTCATCAGTGAACTGGCTCATCATCACTCTCACACGTATCCACACTATTCTATTGTTATTATTTGTCTTTTGGGTTCCTAGTGGAACATACAACTTCAGTAAAACATCTCCATTTGACTCTCTTCTCTCTATACTCCTCAACCTGGCCCCAAGACTGCCCAGAAGCTTTCAGTTCTTCCTCGTACACCACCTTCTCCATGTAACTATCAGACGCCCAACACGTCGTTTCCCATGCTAGTCCCACTCGAAGGTCTGACCTGGTCAGCGTATGATGATCCAAATCATCTTCTCAGCCTCTGTTTAATCCAATCCAACCCGTCTCAACTTTCTTGTTCAAATTTGATCGACGATATGCACTTGGGTGGATCTTGTTCTCTTTTCTGAGTGCAGCAGATCTCCACACTGATTTCAGATAACCAAATGAAGGCCTGTCTTGCTGTCTTTCGGATCCTCGCCTTTACATCACCATCTGTGCCGCCGCCTGTAGTTGAAACGATACTGCCTATGTAGGTGGCTGAAAGAGACAAAATCGTTCAGATTTCAAGCATTGATGGTGATTGGTGTCTGTTGTTCGCAACGGTTGGTTGGATATCTTCATCACCCCTGTGTTCTCTACGTTCACGTGAAGGAAGTGCCGTCGTCTCTGCCTTCCCTCTTCTATCAACTTATTAGTTTACGCCTGTAGATCTTCGAGTTTGTGCGACATTAGGAAAAAATCATTATCATTGGCGAAATCCAAATGTTTTTCTGCGGACTTTTCATCATCTAAACAGCGTGATGGTTCAGTGGCATATACGTAATATTATCACATCAACAATGCTCAAATATATATACCCTCATCATATCTATCATCTATCATCGCCACGTTTCACAACTTCTCAAATGGAGATTTTCACTAAGTGCTTGCATATCTCCTCAACACCATAAACAAAATAAGGGGGTAAAGAGAAAAACGAATCTGTCGTATCGGTGGTAAACTCTTCTCAGTGACCAACTCATATGACCAGATCTGAACACCTCAACAGGTAACGTTACTCACTGTTAAACTGGATGACATAGGTACGAGAATGAAGATATCTGTAGGTGACAACTACCAAAAAACACGCGACCTCACCTTGCAACATCCTAACAACTGCCTCCAACCAACTAACATCCAACTTCACAGGTAAGTGAAATAGTCAACATGTTGAATTACTTCACTCCAGATTGTTAGATAAAGATTCGACCAGCTGCAAAATACATTTCAACAAATCTCAAATTATCCCTCAGTGTATCCAGAACACCCTCATCGTCTGTAAGCAATACTATGTATGCTATTTGAATACTCTAGAGTGATTCAGAATATTTCCACAACAAAGTTAATCTAAGTAACTGACATCAAGGCAGGAGAGGAAGACCGTCATAAGCATGTCTTTGAAAAGAAAATGTAGAGAATTGAACATTACGTTATGAAGGGACAATCAACTTTGTTTATTTTGATATCTCATCCATATCAGAACTAGATGGGTTAGAGTGAATCTAAGTTTTGCTTAAATATGCTTTTTTCAGCTGGGTATCTTGCTTCTGTTCATTATGATTGGCTGCCTGTTATTATTTAAAATAAAATATACCTGGATCATTTGACCTTGTCCATTTAAATCGACTGAAACATGGGAAAGATTCCCTTTGGTTTAAGTCGCGTCAATCTGTTTGATTGACTATTGAACTAACAAGAATTTCCACAGTTCAGCCATGCTTTTTTAAAAGCATACTGAAATTATAGTGTAGGAGCATTTAGAAAGAATCAATTATCATGAGATGATATAAAGTGTGGTGTACTCAGAAAACACTCAAGGTCACCTAAATACTACACACTTGAAATATTTTTCCTGTCTCCTTACTCTTGTATTCATCCATCTGACGAATAAACAACTTGCTGTCAAGGTCAAATTTTGATTCTTTAACTTTTTCACTGAATACCTTCTGATATTTTTCTGTTTTGTATTGAATAATAAACTCACCTGTATGATTTTTTTTCTCAGTAACTTTCAACATTCAAAGAGCTGGAAACCTTCAGTTTGGTACTATTATCAATGCTATAGTAAATGAAAGAGATTCACCAATCAGATTGATGCTAACAATTTCAATCGATTTAAGTGGACAAGGTCAAATAATCCAGGTATGTTTATTTTAAACAGTGATAATCAGCCAATCAAAATGAACTCAAAAACACCTGATTAGAAAAAAAGGCATATTTAAGCAGAACTCATAAATATTCAGGCCTAGAGTTAATAAACTTGCCGGAGTGAAGTGATAGTCTAGGCAAAGAAAAGAACTGTAAACAGATATTAGATACTACGTTTTAGGATAAGTTGTTTGTTGGAAAAGTGAGGTTAAAAATACTCCAACACTGGTTTATGTAAGTATATCTTAGAGGATAACTGTTCAACTGATGCAGATGGTGGTTGTTTACTGTTTCCAGTAACATTTAGTGGGGCTGGCTGATTAAAAAAGGAGAGATTACAGACGATAAAAAGTTAAACAGAAGCCTCCGTTTTATTTTTTTTCTTGACTGGATTGAATTATATTCCAGTATACTAATCTTGGCAAAATATTATGCCGCATAATAATAGTAATAATAATAATAATACTAGCATTGAATTCAATCTAATCTATCTAATTCTGATATGGATGAGATATCAAAATAAACAAAGTTGATTGTCCCTTCATAACGTAATGTTCAATTCTCTACATTTTCTTTTCAAAGACATGCTTATGACGGTCTTCCTCTCCTGCCTTGATGTCAGTTACTTAGATTAACTTTGTTGTGGAAATATTCTGAATCACTCTAGAGTATTCAAATAGCATACATAGTATTGCTTACAGACGATGAGGGTGTTCTGGATACACTGAGGGATAATTTGAGATTTGTTGAAATGTATTTTGCAGCTGGTCGAATCTTTATCTAACAATCTGGAGTGAAGTAATTCAACATGTTGACTATTTCACTTACCTGTGAAGTTGGATGTTAGTTGGTTGGAGGCAGTTGTTAGGATGTTGCAAGGTGAGGTCGCGTGTTTTTTGGTAGTTGTCACCTACAGATATCTTCATTCTCGTACCTATGTCATCCAGTTTAACAGTGAGTAACGTTACCTGTTGAGGTGTTCAGATCTGGTCATATGAGTTGGTCACTGAGAAGAGTTTACCACCGATACGACAGATTCGTTTTTCTCTTTACCCCCTTATTTTGTTTATGGTGTTGAGGAGATATGCAAGCACTTAGTGAAAATCTCCATTTGAGAAGTTGTGAAACGTGGCGATGATAGATGATAGATATGATGAGGGTATATATATTTGAGCATTGTTGATGTGATAATATTACGTATGTGCCATTGAATCACCACGCTATTTGACTTAGAGCTAAGTTATAAAACTTCAGGTCAACAGAAGTGAATCATGTGATAACGACCCATGGGGCTGAAATATGTGTTACACACACCGAGATACAGCCTACTGTAAAGAGGTAAACCAGCTGGATTGGGTATATATTAATAAAGGGTGGCTAGAATAAAAAGTCACATCAGTTCATGACATCTGTAACTGTGTTGGCTTACATGGATATTAGAATGTAAACGTCCTAGTTGGAGTTATTGCGATAACCGGAAACGAATTCTGTGGACTCTACGTAGTATAGCTCAGAATCCTTCTCAGAATGCCACTTGCCTCCACTCATCATCTTCATTCCCTTCATCATATTGAAAAGCATATGGATTTGCTTTATTCTAGGTAGTATAAAGGTCAGCAGTTGATTAGAAAAAACGTCAATGAATAAGTAGAAAATAACTGATAACAGGGAAGTTAAATATCCATTTTACCCTTCATCATGTAGATAAATCCAATTACACAGAAATCTGTCCATATGAATATTCGTTTTTGTCAAGGCAAACCTCATTATACAAGTTGCCATCTTCTAAGAGAGCACTAATCTCAGGTGGGACATCACATCTGTTGAGGTTGCAGATACGACGTGCTGACAAAAAGCAAGCGAGCAGGAAACCGAAATTGGTTAAGAATCCGCACCGATTTCCTCCGTCAACCTAACACAGTATAATTAGAAGACAAAGTTTATCTGAACGATTTTTGATGCATTTTAGCAATACCTTTCGGAAATTCCAATCGTCTGTCAAGTGAGTTTATGTAACATCGAAGAATGGGATAACAAACAGAATCGTTAGATAACAGAGAATTAAAATTATTAAACACGAGGAGAAAAAGAGAAGAGTAATATTTTTACTTATTGTTATTTGTCCCTTGGGTTCCTAGTGGAACATACAGCTGCACTAGCACCCCACCATCTCTCTCTCTCTCTATCTTCTCTGCATACCTTCCAACCTGGCTACACTAATCCCACAAGATTTCCCTTCTCCCACACACCATCTCATCTATCTCCCTCATGTCACCCTCACACAACAAAATCCTCGTTTCCCATCCAACTTCCACTCGACCACCTGGCCTACCATATGATGTCCCATAACCCTCTTCTCACTCTATGTCCAATCCAATCCAATCCAATCCAGTCCAATCCAGTTGATCTTCACTCCCTTCTCCTACATATCAGTTAGACAATAGGTTGCTAGTTGGTTCGTTACCACACCAGAGTGAGTTCCCCATTGCTTATTCTTTCTCCACTTCTCTTCTCTTCTCTTGTCCTCTCATCTTAAGTAATGAGTGAGTGAGCGAGTGTAGGTGGCAGCTGTTGATGCGATGTATGTGTGTAGTATGTTGGGAATGCTTTTCGTAATGTGCCGCTAACTCTCTCAACCATCACATGGAAGCACTGACTTACTTGACCGAAATTACTGTTGAGGATCCGGATGTTGTTCACGCTTGATACGGAGTGGAGTGGAGTAGATCTCCGCAGGGTATTCCCAGATTCTCGAGAATGTGGGCAGCCTTGCTAGCTTCAAACATTGTCTGGGCATTCCATGTACCCATGCTTACTTTTGCTTTCATTGAGACGGAGAAGACACATTGGCCGACTGGCTTCCTGAAGGTTTCACCAACTGGCGTCATTTCGTCATTCCGATTCCAGAGAGGAATAAGTTTTATTTTTCTGTAGTTTCTTTAGCGAATGGATTGGTTTTCCCTGGTTGGGGTTGCTAGCCCCATGCCAAAGCTTCCTCTTTTTCCGGTCTTAGGAACGAGTAGTAAAATAGTAGTTTCGGCGAGGTTAGAACTTCGCTTAGTTGAAATATATTACTTTGCGAATAGTTTCTATGCAAGATTTTCTTAAACCACTCACTATGTGAAGGCTATTTTGTTTAGTTTGCCAATATATATTGTGGTGAAAACATGTATAATGCGATGAGCTGAGCCGAGGATTGTGGTCCTCTTTCGAATTTTAGATAAATAATAGTATCATTGACGAATCTGGGATGTGGTGTGTTGCATCCAGACGTATTGTGAAGTTAACAAGGTTTTGATGGCCAACAGTTGTAAGAAAGCTAAGGTTCCAGGAATTAAAACCATCACCTATTATCGATAAGGAACTACATTGTAGGCAAAGCTTGACATAGCATATCACACAATCGATAGTGTAGTTCAAAACATTGCTATCAAATGTATTTCAATGTATAACTTGTCAAGTTCCTTTTAGTCTCTAACCAACTAAATCAGTTTTGATAATTCAATTTTTTAATTGGTAATCACTTCTCGGCTCTCTGAGCTAAGATCATGTGTAGTATTTGTTCTCTGTAGTGAGACTAATGAAATTACCTGTATTTTTTGCCTACAGACGGGTGTTATGAGCTTGCTCAACCCCGTCCACGGATCGGCCTCATATTGCATTACCTCCAGGATTGGCCCATTTATATAAAGTGTGGTTATCATTACACCAAAAAAACATGAGTTTTATTTAAATGTTTATAAATTTACCAAACTTTGTACATAGGTTTTCTATACATAAGCGAATACCTGGTCCAAAATCCCGTATTCTCTCTATTCCATAGTGATATCTTTGGCTTTAGTTTAGTTTCCACTACTTTCATATGCACCTTCATCTTCTTCCCCATAAGCTTAACTCTAAACAGTTGGTTTTGGATACTTTTTCAAGTGATTTTTATAGTCAGTACAATGAACTCACCTACATATATCATAGTCTATGTACTTCTGAGTGGTATTTCTGTGCTCATGTTTCGAATTTCGCCTATCGATGGCTTTTGTTATTCATTTTTCAGGTTTACCCAACCAGTCCTTCATTCATATGGAATCCTAGTAATTGAATTTGTCAGCGTGCATTATGCTATCAAAACTTTATGACGAAGACATACATCCCGAGGTCACAACTGCACTGGCTGCCCTACCTTCAAGAACATTGGAAGATTCAAACAATAGGTGAATAATTCCGACTTTCAAACTGAGCTTGCTTCAGTATGATGAACAATTATACTGGTGTTTATCTGTTTCATTCTTTGCTGTCTGCGAAGTATTAAGGTTCTTTCGCTAGACGTATCTTTTATGTGCCGGGAAAAACGGTGTATGTTCTATAGCTTGACATTGTACATAACAGTCAGTTCATATTACCAAAGTAATCAAACCTGTAAACTGGTTTGTTTTTTTTAAGTTATGTTGTATGAAATGTTTTATTAAAGTTTTATTTGAGAGTACCTTTTCACCACGAAACTTACACCACTGGGGAGAATTTTCGGTCATTTGAAAGCTATTGACAACTGTGTCATTTTAATATTGGACTATTCTATGGGTTGTATATCATCACAGGTAAATATTAAAGTTCTCTATGCTTTTCAGAAACTCTCCAAATGATTTCATTCACTGGTGAAAACTAATTTTCACCAATATTTTTTAAAATATTATTCCATCATTTTCAGAAATTTTGGTCAGATCAGTTATATAAATAAGATAATTTTGTTACCAAAATGATTTGGTTGGACAGATACATTGATGATTTAAGGAAACTTGTGATATACCTAACAGCTGAATCTTCCAGCTCAATTCGACAGGACACTGATTTGGCAGACTTGTGGTCGACAGTTTGAACTTTGTTGGGATCCAGATTTCTGTTTTAAATTCAATTACTATTCTCTTGAATAAAAAGCAGTATGATGCACCAAGACTATCTCAGATAATCTAATCAACACATCTACCTATGTTCTTTTCAAGACATAAGATAAACAGTTACAATGATCACAAATCGTAAGCATGTAATCATTGGTTATTTATTAGTCTTTGGGTAGATTTGTGGTGCTTTGAAGTTTCTTTATCGATTAGATTACTTTAAAGTGGTAGAGTTGCTAGCCCTAAGCCCAATCTTCCCTCTTTATCCTCTCTTAGGACCGGCTAGTAAACCAGTGAGTTAACACTCTAAGCGAGAAGACAGAGGCGATGAAGATACCCAATCAGCAGCAACAGCAACAACAGGAGGCACCAATCACCATCAACTGGAGAAATCTAAACGAAGCTGATTCTTTCACCTACCTACCTAATTACCTGAAAGCATCATCTCAACTACATGCGGCACAAACACAGATGACGATATCGAAGCCAAGATCCGAATGACGACAAGACACGCTTTCATTCATTAATCTGAAATCAGTGTGGAGATCTGCTCTACTCTACTCTACTCTACTACACTACACTACACTACACTACACTACACTCAGCATAATGCGTGAACGACATCCGGACTTTCAACATTAATGTCAGTCAAGTTAGTCAGTGCTTCCATGTGATGTTAATATAAGTGTAAAACTTGGGCAATGTGGTCGGATGTAATTCCATTTTAGTCTGTTTATTAGAAATATCACACAGTGATATGAATATGGACAATAAATTGTGTCCGAAACGTTATCCAGTGAACGCTACTGTTTCACTGTGTGGTATTTCTAATAGACAGACTAAAATGGAATTACTTCTATGTGATGGTTGAGAGAGTTAGCGGCACATTACGAAAAGCATTCCCAACATACTACACACATACATCGCATCAACAGCTGCCACCTACACTCGCTCACTCACTCATTACTTAAGATGAGAGGACAAGAGAAGAGAAGAGAAGTGGAGAAAGAATAAGCAATGGGGAACTCACTCTGGTGTGGTAACGAACCAACTAGCAACCTATTGTCTAACTGATATGTAGGAGAAGGGAGTGAAGATCAACTGGATTGGACTGGATTGGATTGGATTGGATTGGACATAGAGTGAGAAGAGGGTTATGGGACATCATATGGTAGGCCAGGTGGTCGAGTGGAAGTTGGATGGGAAACGAGGATTTTGTTGTGTGAGGGTGACATGAGGGTGACATGAGGGAGATAGATGAGATGGTGTGTGGGAGAAGGGAAATCTTGTGGGGATTAGTGTAGCCAGGTTGGAAGGTATGCAGAGAAGATAGAGAGAGAGAGAGATGGTGGGGTGCTAGTGCAGCTGTATGTTCCACTAGGAACCCAAGGAACAAATAAATGAAATATGAATTGAGTGTGGTCAAACAGAATGAATGATCAGTGTTTTTGAAAACATTATATAAATAAATATCGAAACATTCGTAACACTCTGCCACCAAACAATTCTATTTACCTTTTACATTCATTAGCACCCACTAACATTTATCACACCAAACAGACAAACACAATGATACATATATCCCCAAGTGTTCCCTAGGGCTTACAGTAATAGATCTGGACACCCCTGCGCTTATCTTCTCACCAAGGCTTATGACAATACACCTGGGATTCCCTTACCGAATACCTCCATCTGATGCTTGTTGGAGACATAGCCCGCTAATGTCTCTAACCAGCGTTCCCTCCACCGTTTTAAATTCTTTTTTTTCTAACTAACTCATCAACACTCTTCTTGATTAGAATGTTACCATACCAGTTGAAAGTGCTCACTCATTTTCATATTTTTATCCCCTTTTTTGGACATTTACGTAAAGCGTAAATATACTCGTGGATAGTTTCAATCTTCCTTTTGTGTATATTTATATATCTATTGAACGTAATCAATTTGTTTATCTCATTTGTATTTAACAGTTGGGAATGGTTACCATAGTATCATCATGTAATAGGAAGATAAAGAGTGCATAATTAAAGTTGGCATTACTGTGAACACAGACGATTATTTTCAAGGCTGTATTCGTCATGGACTGTTATTTGTTGCAGAAATACTGAAGACCTTGGAGCACCGGACAGTAGCTGTTTTGTCCTAGTGTGAGACTCCACAGCAGTGTATACCCGTGACTCCACCAGGGATCGAACTTGTAACCCTCAGGTTTTACGACTTGTACTCCCGTTGAGCTTCATACTAGGACGAAATAGCTGTCCTGTGCTCTCGAGTTTTCAGCGGGTCTTGCTTGCAGTGTCAGTCCATGATGAATACAATCATATGGATTCATGACTCATTACTATCACTCTATCATGTTCACACTGGTTGCCTTGTCAGGAATTCTCATCCCAATCCAATGGAACCTCATAACCTAGCCGGAAACCTGGTGGTAAGTGGTTTCAATCCGTTTGCGGCCCGAATTTTCACTCCACCTTCAATCAAAAAAGCAGTAACAATACTCTAGCCCTAGTCTGCTTAACTATGGCTATCTCAGATAGTTAAAATGATGCTTATTCTAATAGCTGAACTGAGGATTTGAATAAGCATAGTACACAAAACAGTGACATCATACCATTTGGTTTAAAGCATTCATATGCTTATTCAAACATCGCCACTAAACCATCAGATTTACAGATATAAAATTAAAGAGGATTTGAGTGTTTACATTATTCAAACATGTGACCTTCAACCTGTTTAAACTTTACGCTACCAATGAATTTTTCCACCAATCAGATCATATTAAATTCCTTCCTTTTTCATTTTGTTTTAATCGTTCAAAAATGTCTTCTAAACGAATCATATACTGTTGGGGATTTTTAAAATGTTTTCTACTATTCAGTTTTTGAAGTAATAACAAAGTGAAAGAGAAAATGTTGTGTTAGACAGAAATGGACTGGTTGAATGAATCGTCACCATTAAACACGGGACAGTAATCTAACACTAACCACCTGATTCATATCATTTTTATCTTTGATCCTGTTATTATGTACATATTATAGGCACCAGGATCATTTTGTCTGAAAATATTGCTTTGGGAGTAAAGTTGTTAATTTATTATTATGATGAGAATTCCATACTGTACCAGAGATTCTCTGGAATAAAGCTATTATTATTATTATCATTACTACTACTATTTTTAGGTTAGTAGTCTCGTTTTCCACCCATTCACTCGCTATATAAGTTTCATTTGTCTCAGTTAGTAATTGTTGTTGTCACTTTCACCTAAATAGTGTTCCCAGCACCAGACACGAAACTTACTATACTTACATCATATAGCCATGATGATTCGCATAATCTAGTTGTCATGACGCCAAATAGTTGATCCAAAACTGGTCTTTTCGAATCTCCTATGCATGTTGTTCACAATCATACAGAAATAATTAGACGTAATCTGTAGGCGTAGAAAAAACTAAAAAAGTATAGCAAACTAACCTAAAACACTTGCATCGACGAATGTTTTTAAAATAATCAAAGTGTACTACTTAATTGGGGTGATTTCAGTAGCTAAAAGTGAATCACATAAAAAAGTGTGAAAATACATCTTAATTTCTACCAAATATTCTACTTGTTTCTTGATTTATGCTATCGTCTTACTTTACTTCTGGTTCTAATCAATTTCCACACATAATCGGATGTCAGGCTTTCGAAGTTAAGACGGTGATTTCATGATTATAATTGTTATTGATGGATGTTAATTGTTGGCGTGTGGTAAGCAAATTTTCGATGCATACGAATAATCGTAATGGTAATGATTTTAATTTTTTGGTTGCGAAAAACCGCGATGCTGAGCTTCCCAGCTTGGTTGTCACATTGCATATATGATCGATAGAATTCGGTCTGCACTCAAGATTAGACAACATGAAATTGATTGCTCTGTCGTGATCAATCAATACGTGTAAGCCAGTCCTGCAGGAGGTCAATCACGGCCCAAATAGCTCAGTGGTAAAGTCGCTTCCTATAACACTGGGTGGCGTGGGTTCGAATCTCAGGTGGGATATCAATTTCGCCGAGGTTGCGGATACGCCTTGCTGACGAGTGTCAGGAAGCACGAAACCTAGGTGTAGGGCTTCCTACCGATTGCCACCAACCTAAATAACGAACAAACAAACCACTTAGAAAGGTTTTCAGGAACATCTAACTGATTAAAATTTATTGATGAGACAAAATGTTTAGGTTGGTATTCATTATGGACTGACATCAGTTGGAGGAAAATTGGGAACTTGAGAGCTATGCACAGCAGGTGTTTCGTTCTAACATGGAAATCCTCAACAGTGTGTATCCATGGGTTGAACACAGGACCTTAAGGTTCCATGGTAGGCAGGATATGATTGAGGTATTGTGTTGGAATCTCATGCTCCATATTTCCTCCACCTATCAATTCATGATATAGCGTGACGTCCATCCAATGCTATCACTGAGTAACTCTCTTTATGTTTGACTTGGTCTATTATAATTTGCCTCTTGGGTTCCTACTCGAACATAAAGATTCACTAGGACGGCTCCATTCCACTATCTACTCTAAAATCTTTTAAACCTGCCTCTACCACTGACCACAAGCTTTCATGTCTTCCTCATACACAATCTCCTCCATGTCACCCTCACCTCACAAGCCCAACTCGTCGTTTCCCATCTGTATCCCACTCAACGGCCTGGCCTCACATGTGATGTCCCCAATCGGTCTTCTCAGTACATGCCCAATCCAATCCATCTCCACTTCCTTCCAGTGCATATTTGTTGAGTGATAGCTTCTTGGTTGGTTCGTTGCCAGCCAGCCAGCCAGAGTTCCTTGTTGCTTATTCTTAATATTCTGGCCATCTGATCTGATATTCAGTATCAAGCCAGCGTAGGTGGTAGTTGTTAATGAATGCCTGTCTTGCTTTTCCGATCCTGGCTGCTTTGATGTCCTCGTCTGTGCCACCTGTAGTTGAAAGGGTGCTGCGCTGCCTAGGTAGATGAAAGAGGCTAATGCCTTCAAGTTTCTCCCCTTGATGGTGATTGCAGCATGTTGTTGTTTATGCTGGTGTTGTTTGGGTATCTTCATCACCTCTCTCTTCTCTACATTCACTTGAATAGTGTTCCATCTTCGCTGCCCTGCCTCGCCTCTTTTGTCAACTTGTTAGTTTTCACCTGTAGATGTTCGAGTTTGTGTGACAAGACATTAGACACAAGTCATCGTTGGTGAAATCTAAATCTTCTAGGTTCTTTTCCGCGGTCAAACAGCGTATCCCCCTCTTCGATTATTCCTTACTTTCTCAGTAATCATGAAGAGTGACACATTCGAATATAAGACGAAAGAAATTCCCTATGTTATCTATTGATACCTGAACTTTCTCCTTAGTAGTTACATTGAACCACATAGATTGATCAGTATTGATATGTGAATTCCTTCAACGAATGTCTCAACGTTGTTTCAAGTTTTATTTTAATGTTATTTGTTTAGTGGTTGTTAGCAGTTGAATCGAAAATGGGCGTTCCATAAAAAGTGACTACCATAACCCAATAGCCTGTCCGAGTTGAAACGACAGATGTAGATTGCTTGTCTCAGTGAGAACACCTATATTCACTACGATGCAAGTACACCCAGCTAAAGAGGTCCAAATGGGACAAAATACACGACTTCAATTCCACTGCTAGTCACCATAATGCCAACAAAATCAAATTCTCTTCATGACAACGTTTAGCAATGATAATAATGATAATAATAATAACAATAATAATAATGGCTTCGTTATGAAAGCTATTTCGAGAATACTCTATAGAATTTTTGCATGTCATATAGCATCGGTTGGAAGGAGACAGTGTATGTGCATACCCAACTAACAACAGCACAAACAACAACATGCTCCAATCACCATCAACGGGAGAAACTTGAAGGCAGTAACCTCTTTCACCTATCTAGGAAGCACTGTTTCAACTACTAGCAGCACAGGCACAGACGAGGACATCAAAGCAAGCCAGGATCAGAAAAGCAAGCAGGCTTTCATTGACCTGATACCTCTGTAGAGATCTACTCCACTCAGCATAAAGCGTGAACAACATCCTGATTGTCAACACAAATCTCAGTCAAGTCAGTGCTTCTGTGTGATGCTTCAGAGACTTGGTGGCGCGTTACGAAAAGCATTTCCAACAAACTACAGACATTCATCAACAACTGCCACCATCGCTTGCTCACTCGATAGTGAAGATCAGATAGCCAGAATAATAAGAATAAGCAACAAGGAACTCTGGTCGGCTGGCTGGCTGGCTGGCTGGCTGGCTGGCTGGCTGGCTGGCTGGCTGGCTGGCTGGCTGGCTGGCTGGCTGGCTGGCTGGCTGGCTGGCTGGCTGGCTGGCTGGCTGGCTGGCTGGCTGGCTGGCTGGCTGGCAACGAACCAACCAAGAAGCTATCACTCAACAAATATGCACTGGAAGGAAGTGGAGATGGATTGGACATGCACTGAGAAGACTGATTGGGGACATCACGTGTGAGGCCAGGCCGTCGAGTGAGATACAGATGGGAAACGACTAGTCGGGCGTGTGAGGTGAGGGTGACATGGAGTAGATTGTGTGTGAGGAAGAAATGAGAGTTTGTGGTCAGTGGTAGAGGCAGGTTTAAAGGATTTCAGAGTAGAGAGTGGAATGAAGACGTGCTACTGAAGGTGTATGTTTCAATAGGAACCCAAGGGATAACTAATAATAATAATAATAATAATAATAATGTCTATACATAACAAAATGAAATAAGCAGAAATTACATGGAGAAAAGATTAGAATATTCGCTCTATCTATGACTTTCTTTGAAATGTACAGTCAATTTGCGTAGACAATCACATTGACAATTAAATTCGTAATACATGAATAGTAACACACTCACCTTTCGTTAGTTTGCTTTCTAAAACAGGAGTTGATCAATTAATTCATTTCTAACACTTTCTTCATCATACAGGAAACGAGCTAAATACTTACGGTATTGTAGAATTTTTAAATTTTGTAGTACATGCATAGAGTATTATGAACTTGTTCCTCATCTTTCCAAATGACCGACATGTAGAGAGCTTAGAGTGAAGAGGTAGCTGGTCACCTGATAAAATAACTCCTACCAGATGTTTACATGAGTTGATATATTCGTCCACAAGAGTTTTAACCAGAAGGTTCATGGGTACACCACTAATTCTGCTGACAATTTCCAAAGTTCTAAGCAATATAGCATAGTCTTTTTTCAGAAACCCAGGAAATAATAAAGGAGGACAATAGAGGAGAACAGGGAAGATTTAGGGGTTTATAAAATACAAGAGGAGAGGCTGAGTTATACCAGATACTCTCAGCTTCCTAATACAGAAAGTTAGGAGGAAGACTCTCTTGGAAATTAGTACGATATGTGTGGACCAGGAAAGGTCCGAAGAAAAACGCACACTGAGGTAAATCACACTTGTAACTTTTTCTAACATGTAACCATCAATCAAACAGGAAGCATAGGACTTAAGAAGCTTATGTTTTTGTCTGGAACTGAACTTCATAGTATGACATTTTGAAGAATTAAGCATAAGATCATTGACGGAGGACCACCGTCTAACAGTAGATAGGAAATCCTTCAGTTGGTAACAATCTATTGAAGAGGAGATAGGTATGGAAACTGTTAGGTCATCAGCATAATTAGTGAAATTGATACCGGCTGAAGATGACAAGTCATGCAGAAAGAAAGAGAAAAGACATGGAGAAAGGATGGCTCCTTGGGGAACACCGCTCACAGTAAGCAATGAGGCGGGGCACTTCCCTCTGACAACAGTATGTTGTTTCCTTTTAGAGAAATAAGAATGCAGCCAACTGATTATTCAGGAAACAGTATTTGTCCCAGTTAGCTTGTCCAGCAGAAGAGACTTTGGGAGAGAATGAAATGCCGAAGTACAGTTTAAAAAGGTACACCTGACAACTTGGCATTTTTATCAAGACTGTAAGTAATACCATGATATAACAGAGTGGCGGCTTCCAAAGTGCTTCTTCTTCTTCTTTTATGTGTAAATTGATTAGGGTCTCCGGAAGTCCTCAGTGAGGGCATTATTAGCTTCTCCATTATTTTTAAGAATGGAGTGACAACTGAAGTCGGATGGAATTTTGTACATACGCCTAGAGTCTTTAACTTAGGTGAAGGGAATATCTTAATATCTTTCCAGGCAGTTGGTATGCTGTTTTCTAAAAACGATCTATTGAACATGTTAGCAAATGGATGACAGAAAATATCAGCACACTTGGTGAATACGAAGTATGACACACCATCTGAACGTGAACTGTGTGAAGGGTGTAAGGATTTGAGATATCTGGGGACATACTTGACAGTGAAATTTGGCCATATGTTGACTAAGTGGGATGGGACAGATGGGATGGTGTATAAAGAATTTTTTCAAAGAAAAGATGTCGATCGACTTGTGATTGTTTGCTAACGTGTTTACTACTAGTGTGATCTTTAAAGAGTTTCCATATGCTGGAAGAGGCTTTACATGACAAAAGTTTCTAGTTGTAAAGTAGACTTGGACGTTTCATTTCTGACCTGAATGAAACATTCAGTCGACAAGCACTAGAGTTATCTCTTACTTTATCTGGTCTTTCTCTTTCTTTTCTTGTTTTCTTAAGTTGGGGAGAAGATAAACGATCGGAGCGTAGAAAAAGCTTTTCACTGGGGCAACAGATGTATCTAGGCAGAACTTGAAATAACCCGTCACACCATCAATAGTGTTGTTCAAAATATCACTATCAAATATATTCCAGTCTGTACATTGTATCATTTCTCTTAGACTAAGTATGTTACTAAGCGAATAGTTTCTATGTACAATCTTCTTATATATGAAAGGTGTTTTGTGTAGTTTGCCATATATTTTGGGCAAAACACGTATAGTGCAATGATCTGAGGGGATCTCTTAAGAGTTTCGCGCATACATCAGGATCATTGATGAATCTGAGCTCTGGTGTTGCATCCTGACATGTTGTAAAGTTAACAAGATTTTGATGACCAAGAGTTTTGAGAAAGCTTTGGTCACAAGAGTTGAAATCACCGCATATTATCGACAGGGAACGACAGAGTTTAGTGGCTACGAATGCCGTGAATATATCGGAGAATTTGGATAGTTCGTAGAAACTGCAACCAGGCATCACATAAATATTTGTTATATAAATAAAGTGATACTTGGGCGGCATTTTAAAATGGTGCAATAATTTGAGAATTTGAAGCATATGTAACTCGAAATGGACCGATGAGTATTGATGAAGGTCGCTACACCACCTCCACTTTTCTTAGTAGAGTTACATCGAACATGATGAAAAATTTTGAAATCATTCAGAGAAACCAAATTGTCATCATGAAGATTATGCAATCAAGTTTCCGGAAGTGTAATTACTCCAGTATTACGGTCCATATCGGAGGGTATAAGAGACTGTATTTATTATCAGTGTCGTTATTTATCCTTTGGGTTCTTAGTAGAACATACACCTTCAGTAGCACGTTGCCATTTCACTCTCTTCTCTGCACTCTTTTCAATCCGGCTACACCACTCCCCACAGGCTTTCATTCCCTTCTCATGCACGATCTCCTCCATATCACCCTCACATGCCCAACTCATCGTTTCCCATTTAACTTCCGCTCAACGGTCTGGCCTAACCAAGCCTAGCATGTGATGTCCCCAAACCGTCCTCTCAGTCTGTGTCCAATCCAATCCACCTCCACTCTCTTGTTGCACATATTCGTCCGGCCACAGGTTCTTAGTTGGTTCGTTGCCATGCCAGAATTTCTCCTTGATTATTCTTTCTCCCTTTCTCATCTCATCTGATCTTCAGTATCAAGAGAGTGAGCGGGCGTAGGTGGCAGTTGTTCATCATGTATGTGTGCAGCTTGTTAGAAATGCTTTTCATAACGCACCACCCACTCTCTCAACAATCACATAGAAGTACTAACTTGACTGACATTATTGTTGACAATCACGATCTTGTTCCCACTTTATGATGAGTGGAGTGGAATGATGTGGAGTAGATCTCCACACTGATTTCACATTAATAAATGAAAACCTATCTTGATGTCTTTCTGATCCTGGCTTGCTTTGACGTCCTCGTCTGTGCCTGTGCTGCCAGTAGTTGAAACAGTGCTTCCTAGATAGGTGGAAGAGGTTACTGCGTTCAAGTTTCTCCCGTTGATGATGATTGGAGCTTGTCGTTGATGGTGGCGTTGTTGGTTGGGTATCTTCATCACCTCTCTCTTCTCTACATTCACTTGAATAGTGTTCCGTCTTCGCTGCCCTGCCTCGCCTCTTCTGTCAACTTGTTAGTTTTCACCTGTAGATCTTCGAGTTTGTGTGATATTAGACACAAGTCATCGTTGGCGAAATCCAAGTCTTCTAGGTTCTTTTCCGCGGTCAAACAGCGTATCCCTCTCTTCTCGCTCCTCACAGCTTGTTTCACTATCCAGTCGATCAAATTAGGCTAGGTAATAACAAATTACTTTAGAATTTATATAATTCAATCTTTGTGAGGATTTATTGATTTCAAGTCGATATTCTTCATAGATTGATATCAGTGGAAGAACTATTGAAAACCTGGCAACACTGCTCAACAATTTTTTTCCTCAGCAATGTTCATCCACTATCTGTCGAGGGCTCAACCCTTGGATATTCACATTTCAAATAAGGTACGTTATCACTTTACTATTCGGTCAAAATGTGATGATAACGTGATAAACAGATGAAACAATTAGCAACATATGACAAAGTGTATCGAATTTAATTCTTATCAGAGTACTTTTAGTAAGATAGTATATAATCAGGTAAGCAAAATAAACCATAATGAGCTTTATGATTCACAAGATAAAACTATCTCAATCTGATTGATTTGAAATTGAAATAAATTGAGGCAGTGAAAATTTTTCATGTATCTTATGAGCAATTAGTATAACAAAGGCAATTCATTTGAATGTATAAACTAATGTTTCTTTTCTAAATGATGGAGAATATTCGTGGCTTAGATGGATGATCTTGATTGTATTGTGTTCTCTGAGCTAGCTGGGTTGTTTAATCGTGAAGCTTTTATCATCCTTCTTCTAGACGATATCATCACCGCTAACTTCAGTATGAAGTGAACCGTCAACATCTCTCCATGAGTGATTTAGTAGCTTGCCCTCACAAACTGGTTTGTGATTGGTTGTTTCTTCTGATTGTTGTGTCATTGGCTGTATAGGTTTTCTTGTTGGCCGCATCTTCCTCTTCCTGACCACTAACTTTTCTGTCGTTTATCACTTTTCTTATTGGTTGGTAGATCGGGGTCTATGTCTATATATCTGTTGATTGCTGACTGACTGACTGAACTGAACTGAATGCCAAGCTTCTAGGAATTCTCTGACATTCTTTGTGTTTCCTCTATCCGTCCAAAATTTCTACGTAGTCGAAATTCAATTCATCTCCATAGTTGTTATCCACGTGGATTGAAATGAGTGACAAAACGTTGTGGTGTTTAATAACCAATTGGTGTTCATGTAGACGAAGGTGAAGAGGGTGGCCACTTTGTCCAATGTAGTGTTTGCTACAGTTGATTTTGTAAATGATATTTGGTTTGTCTTCTTTGGTTGTTGTATCGTTTGGTCTGCATAATAGGGTTCGGAGGGAATTTGTTGGTTTATGAGGCGCCACATTAATTCCAGGCGGTCTCAGCAATCTTGTCGTGATTTCTGATATATTCTTTATGTATGGTAGGATGATGCGTTCATTGATTTCTGTCGATGACTTTGTAGTTCGTTCATAGTTCTCACTGTGACATCAAAAACAAGATATTCACCGAAGAGAACTCTTTTCAACGGATTTATTCTCAAACTGTAAATTCGTATATATATATGATATTTAAAGACTGTAATCCATGTGGAATATTTAACTTAGATAATGAGGGATTGAAATAATAATAATGTTGGAGAGAATTTCTTGATGACGTAAAGGTCGAATAATAACAAAAACGGGTTACATAAGATTTTAAATCGTTTATAAGGTGCATATAGATTAAGAAGGTGGTGAAAACTTGACAGAGTTAACAAACAATCAAAGGATTACGTAACATGAATGAGACAACAGGTTAATTGGAATAAGCTGAAAATCTTTTCAACTTGTTATTCGTCGAAGACTGACATCAGTTGGAGGAACAAAGGAAACCTGAGAGCACTGGACAGCTGTTTCGTCCTAGTATGGGACTCCTCAGCAGTGCGCACCCACGACCCCACCACCACGGACCGAACCCGCGACCTTCAGGTTCCGCGACCACCGCGTTACCATTGAGCCACTGGGTCGGAATCCAATGCTCCATATTTCCAACTTCTGTTAGCTCACGATATAGCGCACTGCTGAGGAGTCCCATACTAGGACGAAACAGCTGTCCAGTGCTCTCAGGTTTCCTTTGTTCCTCCAACTGATGTCAGTCTTCGACGAATAACAACTTAAAATATTTCCAAATCTCCACAACCCCCTCAAAAATTGAAAATCTTTTGGTAAAAGTTGCATTCATTAGGAAGATCAAATGAAATAACCCCGGAAACAATTGAATATAAGAGTACAAAGATTAATCTGATAAAAAACGGAGGGGGTGAAAAATGAAAAAGGGATGAAGCACACCAAAACTAAAATAAATTAATTTAAAACAATTAGTTCCCTTGATAAACTTCGACAAAACAATAAGAAGACGTAAATTGTCTGAACCGTGTAATGTATTTGCGCAACACATTTCGAACTATCTGATCACACACGTACTTGTCATAGGTATTTATATAAAAACTCATGAAGATAAGGGGTGAGAAAATAAAAAGGGGTCAGGTAGGAAGGCTGACTTAAAAGCCGAGTAACAATGAAAATCAATAGGGTGAAAAAATAATAGTACATCGAACTTGGTTTTTCAATAGTTGAATTTACCAAGGAAGGTTTAATGTGACAACAAATTGTTTATGAATACATAAAGGTGGTTTCAACTTCCTAATAGCTAAGGCTTCAACAAATTTCAGGATCCCTCCCATCAACATTTATCAGGCAGAACAAAATCAGCAGAGCGTCAAAACTAGAACTGCAGTCGGTCCGAAAGAAGGATGTCTTCATCAGCCTTCCGTACAAAGGTGACTCTCAGAGTGCAATCCTTAAGCAGAGACTCAACGCTGCTATTAGAAGGACTTACTATGCAGCCAGGGTTTGAGTAATCGAAACCACGAAGCCCTTATATTCCCCTAAACCCCCACAGCATGTGAACGATAATGTCACATCCCATTGTATCTACCAATTCAAATGTACATGTGGTGACACATACATAGGGAGGACTAATAGATCCATGCAAGTAAGGGCCTCGGAACATATTCCAAAGTGGCTTCAGAAGCAAATCGAATCACCTGAACCTATAAATGTTGGTAGCAAACGTCCAAGCTCTTCGATCGCTAAACATATTGTTGAGACAGGTCACAAGATTGATGTGGCTACTTCCTTTACACCTATTTACAAAACATGTTGGGGAGGGATCCTGAAATTTGTTGAAGCCTTAGCTATTAGGAAGTTGAAACCACCTTTATGTATTCATAAACAATTTGTTGTCACATTAAACCTTCCTTGGTAAATTCAACTATTGAAAAACCAAGTTCGATGTACTATTATTTTTCGCTCTATTGATTTTCATTGTTATTCGGCTTTTAAGTCAGCCTTCCTACCTGACCCCTTTTTATTTTCTCACCCCTTATCTTCATGAGTTTTTATATAAATACCTATGACAAGTACGTGTGTGATCAGATAGTTCGAAATGTGTTGCGCAAATACATTACACGGTTCAGACAATTTACGTCTTCTTATTGTTTTGTAAAATAAATTAAGGCTAAGGTAGAGAGAGATAAAGACTGTACGTACTTCTTTTGCACACAAATATCAGGCTGGTTTCAGTTTATGGATAGCCAAGGCCTATATTGTTTCCAGAAACTGAACACGAAGGAAACCTGAGATGTTTGCGCGAATTTGACAGACAACCTTAAAATCATTCATTGTTTACGTCGGTTGAATGGTTGGAATCGATTAAATGCTCAATGATAGAACTTCTGATGCATTTCCTTTAACCCTTATATAAAACCAGGCTGGAATATGTTCTCGTACACGTGTTGACAGTAATCTTTGACTACGGCCGATGTACCTTGTTCCACAGAAGCAGGTGAACTAGTAGATACACATGGATGTGACCTGTTGAGGGATATTGTCGTTTATACAAATGGAGAACAATTTACGACTGATAAAGATCAAATGAAGTTTGGCTGAGAAAAATGTCCTACTGATTGATCTGGAAAGATGATTTTTCAGGATATCTGATGCTGCATCACCTTTGAAGTTCAGATTTATGAAGAAAATCTTTTGAGAAACTGAGCTGATGACTGGTATCGCATATCGTTCTCGAATATTTTTATCGATAAATCGGTTAGGATAACCTTTTTCCACGAGTGTCTCTTTTAGAAAGTGAAGTTCAACTTGAATACAGTCTGTGTTACAAATACTACATATTCGATAACAAAGTGAGTGAATGAGATTTCTTTTGTTCATGATAGGCATCCAACTGTAGAAATTAGTAAGCTATTCGTTCCACGTAGGTTTCCTGTAGATGGGTCTTTTCAGCGTTTCATTACTACGTCTAGTAATCAGTACGTTGAGGAAAGCAATAGCTTATTCCAATTCTCTCTCAATAGCGAACTTCAACTCTGAGTGATAATTGTTAAACTTGCGTAGGATGTCATCCAGATCGATAGTTGAGTCACAAATAAAGAATATATCAGCCACATATCGTTTATAGGTGTCAAAATGATTATTAGTTTGGCTAAGAATAGAATTTCCTACTATTGACATAAAACAATCTGCCATTAGAGGTCCCACTAGGGATCCCAGTGCAATCCCATCATTTTGCTAGTATATCTCACCTTGTAGTTCATGATGTACGGGATAGGCATCTTTTGATAATGTTTCGAAATACGGTTGCTCACTGACTCGCTTGCTAGAACATACAAATACACACATAAAGTGTATAGATTTCAGATGAGACATACCTCAAGCGTTGAGATAGAAACCAAGTCTACGCGCTAATATATGTGCAGATTTGGTTTCACTTCATAAACAATATGAAAGAAGTAATCCCTAAATTTGTGAGTGAAGACAATCATATTTTGACAGATTGACAGACCAACAGTTATGCGTTCTGTTTTGGCCGGTAGAAGCTGTCAAACACAATATCGTATATTGCTCAATATCTTCGTTATTATTATTCATTCGGTAGAGAACTCTGCATCTTGGTTTCATGCTTGATGGCACTCATCAGCTGGGAGTATCTGCAACTATCAGGAAATTGATTACAAGATGCGTCACTAGGTGCTGATGTGACAGACTTCACCAGTAGGCTACTAAGGCCACAACTGGATCCTTGTTGGAGCGTGGTTTATTGATACGAGTTGGTCATCACTGGCCAGCTCATGTGATCAATTCTGTTATATAATCTCATGACTAAGTTTTGCAATTTGGTCACTCAACGAACTGATGTAACAATGAGTGAGGAAACATTAGCTTCCTCATTCTTACAGCTACGCCTTGATGATAAGTTCTAATAGGCATGAAACTAATGTCAAGGGATCACTATCCATTGGCTCCTAACATTCAACAGCAAAATATGCTGTACAGCAGTGAGACAATACTTCACTTCACGACCATACTGTGTAACTCCACGTATAGACTTTGATTAGTAATGAGCGTTAAAGTCTTTTGAGATGATGGAGAATACTTGTAACTAAGGAGGATAATTTTAATGGTGTTGTGTTCTCTGGGCTAAATTATTCAGTCGTGGAGCTTTCGTTGTCATTCTAGATAATATCATCACCAGCACAAATTTCAGAAAGAAGGGAATGATAAGGCTTTCTGCTCAATTTGTTTATTGTCTTGTCCTGATGACCTTGTGTATGATTGGTGGATTCTGATAAAGTCTTCTCGTTATCTCCATGTTCATTCTGATTGGTGTGGCCCTGATAACCTGAAATTTGACCTTCGTGTTATCCCTTATTGGTTGACAGATTGGGTCAATGTCAATATGTCTGTTGTTCGCTGACTCACCTGCATACTACGCTTCTTAAAATTTTCTAGCATTTTTTGTATTTCCTCTGTCCAGCTAGGATTCCCACATTTTTCCAGTCAAATTCATGTCTATAATTACCTGTATGCATTGACATGAGCGAAGACATGTATCAAGACGACTTCAGTGCTAATTGATGTTCATGTAGGTGGATTCCATGTAGTATTTGTCTCAGTTTCTGTTGTAGATAATGGTTAGTTTGTCTTGTTTCGTTATGGTATCTTTTGGCCTGCATAACAAACAGTGAAGAGTATAATTGATTTTCATATCATACCGTCGTCGATTGGACCGACTTGATCAGTCTGTATTGGCATATAGGCTCCTGTGTGAATGCCTCGATATCACCTGCGTTCTAATTATGTTAATGATGGAGCTTGTAAGATACAGTGGTTCCAAAATGCCTTCAATAATCTAGTCATGATTTCGAAGACGTTCTTCATGTAAGGTTAGACGATATATTTGTTAGTTTTCGAGGTGGATTTGTCGGTTGATGACGAATTATGCAAGTATCTTTTTATAGAGTTACTTGGATAACCGTTCATCTGGAAAAACAGTGTACCTGGGTTACTCATTAGATGTTTTGTATTGCTCTACCCATCCAACGGATTCTCCCTGATTCATTGGAGAATAGAGTAAATGAGATTGCGGTTTTTTCATCTATAAGAACTTGTGAATTCCCATATTTCTGTGAATTGATGCTTCGAACGACCTTATCGGGGAATTTTTTGGAAACTATTTACTTCTCTCGTGTTATTTATCTTTCTGAACTCTACAAATTCTGTTCACTAGAAAGGGATGCGAAGGGAAATTAATATTTCAAGCTAATGATCAATCAAGATTCGAAGTTTTTGAAGTTGTCGTATACTCCATATGAACAGATGCAGAGATTAATCACTTATTCTTCAAACTTTCTGGATACTCAAGAGTACGGGAACAATAAATAATAGAAAAGCTTGGTAGCCAGGTAGAAATGGTACATATATACTGAGAGATGGATGAGTTAGCTAACTATAAGATTGCGAATGAATGACGTAGTATGATACGAAAGTGTATCGAATGGTGTTGAAGCTTCACAATTGATTTTCAGTTGAAAAAGTTCGATAAAAAGTAGCCTTTTAATGTTCTCCATCTGTCCACCCCGAGCAAAAAATTATGCCGAATCATTCTGGAGAGACTAAAGTATGTGCTGGATTCAAAACTACGACCAGAACAGGCAGGCTTCAGGAAGTACAAATCATGTGCGGATCAAATGCAACGCTTCGCATCATCATAGAACAGAGTATAGAATGGCAGTCAACTCTACACCTCAACTTCATCGAATTTGAAAAGGCCTTCGATCGAGACGTCGACCAAGAAGTAATTTGATAGGCAGTTGCTTCAATAGTACGGTTTTAGTGCCACAAACCTTTATCAATCTCATTCAACAACTGTATGAAGACGCCATACGTCAGGTGATTCACAATGGAAAGCTCAGTGATGCCTTTGAAGTGAAGACAGGAGTAAAACAAGGCTGCCGTCTACTATCACCCATGATATTCCTGATGGTGCTGGACTGGGTCATGCAACAAACCGTGAAGAGCAGGAAGAAGAGGATACGCTGGATCACGGAAAAGAACCTAGGAGATTTAGATTTCACCAACGATGACTTGTGTCTAATGTCTTGTCACACAAACTCGAACATCTACAGGTGAAAACTAACAAGTTGACAGAAGAGGCGAGGCAGGGAAGCGAAGACGGAACACTATTCAAGTGAATGTAGAGAAGAGAGAGGTGATGAAGATACCCAAACAACACCAGCATAAACAACAACATGATCCAATCACTATCAAGGGGAGAAACTTGAAGGCATTAGCCTCTTTCATCTACCTAGGCAGCGCAGCACCCTTTCAACTACAGGTGGCAAAGACGAGGACATCAAAGCAGCCAGGATCGGAAAAGCAAGACAGGCATTCATTAACAACTACCACCTACGCTGGCTTGATACTGAATATCAGATCAGATGGCCAGAATATTAAGAATAAGCAACAAGGAACTCTGGCTGGCTGGCTGGCAACGAACCAACCAAGAAGCTATCACTCAACAAATATGCACTGGAAGGAAGTGGAGATGGATTGGATTGGGCATGTACTGAGAAGACCGATTGGGGACATCACATGTGAGGCCAGGCCGTTGAGTGGGATACAGATGGGAAACGACGCGTTGGGGGTGTGAGGTGAGAGTGACATGGAGGAGATTGTGTATGAGGAAGAAATGAGAGCTTGTGGTCAGTGGTAGAGGCAGGTTTAAAAGATTTCAGAGTAGATAGTGGAATGGAGACGTGCTACTGAAGGTGTATGCTTCACTAGGGACCCAACGGACAAATAATGAGGATAAATGAATAAATGTGCTCCAAGCTTTCATATTTTGTTGTGAAAGTATCATTAACAGGCTTGATAAAATTTTCATTAGTAACTTCATCAAGAAGTAAAGCATATTTGAATGTTACAGAGGTGTTTGAATAGTAATTTTAGTGACCTTAACTGGTGTCCAATTGTAAGTTGAGATATTGAATTTTACCCAGTTACTCTGGTAGATAATCTTTGTAAGAGTAAAACTATGCGATTTGTAATTGTCACACTATACCTCATTACTGAATTGTTTAAGCGATATGCATTTGGTTTATGAAATGCTGTTTTCTTCCTGAGCGGATTGTAGATTGAGTCTATATCCACATGTCTGTTGATTGACATTTCGTTTGAATGTTATGCTTCTAGAAATTCCCTTTCACCTTTCAAAATTCCTCTTTAGAAGATTTCCACATTCTTCCAGTAGAATTTGTGATTGTTTGAATGTAGTGAAACCAGGGAGGCTATATCATGTCACCTTACTGTTAGTTGGTGTTCATGAATTCTTCAGGCAATGGGAAAGGTAGACAAGATAGTAGAATTCCATATCAGTTTTGTTTAGTTGATATACACCAGAACACAGTAATATAGTATTATTTACTTGATGATCATGTTTCCAGCTCATTGTCATATCAATGTAATCATACAGAGATGTCGACACCCGATTCTTACAGTCCTGACAACTAACATGCTTCATTTCTGTTGGTAATAAAATTTTCCATATCTCTAGTGTAGATGTTGCATCAATCCTATTCCACATGTATTGGGTGGGTAGGTGGGTGTTGATTCGATGAACAAAGATTCGGTAATCAATCTCTTCCTCCCTCTCCCCACCTAATTATATTGAACTTAAGTGGTACAGTGGTTATATCCCATCCACCTCACATTGTGTACTTGTGTGTTAATCCATGCATTGCAACAGCCGAGTGTCTTTCTAGATTAGAGATCTTATTCGGGTGTATCATTCTACATTTAGCTGAATTCCTATGTTCCGCTATTCTAACTGACCTCGACCGGCTGACTGGTTTGACCAGTTTACCTGAACTCACAGTCATTACATGGAATTCGATAGATTAGATTATTTTGTTGAATTGATGCTGTCGGATTCTTCAACCAGCCACCTGACAAAGCTTATCTCTGAGTGAGTTTGTAGGTTTAAATGTCACCCTAATTCCAGCTTTGTTCAGGATCCTACGCAACGTCTCTGATGTTCCCTCTTTACAGGATAACACAATGGAAACGGTAAACTCCTTTCCACTCATGTTGTCGCCATTAACTAGTTATTATCATGTTAATAATTCGTAATCGACCCCCACAACTGATTACAAAATCCGAACAAGCACACAAGAGACAAAATGATAACAGTAATTCGAATAGAAATAGTGGCGACAACGTGAGTGGGAAGGAGTTCACAGTCTCCATTGTGTAACTATATAAAGAAGGGACATCAGAAGCGTTACGTAGGATCCTGAACAAAGCTGGAATTAGGATGATATTTGAACCTACTGATTGCTGTTGTTATCCGAATGTTGATCAGTTTGTGTGCTTTTTCTGTACACTTCAGTGTGTAGACTACGGCTATGCGTTCTGCTGATGAGGACAGCTAAAATGGGAATTTTATCATCAGCTTCCTCCTCCTACGTGAAACGAATCCTTTCAAATATACAGTATACCAGCAATTCTACGACGATTGAACACACAGAGTCTTCTCATATCCTCATCTCAGAGAGGCCTGCTTTTATAGGCGTAGAGCAGAATTGGTTGCACAGAAGCGTTGTAAACCGGACCTTCTACGGTCAGACTAACGTTTCAACGACGCCGAAAGGTAGACCATATTGCTGTACGTCATTCTGACTTTCGATATGCGGTCGTAAATTTCATCGCTCACACCTTCACTAACCTTCACACAACTACCCAGATACATGAACGTTTCGATTACCTCCAATGACTCACCGCCAAGACTGAACGGAAACACAGGCTGTTGCCAATCTTATAAAAGCACTTTACACTTCATTGGTGCAAAGCATATATCATAATTAAAGACACTGATCACCAACTGATTAAGTGTGGTTTGAATAGTCTGTGTATTATCGCACAGTAAGGACTGCGGGGTTGTTACTAAGCGTTTTATTATTAGGAAAGTGGAAATAGGAGAACCTCCGGTTAATGAGGTACAATAATAACGAAAGTGAGAATAAGAAGAGAAATCAAGGGAGACTAGTAGACTTAGATATCAAATCAGAATCAGTGTAAAACTTTGACATCGTGGTGGAATATAATTCCTTATTAGATTTGTCTATTTGGTATAGATCAACGGTGATACAGATAACTACCATTATAGTAGATTTAAGGTACGAAGAAATTGTTCTTGAACTAAATGTGGTTGCACTGAGACAAGTAATCAGTTCGCAAAGTGAATCTTGTAGAGGGTGATTAGATGCCAGGGTGTGGTCCTTGAGGTGGTAAAGATCAATGCATCAAGATTCTTGCTGAATTTTCTCAAAATTGACTATCTTTTAAGGTTGAACTTCGATAATTTATTCTCTCTGCTTGCATACACTTTTGTCTACTGTTTATATCACCTCGTTTAGAATCCACTTTTTCTCTTCATGCTGCGATTTGAACTGATGGAATATGGCGCCAGATTGTAAGTTGATTTCTCTGTTCGTTTGGTTCTGACCACACTCATATACACAATGAGAGGCTTACTTATACTCATGGTTGCCTCCCCCCTGGTAAATCGAATTTCACTCCTCTGACAGTTCCTAAGCTAAATTGTTAAGCTTGTAATCAGTTTGCTGGCTAGCAGTGGGATCCCGGACACGTGTTTCATACTATTTGGGAATGGTCAAGTGAATGTAACTGCATCTCAGTAGGCGATGTTGTTTCAACCGGGACTCGAACTTCATAGGAATTGCTTCAAGTACTATAAAAATAGGAGCCCATCTGCTAACAGAGGTCGAGCAATTCTACTCAGTATAGCAACGGAAGGTTACAAACACCAAGTAAAATTTTAAAAGTCAATAAAGTACCAATCATATATCCCATACCCTTAATAGGTTTTACAAATGATGGGGACAGTTTTCTCTATTTGTCAATGCTTCGGCATCTAACAAGAGCACATGCAAAACATGCTACATACCACTAATTTGGCATAGCGTTTCCCTCCTATTCTTCCCATGACCTTAAAATAACCTACATAGATGGTTTCACACCCTTGAAAGTTTTTCTTCCCTCTGCTCTCAACACTGAACTGTCATTGGTTGTTAACTGTGTGAGGATTTAGTGTTGTCAAGGTCATTTGGAAATCTATATACAGCGGTCTGTCTTCTCTCCTTATCTTTGTGCGTACATGGTGTTGTTGTGGTGGTGGTCGGTTGACGTTCTGACTGGCGTTAGAGTCGACTGGTCTGTGCGTAAGGTTTGTATCGTTCGTAGCCTGCTAGGCTCATATATCTCATGGACTGTTAGGTCGTACTATCGGTCACAAAATAAAGATATCCCATATTTTAGATGAACTTAATCTGCAAACTGTACTAGTCTTTTTCATGAAGAAGATTAATTGTTTCATACAAAGTTTCCAGCAGTACTACTATCTGAAATCGACGTAGTTTGACAGACTTGTATCTTAAATAGACAAACTGACTACCAGTATGATGCTATTCCTCTATAATTCAGGTTGATTTAGAGTGGGAGAAGAAGTCTTGACTGGTAAGCCAGTATGAATATGATGAACAAGTAGAAGAGTTTCATGAAATCATATGACAGTCAGGCAGAACAACGCATGGTGACTGCAATGAAACTAACCTCTTCACAGAAGTCAAATCTCCTAGCTCCTCTAGTAGAGTACCAAGTTGGTAACCTAGAGGTAAATGGGTCGAATCCTACTGTGGCCTAGATTCTCACTTCATCTTCAACAATTACCCAGTTTTAGTATAATATTATGTTATACTTTTAGAAGAACAAACTTGTAGTACATGAATTTACTCAGTATTTTGATTCTCAATTCAGTACTGATCATTGAAACAAAGTAAATATATGTAGAATAATCGTATCATTCGGTAAACAACATCTATCTCATAAAAAATCTCATCTACTAATGCGAAAACATAACTCGTTTATCCTTTATCCAGTCTATGAGAAAGAAATTATATTATTTGATCAAGGTCATAGAAGTAATGCAATATTTTTCGTCGAAAGTAAAGTTTCTAAAAATTCAACACTTATGTTATAAATTCCCTGGGTTCCCAGTGGAAGATTTAGCTTCAATAACACATCAACATTTCACTCTCTTCTCTGAGGTTTTCTCAACCCGGCTCCACCACTACCCAGAAAATTTCATTTCTTCCTCATACAGCATCTCATCCATGTCACCCTCGCCTCGCACGCCCAACTCATCGTTTCCCATTTCCCTTCCACTCGATCACCTTACCTGGCCTGGTCTCGCACCTCATGTCCTCATACCGTCTTCTATGTGCATGTACAACCCAATCCATCTCCACTCTCTTCTGAATATCAGTTGGAAAATAGGTTGTTGGTTGGTTTGTTGGCACGACAGAGTTCCCCATCGCTTATTCTTTATCCCCTTCTCATCTCATCTCATCTCATCTGAGCTGATCTTCAGTATCGAGTGAATAAGCGAGCGTGGGTGGCAGCTGTCGGTGTGATGCATGTCTACAGTTTGATGGAAATGCTTCTCTTAACGCCCCACAAACTCTCTCAACAATCACATAGAAGCACTGACTTACTTGACTGACATTAGTGCTGACAACCGGAATCTTCTTCCCACTTTATGCAGAGGGGAGTCGAGTAGATCTCAACACTGGTTGCAAACTCATTAAAGCCTGTCTTACTGTCTTTCCTATCCTACCTTTGATATTTGATATCTCCATCCGCGCTTGTACCGTTTGTAGTTGAAACGATGCTGTCCAGGTAGGTAGTTAGGTAGGTGTGTAGGTAGGTGATCAATGATCCAGTCCAGTCCAGTCCAGTTCAATTCAGTCAAACACAATCAGGAAGTTCAAGTGTGATAGTCGGCGGCAACCTTGTCTCACACCTGTAAAAACTTCACTTCAAAGGCATCACTGAGCTCCGTTTACATTGTGAATCACACGGCATGTAGAATATAGGTGCTGTTGAATGAGGTTAATGAAGGTTTGTGGCTCTAAAAGTGTAGTGTTGAATCAGCTGCCTGTCAAATTACTTGTCGGTTGACAGCTGGATCGAAGGTCTTTTCAAAGTCGATGAAATTGAGGTGAATGTCCATGCAGTTGACTTTCATTCTATGCTCTGTTCTATGATGATGTATAGCGTAGCATTTCAATTTGATGAGTATATGATTTGTTTTTCTTGAAGCTAGCTAACCTGTTCCGGTAGTGATTTTATATTCAGAGCATTTTTAGTCTCTCCAGGATGATGTGGCTTAGTATTTTGCATGGTGTAGAGAAAAGTATAATTTCTGGACAATAAGTGTTTTCCAATTAGTTGTCATCGTCGACTGACATCACTTAAATGAATCTGCTTATCAATAATTAAATTTATTCATGCTAAAAAATCGAATGTGATGCTGACAACCGCTAAGAAAACGACCTTGATAACTAGGATGAACAACACATTAAAACAAATTTCAGTTTACAATGATCTATATACTGAAAAGGAGGACAAGAAAATGATTTTATGAAAAGAAAAAAAATTAACTTTGTGTATGAAACATTTACTTTTTCTTTTCATCGTTTCTCTATTTTATACACTTTTTTTGTCTATCTTTTATTAAAATAGTTAGTTGCTATGACCTTAATTCAATGTTGCATCCATTAAAAGCTGGTTACTATAGTTGCCATTTATTGTGATTGCCCATAGTTCTTTCTACATGATATTTACACATTTGACGAATGACACAAAAAACTACTTTAAACATTACTGCAAAAACCATCTGTAAACTTTCATCGAGAAACATTAGTCAACCTTGGTTAGTATGCTGTTGCTTGTAATTTCTCATCTCTGCTTAAATTGAATTATTTAGTCTCTATCTGAGATAGACATGGTGGTTTGGTAGACTTATATTATTGATATGGTATGATGATGAAGGATAGAGTGAGAACCTGAGTTTTGAAATGAATTGAAACAGCAGTTGTTTGTATTCCCGGTTGGGCGGTTTCGTATCTCAATTGGTAGAACATTAGACTAGTAACCGACAGGGTGCTTGTTCGAACCCTGCCGTGAACTAGATTCTCATTTCACCTTCATATGTTTCAGTCTCACCTATCTTATCCTTTCTTCCTAATCTATAATTTAGAAAAAAGACAGAGAAGAAATATATCCATTTTTAACTGGGTCTTCATCTCGGGCTCTACACTAATTTGTATAGGTTTACAATTCATGTCATAATACCAATCACGCAGTCTGGCAGAGTTAGTTAGCAGCAGTGTTTTTTGTCTTGAGTGTCCAGTCACTGCAACTATAAGAGATCAAAAGAATATTAACAGAGCAAGAGGGGAAAAATGAATACAAAGAGAAACCAGGAGTTACGTCATGTTGACGACTGTAGTGATATAGTTGGCGTGCGAATCTCTTTTGAATTTAAAGGTTAAGCTTATAAAGGTGGATTACAACCTCCTCCGCTTATATAAAGTAAGCAAATACGCAATTAATTCATATGCGATATTAAGATGTGGTCTCTTGTTACCGGATAACGATCCAAGTTTCCACACCTCATATCAAAGCAACGAAGGAGAATACATCAAGATAAAGTAATTAAGAGGAAAACAGTCAAAGGTGATGAAATGAGAACAATGGGGAATGAGAAAATTCTAAAATTCTGTATAAACATGAAAATTAAAATGATGTGTAGATACATCTGAGCGACTCAGGTTGACTGTGAGCCATATCATCTATATTCTTCAACGTCCTACTCCTGTTGTCACATGAACCTCAACCTACAAGTTTACATTCCCCTACACGGTTCCGACAAACAGTTAAATACTTTATGCAGTAATGTTATATTTTAGCCTGGTTACCTCCAAACTTTCGCCAGCCTAAACCCACTTCAACTGATATTATACGAGGCGGATGGTGACTAGGTATGCATAATATATGTCCTATTCATTTGAGTCGATGATGGTTCATAATCTAATCAAATAATTTTCTTCTTTTCCCTTCACTTTTACACCTGACTTCTACATTGTTGTCGCAGTGAAACCACGACACACAGTAACAGTTACCGAATACCTCAAACCTTCTCATATAATCTGCCTTTAGTGACTATGTTTCCCAGGCATACAGTAGAACAGAGCGAACTGTTGCACAGTGCACACTCGACACTTAATAGGCAATCGGATATTACAGTGGCACTATAATTGGGGTAAGTTGGAGACTTCATCAGTCACTGGCCTACTATTGATGATTCAACTTCCCAGATAAATGAAATGGTGAGTGTGCCCAACCACTTCACTCTCTATTGTTAAACATGGCATCACTAAAGACCAGTCCTGGGCAGTAGTTTGCATTTTGGTGGCTAGAAACGCATCCCAAACATTCTGAAATCGTCAGTCAATGTGTCCAGAAGAATTTGCATCTTGTCAGCGTCTTTCCCTGCCAGGAGTGTGTCACCTGCGAACTCTAATTACACCAAGAATTCCTCGATGGAAAAGTCGATTCCTGTGAAATCGGGTGACCAGCGAAAGACCACTGTAGGTGCGAGTATTTATCTGTGGTTATCAAAAAAGAGTTTCTCACTTTTCTTGAAGTCTGAGACAATCAATGATTGTGACCAATCAGAGAGGACCATGCCTGACTCGCATACACCAGCTAACACCCCAGTTAATCTAGTCAGTAAGACTTGGCAGCCGTTCTCAAATATCTCCAGTCGTCATTCTTCTTTGCCTCTGCAACTCTTCCTGATTTCAGGTTACTTACGGGTTTCTCGAATTCTGCAAATGCTAGAAATTGTCTAAATGCTGTATTCAGTATCCGACTGAGCAGTGGGCAACCGAATAGTAGCGGTAGGCTAGCTGAATTGTTCCAATCATCTTCGTAAATTGTGAGTGATTCACAAGTCCATCGTTCTCCGTTATTGTTGCTCTAACCAATAACATTTTCGCAATAGTTTACTTAACCAGTCTAAGTAATTGTCCACTGTTACACATCACCGCCGCTTTTCCTATGTTCTTAGCCTACGCTATCCACTACCGTGCGTGGCCATTTTAGTTACTTCCGCTGCTCATTGTATTCGTAGCCTGCAGGAGTACGATTACGTGCATCCATAAATATTCAGAAGAAACTATAGAGATTACTTGGTCCTTTGTAATCATTCTTTATCAGTCAGCTAGAGTCCTGAATGCTGTATTTACAATGGGCTGGAGACAGCACAAAACTTCTTCCTGGTGAGTAGTGCTGTTCAGTCCCCATAACCGTATAATCAGTTTGTCACTGAAATCAGACCAAATATTATTATCGTCGAGATACACTTGCAACGGCTTAGTTTGAGTACCTTTTTCTACGTGTATTTAGGATCGGAACAGGTTAGATAGCTTCAAGAAAAACAGAAGATAGAATGAAAGTCAACTGGATGGATATTCACCTCAATTTCATCGACTTTGAAAAGGCCTTCGATCCAGCTGTCAACCGACAAGTAATTTGACAGGCAGCTGATTCAACACTACACTTTTAGAGCCACAAACCTTCATTAACCTCATTCAACAGCACCTATATTCTACATGCCGTGTGATTCACAATGTAAACGGAGCTCAGTGATGCCTTTGAAGTGAAGTTTTTACAGGTGTGAGACAAGGTTGCCGCCGACTATCACACTTGAACTTCCTGATTGTGTTTGACTGAATTGAACTGGACTGGACTGGACTGGATCATTGATCACCTACCTACACACCTACCTAACTACCTACCTGGACAGCATCGTTTCAACTACAAACGGTACAAGCGCGGATGGAGATATCAAATATCAAAGGTAGGATAGGAAAGACAGTAAGACAGGCTTTAATGAGTTTGCAACCAGTGTTGAGATCTACTCGACTCCCCTCTGCATAAAGTGGGAAGAAGATTCCGGTTGTCAGCACTAATGTCAGTCAAGTAAGTCAGTGCTTCTATGTGATTGTTGAGAGAGTTTGTGGGGCGTTAAGAGAAGCATTTCCATCAAACTGTAGACATGCATCACACCGACAGCTGCCACCCACGCTCGCTTATTCACTCGATACTGAAGATCAGCTCAGATGAGATGAGATGAGATGAGAAGGGGATAAAGAATAAGCGATGGGGAACTCTGTCGTGCCAACAAACCAACCAACAACCTATTTTCCAACTGATATTCAGAAGAGAGTGGAGATGGATTGGGTTGTACATGCACATAGAAGACGGTATGAGGACATGAGGTGCGAGACCAGGCCAGGTAAGGTGATCGAGTGGAAGGGAAATGGGAAACGATGAGTTGGGCGTGCGAGGCGAGGGTGACATGGATGAGATGCTGTATGAGGAAGAAATGAAAGTTTCTGGGCAGTGGTGGAGCCGGGTTGAGAAAACCTCAGAGAAGAGAGTGAAATGTTGATGTGTTATTGAAGCTAAATCTCCCACTGGAAACCCAAGGGACAAATAATAATAATTTAAGAACAGACATACACACTTGCTCTAAAATGTGCGGCAATCTCACATGAAATATCTTAAGGACTGTCTGATTTCAGCGTAGTGTGTCTGTGTTCATCTCTGAATTGAAGTCAGTGACCGCCATGTTAGACTGTGTCTCTGCGCTTGTGTAGTTAGAAACGAATTAGTTTCCTCATTGGTTGGTTATCAAATCGTATGACTAAATCAAATATAGTTAACAGCATCAGCTGTAATCCCGTTTTCATTGAGGACTGGTCACAAAAGCGATTCGTGATAAATACTACTACTTCTAAATAAAATCCTCATTCAACTCAAAATACATTACTGTATAATCTTCATTAGTGACATGTTTGTAGATGGAAACCACGAAGTTCTAATGGAAATTTCAGGCCTCTGCGGTCAGTCAGTCAGAAGTGAAGTGGAGACTAACTGAAGACCTTGGTAGATAATTGGTTAATATCGTGAATTGACAGGATTAGGAAAATGAGTATTATTAAACTCCGATTCGGTGACTGAAAAGTTAACGAGTTCTCCATGAAACGTGAAAGTCTTGAGTTCCATCTCTAGTTGGGACATGGGTGAGTGCTATTGAAGAGTAAAAAACTAGGACGAAACAGCTATCCGTTACTTCCAGCTTTTCTTCTCTAAGTGATAAAATCCCTGTTAGCCTGAAGATACAATACTAATAACTGTTTTTCGATTGTTTCATGTAACTTCAAGGCTATTCAAGGTTATATAAGCACTTAGGATTAACTAGATTCGAGCTTTTGTTCACCATTGGATTACTTCACCTAAAATAATGACTGGATATTCATATTTTCTTACAACTAAAATTGACGTAACTAGAAGCACTGACGAACAATTTGTTACTATAAACCATCCTCGCTGTCATACGGTTGTACAGGAACTACAAAAATGATATTCTATCAACAATACTCGTTTTCTTAACGCCTTAATATGATTCATAAAAAGGAAAAATTGTTGTTAAACGTTTATTGGTTATTCGTTCTAGCTAATCATAGCATGAGTACATCCAAGGCCACCCTATCAATCTAACCAACTGTGTTAGTTTATTTCATGGAAAGTTACATTCGTAGGCGAAATAACAAGACCTGATTGGTTATTTCAGTAGTTGATGGAATTAACTTCAAGGTCACTCATACAAGATCGGTATAAAAATCAACCATATCCTGCAGTTCTCTAAAATTAACTGTCATGCCAATCTATTCAACTGACTTTAAAATTCACTTATTCTAGTAACCCCTAATATAACTAATTGGACTACACTCTTCCCACTGGAAAGATGGTTGTTTTCATAAAATACAGAATTGTCCTCCCACCCTGGTAGCATACATGATGATTAAAGATGCACGTCTTATACATCTCAACAAGAGAAAATGACCACCTAATTCAACGGAAAAATACTCTTACTACAGTCTTGAAAACTATGTTTAACAAGTGAATATCATAAAAGCTTTCTATACAATCGTAGCCAGTCTATTTTGTGACAACCAACTAAATCTTGAATGTGTGTTTGGCTTTCTACAGCATTCTTTAGGTTACTGGGCTAACACCGCAATGAATGATTTGGTCCGACCGGAGATTCAGACCCCAGAGAATTATCCACTAAGAAAATGTCAAAGAAACACAACCTCCTGTTCACACAGTCACATGTTGTATTGTTCACACTATGAATTCATCAAGTAAACAGACCAAAGACATCCTATCACTCCACTCTTTTCAAATACACATTCCCCTCAACCATAAATTAGTTAAGCATCCACAGCATGTGACAGCTTCACTTCTATATGAGTAATGAATTCACTCGTCAGACAACATACAAGTAGAAGTAGGAAGGATGGCAGACAATTTATACTCACAGTGTTCATAATAATACCCTCATGGAGTGAGTATACACTCTGAAATCTAGCAGTGAACCTTTACCAATAGAACTAAATCTTTCATCGGTGTTGACAATTCAGTACACGAATGAAGCATACCTAATTTGATCAACTTCAGTGCTGATCGAGTTGTGAGGTCGGTTGACACTTCCCGGCTGACCACACCGTGGAAGGCTTCTTCTTCTTAAAGTACCTGAAAGACATTTGTGTGACCACACAGCCCATCGGATATCTGCTTGAGGCCTGTCACACCCACCCTTTTGAGTATTTGGTTACTTTTAACTTTTGTATTTTTGGGGCCACACGGTCGAAAGCAAACGACAAATGAACCAACACCACCGGCCCCGCAGACCATGGAGGAGTGTGTTATTTTGGGGGCCTACCTTTTCTAACCCCAACCCACCCACTTCCACTGACAAGGCAGCATCAGCACGACACTGCCGGTCATCCAATGGAAATACCTAACTGCTGTCACACCCCATCCAGCTAACAGCAGTACGGCTTCACCCTCACACCCCCATCATAATGTCGCAATTTACACCACAACGATAACTGCCTCTCGTCTTATTACTATCCAACAGACCTTTCTGGTATGGTAGGACCTCGAGGGAACAAGCGTTCGACAAGCATAGCTGGTTGGGTCATTGTGATATGCCAGCCTGACCACCACGGCAAGGTAGCGGATATCAGTCGGGAACCAGTGGCTGGAGAGTGACTCTAGGTGATGATGAGGCTCAGAATCGAAGTCAGTGGTGCACATGTACACACACACACACACATACATCATTCTCATCTTAATGACGATATACCGAATCTCACCATTTTCTCATTCCTCCTTTCTTTCTTCTCGTACTTTAGATTCCTTTTCACTGCATTCTCTTATCTTCATCTTCCACTTCACTACCTATCCACTTGATATGCTGATACGATGACGTGTGACAAATCGACCGCCACGCAGTAATGCTTAGTCCCATGTCGACGGATGGTGATGATGATGATGAATTTGATCGACACTTTAATTGGTATATCGTCAACATCACAGAGTAAACAAACGCTGACTTTACTCCATCTTCATTGTCTTAATTGTTTTGACTGACTCATTTTTGTTCATTCGAGAATATTTGTGTTTACCAACCAGTGATATTTCAATCTCATTTATGTCTACATTACTCATGAATAGTTACTTATTCATCTGTTTGTCCATCTGAGATAGTCATGAGTTCACAGACTTTCATCACCACTGATGATGACTGAAGGTGAAATGGAAATTTTGATCATGGTGTGATTCGTAGTTCACTTGGTAGAGCAATATGATGGCAGGTTAATTATTATTATTATTTTCCCCTTGGGTTCCCAGTGGAACATTGGGCTTCAGTAGCACGTCTCAAGTGCACTCTCTTCTCTACAAACTTTTGAACATGGCTCCACGACTGCCCACAAGCTCTCATTTCTTCCTCACACACAATCTCCTTCATGTCACTCTCACCTCGGACACCCATCTCGTTGCTTCCCATCTCGGTTCCACTCGAAAGTCTGGCCTGACGTGTGATGTCCTCAATCAGTCTTCTCACTGCATGCCCAACACAGTCCATCTCCACTTCCTTCCACTGCATATTTGTTCAGCGATAGGTTGTTGGTTGGTTCGTTCCCAGGACAGAGTTCCTTCTTGCTTATTCTTACTATTCTGGCCATCTGATCTTCACTATCGGGTGAGCGTAGGTGGCAGTTGTTGATGAATGTCTGTAGTTTGTTGGAAATGCCTTTCGTAAGGCATCGCTAAGTCTCTCAACCATCACATAGAATCACTGACTTGACTGAGTTGGTGTTGAGAATCCGGATGTTGTTCACGCTTTATGCTGAGTGCAGTGCAGTAGATGTGCACACTGGTTTCAGGTTAGTGAACGCCTGTCTCACTTTGACGTCCTGGTCTGTGCCACCGCCTGTGGTTGAAACGATGCTGCCTAGATAGGTGAAAGAGGTTATTTCCTTTAAGTTTCTCGCGTTGATTTTGGTGGTGTTGGTTGGGTATCTTCATCACCTCTGTCTTCTTCACTGCAACTTGGTCTATATGTTCATTTCACCTTCAGTCATCACCACTACCGATTATCAATTAGTTTGATGTTCGCATCAATTGGAAACAATGTGTCCCCTCATCTTGTTCTTAGGATGGTAATCTGGTATTCAACATTCTTCCCAGTGAATTTAAACTGTCATATATCTGTTTTTACTTCTGCTTTGTGCTATACATTCCTTTGAATACTACAACTGTTGTACTTTTGGTTGTGATAATCATTATCTTATTGACTATAGTGATCAGTTAATTAAGTGTAATCTAATGCCAGTCATAAAATCGATTGTTGAACAAGTGAAATGAACAGAATCAATAAAGCTTTAGATTTCAAGATAAAGGTATTTAGTCTGAGAATGAACCTTTTTTGAACTTAAGGTATATTTTTTTTTTCACTTAGATTGTTTGACTCTACAAACCTATTAAAATAACCTTCAAAATCTGACTTGAACATAATTGTAGTACATCACACTGTTCAGTTATTATATGTACTTGATACTGTTATCATATGATAAGTTAAACAAACAGGAACTTAGCATAGAGAGATACAGTATGAAACGAAAAAGAAGTGAAGTACAGAAAAGGGCAGGAAGATATAAGATGTATATATCTTCACGAGTATGATCGATTTTAAGGCATACCACAATTCTACGCATAATCTGGTAGTTGAACAGAATACAGCACAAGATAACAGAAACTCTTTTTCTCAGTTTACAACTCATGTGTATATATGTAAATCACAAGACCATAAAACAGAATAAATGAAAAATACTCATCATAACAACCGACGTGTAGAAGTAAGAATGAGACGATTTATATGACTGATACTTGGAGATCTTCGCGTGCTTCGTGGTCAAGCGAATAGCAGTAATAATACGTGACTTAAATAGTCGAGTGAATGAGAAGATATAACCGAACACCATTAACTTGATCATACATTTCGACTAGACACGAATAGCGGTTAGAGTGGTCTACACAGTTTCACTTCAGTTAACGTGAAAAACCAGACAATCTGTGAACGTTTCTCATGTGTTTAACTTGTGTCCTGAAAGTAACTGGATAACTTCAAAAAAATTGATTAATCCCAAGTAAGAGAAAACTTTTAAAGTTAATAGGACCTATTTAACTTACTTTTTCCACTCAGGATCACCATGGCTAACACAAACACACACAAACCCTAGAAAGAAGATGATACCAATTTATCACGCAAGAAAAAGTACGGAGTCGATACCCGAGGTATTTAACACTACATCAGTTGCAGAATTCAAACAATGGATAGCACAAAACAGAAGTAAAAACAGATATATGACAGTTTAAATTCACTACGAAGAATGTTGAATACCAGATTACCATCCTAAGAACAAGATGAAGAAACACACAGTTTCCAATCGATATGACCATCAACCTCATTGATAATCGATAGTGGTGATGACTGAAGGTGAAATGAACATATAGACCAAGTTGCAGTGAAGAAGACAGAGGTGATGAAGATACCCAACAAACACCACCAAAATCAACGGGAGAAACTTAAAGGAAATAACCTCTTTCACCTATCTAGGCAGCATCGTTTCAACCACAGGCGGTGGCACAGACCAGGACGTCAAAGCAAGACAGGCGTTCACTAACCTGAAACCAGTGTGCACATCTACTGCACTGCACTCAGCATAAAGCGTGAACAACATCCGGATTCTCAACACCAACTCAGTCAAGTCAGTGATTCTATGTGATGGTTGAGAGACTTAGCGATGCCTTACGAAAGGCATTTCCAACAAACTACAGACATTCATCAACAACTGCCACCTACGCTCACCCGATAGTGAAGATCAGATGGCCAGAATAGTAAGAATAAGCAAGAAGGAACTCTGTCCTGGGAACGAACCAACCAACAACCTATCGCTGAACAAATATGCAGTGGAAGGAAGTGGAGATGGACTGTGTTGGGCATGCAGTGAGAAGACTGATTGAGGACATCACACGTCAGGCCAGACTTTCGAGTGGAACCGAGATGGGAAGCAACGAGATGGGTGTCCGAGGTGAGGGTGACATGAAGGAGATTGTGTGTGAGGAAGAAATGAGAGCTTGTGGGCAGTCGTGGAGCCAAGTTCAAAAGTTTGTAGAGAAGAGAGTGCACTTGAGACGTGCTACTGAAGCCCAATGTTCCACTGGGAACCCAAGGGGAAAATAATAATAATAATTAACCTGCCATCATATTGCTCTACCAAGTGAACTACGAATCACACCATGATCAAAATTTCCATTTCACCTTCAGTCATCATCAGTGGTGATGAAAGTCTGTGAACTCATGACTATCTCAGATGGACAAACAGATGAATAAGTAACTATTCATGAGTAATGTAGACATAAATGAGATTGAAATATCACTGGTTGGTAAACACAAATATTCTCGAATGAACAAAAATGAGTCAGTCAAAACAATTAAGACAATGAAGATGGAGTAAAGTCAGCGTTTGTTTACTCTGTGATGTTGACGATATACCAATTAAAGTGTCGATCAAATTCATCATCATCATCACCATCCGTCGACATGGGACTAAGCATTACTGCGTGGCGGTCGATTTGTCACACGTCATCGTATCAGCATATCAAGTGGATAGGTAGTGAAGTGGAAGATGAAGATAAGAGAATGCAGTGAAAAGGAATCTAAAGTACGAGAAGAAAGAAAGGAGGAATGAGAAAATGGTGAGATTCGGTATATCGTCATTAAGATGAGAATGATGTATGTGTGTGTGTGTGTGTGTGTACATGTGCACCACTGACTTCGATTCTGAGCCACATCATCACCTAGAGTCACTCTCCAACCACTGGTTCCTCTTGTCCCGCCCACCCCAACCACCTAGTCTGCATCGCCTCACATCGCTCAAACCAACAGTCGAATACTTCATACATTGGTGCCATGTTTTAGTGTGGCCACCTTGGGTCTTTTTCCAAGCCTGGACCTACTTCAGCCAACATTGTGTGATGAGGCAATCGGTGACTGGGCATACGTAGTATGTGTTCCAACCATCTCAATCGATGAAGATTCATAACCTCGTCAGCTGATTTACCTCTTCTCCATAAAACTCTGCACCTGACTTCTGCATTACTCAAGTGGTGACACCATGGAATACGGCATATACTAGGAAGGCAACGGTGGTCAAACACTTGAAGCCGTCTCATATCTTCCACCTTCAATGCCCCACGGTCTGCCGGGCCGGCGGTGTTGCTTTATTTGTCGTTTCCTTTCGACCATCTGGCCCCAAAAATACAAAAGTTCAATACTGCTCTAGACACAGACTTTGCTCCATTACTGTTACATTTACCTGCCTAGTTGTCTCCCCTCAAATATACTACATTACATCAACCCATTTGATTTCATAAATGCAATTCTGTTGGTTTTACTACAGTACAACATTTTTCACTTTGATTTGCTTTGTACGAAAAAAGATTCTCGACCTCTCACACACTTGTAAAGAATTCTTTTTATTCCTTCTGATGTCTTCCTATGATATACGATTATCACAGTGCTTTTAGAAAGAGTTCCCGTATATTCTTAAATTCATAGGTAAAAACAGTTTGGTAATTCCTGCAATATTTTGTATTATCCCGTCTTTGATTGGACCGAAATGATCGGTCTCTGGATTCCACTGCCAGCCGACTATCCACCATCAACATATTATTAACATTTGTCTCTTGCGTTCCTAGTGGAACATGGGGCTTCAGTAGCACGTCTCAAGTGCACTCTCTTCTCTACAAACTTTTGAACATGGCTCCACGACTGCCCACAAGCTCTCATTTCTTCCTCACACACAATCTCCTTCATGTCACTCTCACCTCGGACACCCATCTCGTTGCTTCCCATCTCGGTTCCACTCGAAAGTCTGGCCTGACGTGTGATGTCCTCAATCAGTCTTCTCACTGCATGCCCAACACAGTCCATCTCCACTTCCTTCCACTGCATATTTGTTCAGCGATAGGTTGTTGGTTGGTTCGTTCCCAGGACAGAGTTCCTTCTTGCTTATTCTTACTATTCTGGCCATCTGATCTTCACTATCGGGTGAGCGTAGGTGGCAGTTGTTGATGAATGTCTGTAGTTTGTTGGAAATGCCTTTCGTAAGGCATCGCTAAGTCTCTCAACCATCACATAGAATCACTGACTTGACTGAGTTGGTGTTGAGAATCCGGATGTTGTTCACGCTTTATGCTGAGTGCAGTGCAGTAGATGTGCACACTGGTTTCAGGTTAGTGAACGCCTGTCTTGCTTTGACGTCCTGGTCTGTGCCACCGCCTGTGGTTGAAACGATGCTGCCTAGATAGGTGAAAGAGGTTATTTCCTTTAAGTTTCTCCCGTTGATTTTGGTGGTGTTTGTTGGGTATCTTCATCACCTCGGTCTTCTCTATGTTCACTTTACGTCCCGTCTTCGCTTCCCTGCTTCGCGTCTTCTGTCAACTTGTTGAATTTTGCCTGTAGAGTTTTTGTGACACCAGACACATGTCATCGTTGGCGAAATCCAAATCTTCCAGGATCTTTTCCCCGGTCCAGTGTATCCCTCTCTTCTCACTCCTCACTGTTTGTTGCATGACCAAGTCAACCATAATCAAGAAGATCATGGGTGATGGTAGGCGGTAGCCTTGTCTTACTCCTGTCTTTACTTCAAAGGTGTCACTGAGCTTCCCATTGTGAATTACTTGGCATATGGTCTCCTTATATCGTTGTTGAATATATTATATATAAGTTAATAATTGGCTAAAATACAATGTAATTAATTAACTGAAAGTGATCATCAAAATAGATGGTTAAAACAACCTTAACTGGAACATTGAACATTGAACCATTCAAAGTAGAAACTGATACACAAATCACTATTACAATACAAATACTTAAAGTAAAGACAAGAGAAAGGAGAAACCGCACAATATCAATATCATCATCAGCTTCAATGAGTATCAATAATGAGACGACGAATAACCATTTTTATCGTGTACATGCATTATCACATGCTTCAGACATGACTGTAGTGAAATTCGGTACATCTTGTGGATTGATTTTTAATACATCTATAATTCGTTTATAGTCTGGATGATTAACAACTTGTTTCTGTTCAAAATGATACAATACATTCCCACCTATTAAAGAGAGAAAGAAATTTTTTTTTTCCTTCTTCTAAAAAATGGATTTATACAAAATTATGCAATCATAATTACTTATTATCAAATGATACATGAAATTTTTCGTTTATTAATTTACCCTAGAACTGAAATGATCGATATTTGTTATTAACTCAACCTCCTGTATAGATGTTTAACTATTCCATATACCTGAAATTTACTTGATGGTTCATTAGCTGAATAAACGTGAATCCAAGTGGTTGGTAATGTTCTAATGAGTCACCCCCTCCTAAGCCATACTATGTGCAAAATTACTGATCAACTTGTTTCAGTGATACTCGTTAAATAAAAAGGTGACTTACATGATTTAGTAGTCTAGTGGATATCACTCTGATTTTCTAAGTGATTGGTTTGAGTTGGATTGAGAACATCATCATTTATTGAGATGATGGTACATCCAGTTGACGAGTTATAAACAAGACGAAATCATTATACTCTATTATGTGACTATATATATATATATATATATATATATATATATATATATATATATATATACTGCACTCCACTACACTGCACTCCACTCCACCACACTCACCATAAAGCGTGAACAAGATCCGAATTTCCAACACTATTCTCAGTCAAGTAAGTCAGTACTTCTATGTGATGGTTGAGAGAGTTAGTGGCTCGTCAAGAAAAGCATTTCAAACAAACTGCACACATACATGATCAACACCTGCCACCTACACTCGCCCACTCGCTCGATACTACTGAAGATCAGATCACATCAGATGAGGTGAGAAGGGGAGAAAGAATAAGCAATGGTGAACTCTGACCTGACAACGAATCAACCGAGAACTCATCACACAAGAAATATGTAGAAGACGGAAGTGGAGATGGATTGGGCATATGCTGTGAAGACCGTGTGGGACATGATGCACCAGGCCAGTTCGTCGAGTGGAAGGCGAATTGAGAAAAGACGAGTTGGGTGTGTGAGTTGAGGTTGACATGGAGGAGATTGTGTGAGGAAGAAATGAAAGCTTGTGGGCAGTCGTGGATCCAGGTTCAAAAGACTGATGAGAGTGAAATGGTGACGTGTTACTGAAGCCCTATGTTCCATTAAGAGCCTAAGGGACTAATAAAGATAAGAAATAAAGTTGGATGGGGGCTGTTCACTGAAACGTATCAGTCAAATCACTCCATGAAAAAACTTGGTACACTCACATTGTTTGAAAATCAGCATTTTGTTTTAAAGATTGAAGGATGTAACGATTCAACTAGGCATTTATCGTAATTTCTGTATGTATTGCAGTATTGATGCCAACATGAAACATCTTTTGCTTGATGTTTTCAACAATCATTTCTTAAACTATATTCAAAAGCAATACTACTGGTAAATACTACTAACAATAGTCATGTGAAGTGTACAAATAATGCCTAATTATTATCATTTCGTAGAATAACGCATGTGAGAGTACGTTATATAAATCGCATACACATTAAGGTTCAACAATAGTCACATGAAAATAACTAAGCAAAAGTATTTCAAGATAATTTTCTGTTGATAACATTTTACTTAATTAGAAACTATACATTGGTGCTGAAAGGAGAGTTTATACTAAGTTATTGGAAGCACGAAGTGATAATCTGCTTTGCATTTGTAAATCCTCCTACTATATTTTGTATTAACCTCACCTGGTTAACTAGTACACTAGTTACTAACCGGTCTTAAGTCCGAGTAAAGAAGGAAGGTTTCGCAAAGGGTTAGCATCCTACCCCGGAAAACCAATCCAACCGCTAAAAAAAATTCAAAGCCTCGACATAAAGAACAAGATCCGGATCTTAAACACTAATGTCAAGTAGGTGCTTCTATGTGATGGTTGAGAGACTTGGTGATGTGTTACGAAAGGCATTTCCAATCAACTACAGACATTCATCAACAACTACCACCTACGCTCACCCGATAGTGAAGATCAGATGGCCAGAATAGTAAGAATAAGCAAGAAGGAACTCTGTCCTGGGAACGAACCAACCAACAACCTATCGCTGAACAAATATGCAGTGGAAGGAAGTGGAGATGGACTGTGTTGGGCATGCAGTGAGAAGACTGATTGGGGATATCACGCACCTGGTCAGGCCCTTGAGTGGAACTCAGATGGGAAACGACGAGTTGGGTGTCCGAGGTGAGGGTGACATGAAGGAGATTGTGTGTGAGGAAGAAATGAGAGCTTGTGGGCAGTCGTGGAGCCATGTTCAAAAGTTTGTAGAGAAGAGAGTGCAATTGAGACGTGCTACTGAAGCCATATGTTCCACTAGGAACCCAAGGGAAAAATAATAATCATAATAATAATAAATAACAAAGCTGAAAACCAGACAATTAACTTAGAACCTGGTACACAAGTACACCGCACCGGTTGAAGTTGTCACACTTCACATTGATATACAAAGAACAGGTGGATGATAGAAGACGGATCGTGATATTAAAGTGTATGCAAAGTTATGTGAGAGAATAAAAAGAACCTCAAGATAAAGGTTAGTGTGAATATTCAAGCGTTACAAAACTTCAAGAAGTGGATACATCTGCGGCATTGTGACCGACAGCAGTCCTCAACCACTACATCCAATGCGACTTCCTCCATCATTGCAAATCGAGGTAGGCGGTGGCTCGACATTTGCAGTACATATCCAAAATATTTCACTCGACTAACATTTACAGCCTCATCAATCGACTTGCCTATCTTCCTTACTACCCTCCAACTGACCTCAACATTACATACATAGTAATTCTATCAAACCCGAGCAATGCAAAATAGACGTTTATGATTAAAACCCTAAAACGGCTCTATTTCTTGACAGCCGTTCAACAGGACAGAACGAACTACAAAACAGTACACTCGTCTTTTGATAAATAGTCGGATATTTCACTAACGCCATAGGTGATGCAAGTTGGTAAATGCCAAACAGGTCATCTATATCCTAGCTGAGATTTCGACATCAATATGACTGTTCGTGTATGTACAACCTCTCAAGTAAGTGAAGAGGTAGACAAATTCCACACTTCACTTGCTTTCATTAGGCTGGGAATCGTAGCACACTAGTCATGGAGCATCATTATATATGTGACAGGTACCGGTGATTATACAATAATTCTTTGACCCATGCGTCCTTAGTGGAACATAGGGCTTCAGTAACACGTCACCATTTCACTCTCTTCTCTGCAACCTCCTTAACACAAATACACCACTGTCCGTAACCTCTCATTTCTTCATCACACAATCTCCTCCATGTCAACCTCAACTCACACACCCAACTCGTCTTTTCTCATTTGGCCGTCCACTCGACGAACTGGTCTGCTGCAACATGTCCTCACACGGTCTTCACAGCATATGCCCAATCCATCTCCACTTCCGTCTTCTACATATTTCTTGTGTGATGAGTTCTCGGTTGATTCGTTGTCAGGTCAGAGTTCACCACTGCTTATTCTTTCTCCCCTTCTCATCTCATCTCATCTCATCCCATCTGATCTGATCTTCAGTAGTATCGAGCGGGTGGGCGAGTGTAGGTGGCAGGTGTTGATCATGTATGTGTGTAGTTTGTTTGAAATGCTTTTCTTGACGAACCGCTAACTCTCTCAACCATGACATGGAAGTACTGACTTACTTGACTGAGATTAGTGTTGGAAATTCGGATCTTGTTGATGGTTTATGGTGAGTGTGGTGGAGTGTAGTGTAGTGTAGTGGAGTAGATCTCCACACTGATTTTAGATAATGGATAAAGGTCTGTGTTACTGTATTTGCGATGCTGACTTTGATGTCCTCATGTGTGCGTATGCCGTGTGTAGTTGAAACGATGCTGTCCAGGTAGGTAGGTGGTTGAGTAGGTGAAAGAAACAACTTTGTTTGGATTTCTCCTATTCATGATGATTGGTGCCTCTTTGTTGTTGTTGTTGCAGTTGTTGTTGGTTGGGTATTTCAATCACCTCTGTCTTCTATATGTTCATCTGAAGGAAGTCCCATCTAACTTCACTGCCTCTCCTCACCTGCTTTTCCACCTTGTTAGTTTTCGCCTGTAGATTTTCGGGTTCGTGTGAGAAGATATTAGACATAAGTCATGATTATTGGTAAATCCAAATGTTCTCCTGGGGTCTTCTCATTGGTCAAACAGCGTATTCTCATCTTCTTGTTCCTCACAGTTGTCTGTTGCATGATCCGGTCCAGTCCAATGGAGTCCCCCACAATCAGGAATATGATGTGTGATGGTAGTCGGCAACATTATGTGACTCTTGTCCTCACTTCACTTCAAAGGGTAACTGAGCTTGGCTTTTGGTATATGCTATCTAATATTTTGTTATGGTTTATAACTTCATGCAGTGTATAAATAGTGGAGTAAAACTTGGACACTGTTGAATTCAGTGGTCTGTTCTCCAAACTGGCCATAAAGCAGTATGCTAGTAGTGAACCTAGAGGGAATCTCACGGTAATTCCATCTTTCTGTCTATAAATCATGTCGCTGAATGTAAACTGAGCGTTAAATGTCCATCTAAGTAAAATTCCTAAATCTTCAAAGCAAGGGGTCGGTATCCCAACATTTTTGTTGTTACCTTGTATGTATCTGCCTAAGAATGAGATAGTTTCGGTAAGTGGAACATTGTTGAAAAACGATTCGACTTCTTCATCTCTTATGTAATGACGCAGACAGGAGATTGCGATTTGTCTTTTAGACAGCAACTTGCTACTCATTTTGGTTGCTATATTCTGCTTGATCACTATTCAATTTCCATTTATGTTGTCATGTTACGAAATTTCTTGTTCAAACTTATCTTGATTAGTAATCATTACACATCATTGCTTTTTTTGGTTTTAATGACAGCTCACATGATTAACAGTATTTGTGATGCAATACTTCATAAACCGTATTAAACTAGCAAATCCTTACATCAGGAAAAAAATGTATAAATTTGGGATTGTGTACAGCTTTGCAACGCTTCACCTCATCATAGAACAGAGCATAGAATGACAGCCAACTGGGTATTCACCTCAATTTCATAGACTATGATAAGGTCTTCCACAGCGTCAACGGAAAAGTAGTTTGACAGCTGCTGCAACACTACACTTTTAGTGCCAAAAACATTTACCAACTTCATTCAACACCTATGTGACGGTGATGATGCTACATGCAAAGCGATTCACAAAGGAAAGAAGTGAAATGAGGACAGGAGTCACATAACGTTCCCGACTATCATCACACATGATATTCCTGATTGTGGGGGACTCCACTGGACTGAACCGGATCATGCAACAGACAACTGTGAGCAGCGAGGAGACGGGCGTACGCTGTTTGACCGATGAAAATGCCCCAAAGGATTAGAATTTCGTCAACGATAATGATTTATGTCTAATGTCTTCTCGCACAAACTCGAAGATCCACATGCGAAAACTAACAAGTTGGAACAGAAGAGGGCAGTCTAAGTGAGGCAGCGAAGTAAGACGGGACTTCATTCAGGTGAACGTCGAGAAGAGAGAGGTGATGAAGATACCCAACCAGCCAACACCAACAAAAAACATCAATCATCATCAACGAGGAAATCTAAAGGAAGTAGTCTCCTTCACCTACCTGCCTACCTACCTACCTACCTACCTACCTACCTACCTTGACAGCATCGTTTCAACTACACACAGCATACGCACACATTAGGACATCAAAGTCAGCATCGCAAATACAGTAACACACGACTTCATTCATTATTCTGAAATCAGTGTGGAGATCTACTACACTACACTGCACTACACTCACCATGAAGCGTCAACAAGATCCGAATTTCCAACACTAATCTCAGTCAAGTAAGTCAGTACTTCTATGTGATGGTTGAGAGAGTTAGTGGCTCGTCAAGATAAGCATTTCAAACAAACTACACACATACATGATCAACACCTGCCACCTACACTCGCCCACTCGCTCGATACTACTGAAGATAAGATCAGATCAGATAGATGGGATGAGATGAGATGAGATGAGATGAGGAGAAAGAATAAGCAATGGTGAACTCTGACCTGACAAAGAATCAACCGAGAACTCATCACACAAGAAATATGTAGAAGACGGAAGTGGAGATGGATTGGGCATATGCTGTGAAGACCGTGTGAGGACATGATGCACCAGGCCAGTTCGTCGAGTGGAAGCCAGTTGAGAAAAGACGAGTTTGGTGTGTGAGTTGAGGTTGACATGGAGGAGATTGTGTGAGGAAGAAATGAGAGGTTACGGACAGTGGTGTATTCGTGTTAAGGAGGTTGCAGAGAAGAGAGTGAGATGGCGAGGTGTTACTTAATGCATGTCTTCCACTAGGAACCAAAATCTCGAATAATAATAATAATAAATATATGGAATGTCAGAATAAGGTGTGAGGGGTGTTAGCAATGGCTCATCGGTAGTCAACAACATACGAGTTCACTTTACAAAGATATTGGAAACGAATGAGTATGATCGTAACGTGTAACATAGAGCCACGTTATTTTCGGTTTGATTTTTGGCAAACTTGTACTACTGAAACTGGCTAATGTTTGTAAGTGAAAATCTCGGTCACTGCAGGATCGAAAGTAATGACTTCTAAGTTGCCGGCCAGGTCCAGTAGACTATCGTGCTATAGCTACTTCTCATAGTCAGACTATTAATCAATATGATTCTCCGCCTGTCTTATTCAGGATGATTTCCTTTAGATGCAAAGTCCTGGCTAGGCATCCACTATGAACATGATGAATAGATAGCAAAGAATCACGAATTCATATGGCAGTTGGGCAAAACAACACTTGGTGACTGAAGGAAAGTACACTTCGGCCAGTAGCCAGATCTCGTAGCTCAAAGATCGCTGGTTTCAACTTTACCACCACCTAGATTTTCATTTCACTTGCATTCATCAGTCAGTATCACGTGTGTTTATTGATTACTCCTAATAATAACAGCTATAGTTCTGTATCAAACAATACGCATGATGGCGTAACATAAAGTTGACATCGATAATTTTATCTGGAAACAACAAGTATGCAGGATCGAATGGGAGGGAGGGGGTGGGAAGAAAGATAAACCAATGAAATTACAAACCTTTTTCAACAACGAGAAGTCCACCAGTTTGCCAACCATCACCTGACATATTACCAGGTATTTTAGCAGCCTGTAAATAATAATTATAAGGAAATAACAATTAATCTGTGTTGTATTTATTGGCCAATCACAATCGAAAATTCCACAAACTGATGAGTAACCAATGATGTGTGTGACCTTGATCTAATTACCAATCAATTTCGCTGACAATAACTTGATCAGATCAACCTCCGCATACAGATCTAGTACATTTTAGCTAAACAACACACTATTTATTCGGTGATGTGACTTATGCAGACACTTTCTTCTATAGTTGTAGCAATACAACGTTACCGAAGTGTTTGCAAGAATATTTACTAGTTTTATTGGAAAACTAACGAACGATATAGGCTTTGTTTCCCTTAAAACCGACTACCTAGATGAACATATACTTCAATGGGAGACAATTTCCCTATTAGGACTCTATACCACAATCATTCTAACGTATTCGGCTTGCAGGGTTAGATAGAATCAATTTGTTTGATGAAACCTATCCGCTAATTATCTTGGTCGGTTAGCGATTGAGTGAACCCATATGATGTACGTTTTGATGATTGATGTGGACTACTCTCTCTCTCTCTCTTTTAGGTGTGTCAAAACACGCTCAGCAAAGATTTACAGTAAGTGAACTGAGTACATCACATAATCTGGCTGTCCTTGAGCGAATCCCGAGTGACCTTGAACGCACCTATAGGAATGCAGATACACATATTATGGCGTACTAATGAGGAAGTAAAAAGGAATTACAGTGGGTACTGTTTTTTTACGTGATTGAGAAACTTTCGAAAGTTTTTGACTGATCCGATATGGTTTAAAGTCGAAATAGGCACGATAAGGAAGTTCGTCATATGACTTCAGAGCCGTGGATTAATATGCGGTAGTCTTGAGATTGTTCACTTTCAGTAAATATCCTTACCCAGATGTCTTATCCCAAATTCTGAAAAGCTTCAGATACAAAAGAAATAAAACAACCTACGCTTCTGTGACGATCTTTTTTCCTTACGACTGCTTCATGTATCCAACTGTTTCACTTTCCCTACCCAAGACATTTAGCACAAAGTGTGGACGAGAATATCCCTACAATGTTGATATTATAGTACAACTGTCATCTTTGCCACATTTCACAGGGTTACTGAGCTTTTATCTAGTTCCCCCCTCCCACATACACATACACATACAAGCACGAAACGTAGTTTTTCGAAGGCGTAAGTCAGATTTCGCCGAGAAAGAACCAGTGCGAATAGATTTCTAGCTTCAGTACGATCTGCAGCCAAGTGTTACTTTGTCCTTAATAACTTGTCTGGACAATACAACATGATCCCATCACAAGGGCATGGAATACTACTCCTCACCAGTTCTATTATCCATCAGAAATTCAACTGTCTTCTCGTCGTCCGAATTCTCTATAAGCGTATTTATAATCGGCGGCATACTTTCTACAATAAAAAACCTTGCAGAACGACCACAATACTCCTTCGCTGCTATTGGTTGCTTCAAGGTCACTTGGGATACGCTCAAAAGTGGGAACATCTCATGGCTTTACTGTGAATCCTACTGTTGTAAAAAACCTTATTACACTACTAAAACTTGATCCTCTAGGTTAAGTTGGAAATACATAGTTTTACCTTCGGTAGAGAAGAGAAATGAGAATATATATAACCCAGTGACTATGCTGACCTCTGAGTAGTTGGAACACAAGGATTGTGATGTGAGCAGGCAAACTTCTTGTTATTCTTCATATTCTCTGTGTGTAATGATTTGTTTTAGAGTTTTTCTAACAAAATCGTAATGATTATGGATTTACTCATAGATACAAACTAAACACATCACTGAAAGCCTCTAATCATTGGTGTGTAACATCTACCAATCAGACAGACTGTACTTCCTTTAACACAGTCATACCAACTGTCAATAGTTAATGAATCGGTATTGCATTTCCACCTGATTATCAGTAGCCTTTCGATGCTAGCTGAACCAGCTACCAGTGCACGTTAATAGTAGATAGTGGATCATCCTATGTAACACATATGTTTCAGTTCTAACTAGCCATAGAAGCGATCATACGGCATACTGACAATACCTAGTTAAACTGTTCCATCGAGAATGGAGTGGCTGTACGCGTTAACCTAGCAACTTCTGAGATGAATTGTTCAATCGTTGAGCTTTCATTGTCACTCGAGACAACATCATCAGCAGTATGAACTTCACAAAGAAGTGAGCAATAAGGTTTTCTCTGAAATTATTTTAGTGGCTTGCCTTGATAACGTTGTGTGTGATTGGTTGTCCTATTAAGATCTTCTTATTGTCTCCATGTTCTGATAACCTGAAAGTTGGCCCTCATGTTGTCCCTTATCGGTTGACAGATTGGGTCAATGTCAATATATCTGCTGTTCGCTGACTCACCTGCATACTACCCTTCTTAAAATCTTCTAGCATTCCTTGTATTTCCTCTGTTCAGCGAAAATTCCCACATTTTGCCAGTCAAAATCATGTCTATAATTACCTGTATGCATTGATATGAGTGAAGACATGTATCAAGACGACTTCAGTGCTAGTTGATGTTCATGTAGGTGGATTCCATGTAGTATTTGTCTCAGTTTCTGTTGTAGATAATGGTTAGTTTGTCTTATTTCGTTATGGTATCTTTCGGCCTGCATAATAGAGAGTAGAGGAATTTTGTGGGTTCGTGAGATACAGTGGTTCCAAAAAGCCTTCAATAATCTAGTCATGATTTCGAAGACGTTCTTGATGTAAGGTAGGACAATCCGTTTCTTGGTTTTCGAGGTTGATTTTTTGATTGAAGATGAATCGTGTAACCATCTTTTGATGGACAAAATAGTCATCATCCTCTTCGCATCCGCCTACATGAACATCAACTAGCACTGAAGTCGTCTTGATACATGTCTTCACTCATATCAATGCATACAGACAATTGTAGACATGAATTTCACCACCTAATATTCTTCACTTTTATTGGTAGTAGGTGTAGGTGTTGCGTCAATCCTATTCCACATGTGTTGGGTGATTCGGTGAAAAAAGATTCAGTAATCAATCTATCTCTCTCCACTTAGTTGTATTGCACTTAAGTGGTACAGTGGTTTGATCCCACGCATCCTATTGCGTGGTTGTGTGTTAATCCATGCATTGCAATAGCCGAGACTATTGATCTTATTTGGGTATATCATTCTATATTTAGCTGAATTCCTATGTTCCCTAATCCAACTGACCCCGACCGGCTAGTTTCACCTAAGTACTTGACCTCACAGTCATTACATGGAATTTGATAGATTAGATTATTTTACTTAATCGGTTATATCAGATCCTTAAGCCAGCCTACAAAGCTTATCTCCAAGTGAGTTTGTAGGTTTAAATGTCACAGTAACTACAGCTTTGCTGGGGATCCTACGTAAAGTTTCTGATTCACCTTCCTTATAGAGTAACACTATGGAGGCTGTGAACTCCTTTCTATTTGTGTTGTCATTATTATTTGTACTCGTGTGACTTGACGTCTAGATATCTGTTGGTTTTCTGTAGGGAGTAGTATCCATGTGTATCCGTCTGTCCTTCGTTTTATTGATGCATACAGACATGAATTCGACTGGAAAAGTGTGAAAATACTTGATGAAGCAAATGGTAATACAAATATACTGACATTGACGTAAACTATCAAACAATCAGAAAAATGAGAAACAAGGTCAGAGTTGACATGACAGGCTGCGAAGCCATTTATGGCGAAATTCGCATAACTCACTCCTTTATGGAGTTTTGCCGATAATGTTGTCGAGAATGACAATGAAAGTTTAACGACTAAACTATACAGCTGAGGTCAGCGAACATAACACTACCCAAAATCATCCCTCTGAGCTACGAACATCCTCAAGCATCTCAAAGTATGGTCTCCAGTCATTGATCTTCAGTGTCGTGTGTATCTAGCCGAATCGAATGAACAGATGGGCTATATGATAAGAGTATAAGAAGTGGTAATATATATTACGAGGGATGATAATTCAACTTACTTTCACCTTTGAATTCAAAGCTCGACCAGCTTTCGAGAATAAAGAAGAGAGACCAGAACATGCAGAAACTTTTTTGTACTCTAGTGCTTTGTATGTTTTACGTTCAACATCCAAATAAAGATCTGCAATGAAAACAGTAAATTTGTTCTCTAACCAGAAATTTCACTATAAAGAAAATTATTTATCTGAAGGTATTGACTGAAGGTGAAGAGAAAACTTGCCACTTGGTGGAATTAAAACTAACGACCACCAGATTACTTTTCTCATGTTGTGACAACTATTATTGTTAGTTGCCCCTTGGGTGCCCAGTGGAACAAAAGGGTTGAGTAGCACGTTGCCATTTCACTCTCTTCTCTGAAGTCTTTATAAAACGGCTCCAAGACTGCCCATAACTTTTCATTTCTTCCTCACACAATCTCCTCCATGTCAACCTCAACTCACACACCAAACTCGTCTTTTCTCAATTCGCCTTCCTCTCGACGAACTGGCCTGGTGCATCATGTCCTCACACGGTCTTCACAGCATATGCCCAATCCATCTCCACTTCCGTCTTCTACATATTTCTTGTGTGATGAGTTCTCGGTTGATTCGTTGTCAGGTCAGAGTTCACCATTGCTTATTCTTTCTCCCCTTCTCACCTCATCTCATCTCATCCCATCTTATCTGATCTTATCTTCAGTAGTATCGAGCGAGTGGGCGAGTGTAGGTGGCAGGTGTTGATCATGTATGTGTGTAGTTTGTTGAAAATGCTTATCTTGACGAGTCACTAACTCTCTCAACCATCACATAGAAGTACTGACTTACTTGACTGAGATTAGTGTTGGAAATTCGGATCTTGTTGACGCTTCATGGTGAGTGTAGTGCAGTGTAGTGTAGTAGATCTCCACACTGATTTCAGAATAATGAATGAAGTCGTGTGTTACTGTATTTGCGATGCTGACTTTGGTGTCCTAATGTGTGCGTATGCCGTGTGTAGTTGAAACGATGCTGTCCAGGTAGGTAGGTAGGTAGGTGTGTAGGTAGGTGTGTAGGTAGGTAGGTAGGTAGGTAGGTAGGTAGGTGAAGGAGACTACTTCCTTTAGATTTCCTCGTTGATGATGATTGATGTTTTTTGTTGGTGTTGGCTGGTTGGGTATCTTCATCACCTCTCTCTTCTCGACGTTCACCTGAATGAAGTCCCGTCTTACTTCGCTGCCTCACTTAGACTGCCCTCTTCTGTCAACTTGTTAGTTTTCGCATGTGGATCTTCGAGTTTGTGCGAGAAGACATTAGACATAAATCATTATCGTTGACGAAATTCTAATCCTTTGGGGCATTTTCATCGGTCAAACAGCGTACGCCCGTCTCCTCGCTGCTCACAGTTGTCTGTTGCATGATCCGGTCCAGTTCAGTGGATTCCCCTACAATCAGGAAGATCATGTGTGATAGTAGGTGGCAACCTTACGTTACTCCTGTCTTCACTTCACTTCTAAGGCATAACTGAGCTTTCTTTCTATTGTAAATCACTTGGCATGTAGCATCATCACCATCATATAGCTGTTGAATGAGGCTCATAAAGGTTTGTGGCACTAAAACCATAATGTTGAAGTAGCTGACAAATTACTTCTCGGTCGACGATGCCAAAGGCTTTTTCAAAACCAATCAAGTTGAGGTCAAGATCCGGTTGACTGACACTCTACGCTCTGTTCTGTGATGATGAGTAGTGTAGCGTGGCAATTTGATCCTCACATGATTTCTTCCTCATGAAGCCAGCCACCAGCCACCCAGCCTGCACCGGTGTTAATTTTGAATGGAGAGAATTTTTTAGTCTCTCCAGGATGATGCAGCTTAATATTTTGCTTGCTTTGGGTGGACAGGAGCATGATTCCGCGCCATTTCTTGCAAAGACCTAGGTCTCCTCTCTTTGGGAACTTGACAAGGTAGCCATCCTTCCAATCGGCAGGTAACTTTCCTTCCTTCCAAACCTTCTGCAATAGTGGTGTCAGCGTGTCGCTGTGTTGTGACAACTGCTCATCATTTAAAATTCTTTCCACCAGAATACTGATGTTGACTTTATTGTTACTAATTATTTCACATAAGTTGCTTCATTCGCCTATCGATTCATCAGTGTCACTGGAAAACTGATGGAAATTCAGTAGGTTGAGTGAAGTTCTGTCTCATGATCTATACTTAGAAAGTGGAGTGTCTAAACTAACGATCTGCAGCTTCATTAAGATTCGAGTAATGAAGTTCAAATTATTGAGATATAATTCAAATACATGACTTGATTCTCTGGTCTTTGTAATTGATGTATATCGAAAGAAGCACTCGCCTCATCATTACCATTGGAGTGCGGAGAAACAATGTTTAGCTGTTCTGGAACTGGCTAGAAGAACCATACATATGATAATTTGAGGTATCTCAGTGAAACGAGTTGAAGCTGTCCCCAGCTACTATCAATCAGCTTACAGTAGGTATTTGGATAACTTCTAAGAGATTGCAGAGAGAAAAGACCAGACATTTCTGCACAACTGTCCAAGTTGTCAAACCCAAAACGGCAAGTATACATTTCCACATAGAACTCAGATTAAAAGTCAAGAACTTGATGCATTGTGGGCTATTTTGTAGTCTGGCTGTACTTAACGTTTCTCCAGCCTAAACGAACTTCAGCTAACATTGTGTGACGCAGCAAACTGTGACCAGAGATGTGTCGCATATGTCCCAGCCATCCCAGTCGAGGAAGGTTCACAACTCCATCAACTGTCTTACCTCTCCTGCCTAAAACTCTACATCTGACTTCTGAGTTATTCACTTAGTGACACCATGAAACATAGCCTATGCTACAAAGTGAACGGTGGTCAAATATCTGAAGCTTTCTCATTTCATCTAACTTCAAATAGTCATGCTTCACAGCTATATAGTAGAACAAAACAAACTGCAGTACAGTACACTCAACTTCTAATAGACAATCAGATGTCGGAGCTGTGCAATGTGAGCTGCGAATTGGGCAGAGGTGAACGTGACCGCGTTTTTATAGGACACAATTAACAATCAAATTCAGTCGAAGCGGATACGCTGGAGTTTCTTTGTATCTCTAATGACTGACCATTGTTTTTTTAAACATATCTTCCGCCTATTTCTCGATTCCTTATCATTCTCCCTATTCCTTTTAATCTTGGTAATGGAATATTATTTTGTACGATGAGTGTCATGATAGGTCACAGGTTCGAACTTTAAATCACCTAAAAAGACCTTACCAATCGGTTGGTATAACCGCCCTTGAACAAAAAGGGTGGTTCATTACCTAGTAGTACATAAAAATGTGTGTGAGTCGAGTACTTTTGTTCGCATGCTAAATATTCCCACTGAACCAGAATTTCAGTCAGTAGGCAGTATCAAAATGAGACCTGACAATACTGAACAACAGTTCAAGCTGTCATTCATAAATCAGCACATCAAGATACAAGGTCACGAAGATCTAAGGTAGAGAAATATAAAAAACCCTAATTGAATTCCTCTGAAAGTCAAAAGAAGACAGAGGTAAGTTAATAACGAAATGTGAGATCATGTGTAAATGAGTCTACTCTACTACGATCAATTTTAAACCATCTCATCACGTACGGTCTCTAATCATCCACTTCACTTACTACACGAATCTCAGTTATGAGGTTTACATTCCTCAGTACGGCTCAGACTAGCAGTCGAAAACTTGGGGAGCTTTGGTCGTCTTCGGCTTTTTCCTGTCCTCATTACGGGCATATAAAGGAAAACGAAACAATCCATGCCTAACATAACGCTTAAAATGTCTTTCACATTTGATGTATTTGTAGCGGGTGCTACTGATAGAAATGGATATAAGTAGTATATTTCAAGTTGTTATTCACCACAGACTGACATCAGTTGGAGGAGCAAAGGAAACCTGGAAGCACCGACAGCTGTTTCCTCCTAATACGGGACTCCTCAGCAGTGCGCATCTACGACACCGCCAGGGATCGAACCCGCGACCTTCAGGTCCCGTGACCAGCATTTTACCATTGAGCCACTGGGTCAGAATCCGATAGTCTATATTTCCAACCTCTGTTAGTTCACGATATGGCGCAACCGCTACCCAACGTTCTCGTTGAGCTAACAGAAGTTGGGAATATGGACCATTGGATTCCGACCCAGTGGCTCAATGGTAAAATGCTGGTCACAGGACTTGAAGGTTGCAGGTTCGACACCTGGTGGGGTCGTGGGTGAGCACTGCTGAGTCCCACACTAGGACAAAACAGCTATCCAGTGCTTCCAGGTTTATTTTGTTCGTCCAACTGATGTCAGTCTACGATGAATAACAACGTGAAATATACTGCTTATATCCACACAACTCCCTCAAAATAGGTAGTATATGTTGAGAGGTGGACAGAAATCATAAGCAATTACCGGAAGTGGGTAAATATTCTCTGCCTAGAGGAACTCGAGAGACAGTCTGAACGTATTAAGAGCAAGTCAAGACAGAAGTAGAAGAGGAAATGAAGCATATTGTGCAAATTACTGTTTTAGTGAAAAGTGTATAATATTTCATCACTACTGTGTCTGATGTCACACAAACTTGAAGATCTACAGGTGAAAACTAACAAGTTGATAGAAGAGGCAGAGAAAACGGGACTTCAAGTGAACGTAGAGAAGACAGAGGTGGTGGTGGTACCCAACCAACACCACCACCAACAACAACAAGCTCCAATCACCATCAACGGGAGAAACTTAAAGGAAGTAGCCTCTTTCACCTACCCAGCTAGGCAGCATTGTTTCAACTACAGGCGGCACAGGCAAAAACGAGGACGTCAAAGCAACCAGGATCGGAAAAGACAGCAAGACAGGCGTTTATTGACCTGAAACCAGTGTGGAAATGTTCTGTACTCAGCATAAAGCGTGAACAAGATCCAGAATTTCAACACAAATCTCAGTCAAGTCAGGGCTTCTATATGGTTCAGAGACTTGGCTATCGTGGAGCCAGGTCCAAAAGATTGTAGAGAATAGAGTGCACTGGAGACGTGCGACTGAAGCCTTATGTTGCACTAGGAACCCAATGGACAAATAATCATAATAATAATAATACTGCGTCTTCTTACTCATTCACATCTCTGTTAATAAGAAACACTGGTCTGAAATACACCCAGTTCATATTATACGATGAAATAGCTATTTTTTGTAGTAGTAGTAGTAGTAGTAGTAGTAGTAGTAGTAGTAGTAGTAGTAGTAGTAGTAGTAGTAGAGTAGTAGTAAGGAAGTGATAGACGATGATAATTGCTTCATATCCCTCCAATTATTAATATTTTGATAACGGATACTTCAGTATCTTGTTAGATGATCCCATTCGCACTGTATATTAAACTAATGGTTATGTAGAACCTTCAGCGACCTTCAAAGTTATTTTTCTTACATATCTTCATATGTGCATGACCTCAAATTGTTTGATCACACAGAAAAAAAGAAGCATTGTTGGTGTCAATATATGACCATTTTAATATTGATCCATTTCTAAATGATAGGCTGATTTTAGATGACTTCGAAGTAATCCATAACTTCGTATTATGTGTACTTTTTCTGTTATTAAGGCTTCCATTAAAGTAATGCGCTTCTGAAAATTCTTTACGAGATTTGAAGTATATGACTATCATACAAATGTAACAAGATCAGTCATGATATATCATACCATGTGTTTGCCAGCTGATGTGCATGAATCCTTCAAGTGTATCTAGCGACTGGAATGGTCATTTCCACCGTTAACTAAGATGAATTACAGGAGCGGTTAAGCTCTTCAAGAAACATTCATACAATTTGGTAGTTATGAAGAATAGTGGTTAGCAGTGGAATACAGGACGAGCGTTACGTCCTATTTAGCACTTGTCGACCGCATGTCATCATCATAATCATTAAGATCAACATAAAACTAGACATTACTGCGTAACTTTCCAAGTTGCCACACCTCATCTCATATCAGCACATCAAGTAAAAAGGCAATAAAATGGAAGATGAAGAAGGAAAGTAGTAAGAGAGGAAGAAAGAATGAAAAGATGATGAGATTAAGTATAGCAGTTAAGATGAAGATAATGTGTGCGCGCCACAGATATCAGTTCTGGGCCATATTACCTAGAGTTTCCAACCACTGGTTTCTCATTTCCTGCGAGCGTCAACCGGCTAGTTTGCATCGCCCAACATAGTTCAAACTAACAGTCAAAGACTTCATCCATTGAAGCCATGTTTCAGTGTGGCAACTCCGACACTTTCTCCAGCCTGAACCTACTTCAGTTGACATTAGGCGATGAGGTATATGCTGACTAGGTGTGCGCAATACATACTTCATTTCTCTGAGTCAATCATGGTTATAACCACATGATTTGACTTTCCACTCCTTTCTAAAACTCTACAGTCATGTGAAAACAGTTAACAGTAATACTTGCTTGACATCCTATCAACGTAGAATATGCAGCAGATATCTAAGAACCTTGAAGGCAGTAAACAAATACCATACTTCAAACTTTCCGGAGTTTCCTAACGCCGTAGCGATTAAGTGTATTGAAGAAAACTGTGATGTTTTTCTATGGAACTATAACTTACTGGCTTAGGTGGATGACTTTCGAACAATGGGTCACGGGGTTTGAACCCCCCGGGATTTGAGCAGCTACGTAAGAGTATCATTAGCCTTCAAACAATAAATATGGCTTATCGCCTAGTACACAAATGTGCACAAGGTTTCTGAGTACATTCCAATTCATTCAATCAGTCTTTCTTTGCTCTGGTAACCTAACTTATAATTTGTCTACTTCTTATCATCAATTAAACTACCAGTTAGTCTTCTTACATAACCTTTGGTTCTAAATACCAAAACAGTATTACTATCCACACTATTTTTCTTGAACCCTCCGTTCAACGACATTGTACAGTTGTAACACATTCGAAAACGTACTTATCCACTTTGTAGTTACGACTCTTCCAGACTATGTCATATTTTCACTATGAATCACTACATGCGATTTACCGATCACTTTTTATTCGTAGAAGTAAGTACACCCTGTGTGTTTGCTGAGTCGTTGACTCATGTTTTTCTCTTCTACTTTCCCTATTAGATTCTCTCATGGTCATCAATAAATTCATACTGCTACTCTATGCACCCCCCTTGCAACAAAATACTTACCTACTTATCTACAGGTAAACACCAAACGACAAAACCAACGAAATAAAAAGGTATCAAATTATTCTTCTCCAGTTGTTATTTTTCTCTATCCAAGTTCATAAGAATAGACAGAGACAAAATCAACGTAGAACCTCGTACACAGGGGCATCGGTTGAAAGAGCCACACTTCACAAAAGTATACAAAGAACAACTGGATGGAAAAAAACTATTATCAAAGTAGACAAAGTAATATGAGAGAATAAACAGCCTGAAGATAATGAATAGTGCCAATATTCAAGCTCTAGAAGACGTCAAGAAGTGGATACATGTGCGCCATTGTGGTCGATTTTCAACCATATCAGCAAAATTCCTCAAGCGCTGTATCCAATCGTCTTGGAGACCCCAGAGAGGTGGTCTACATCTCTTCACACGATTCAGTTCAACAGTCAGAGACTTCACTGACTGATGTAATATGAAGGTCTGGTCACCCTAGACCCTCTTCCAATCCAACTTTCCTCGGAGTACCACATCGAGGTAGGCAACGACTGCGCGTATGCAGAACATTTCCAAGTCACCTCAGCCGAATAAGGTTCACAAACTCACCGATCAACTTTCCTATCTTACTATCTTTCGCCTGACCTCAACACTACTCACACGGTGATTCCACCAAACGCCAGCAATGCTTCGAAAACACCAGTGTTCAAAACCCTGTAAGTTTTTCATATCTTCTACTTCTAACGGCCACATCTCAGTATTATAACAAAACAGACTGTAGCGCAGTATATCCAGTCGGCGCAGCAGATGACGCAAGTTGACGAATACCATATGGTCCATCTGTAGTCGAGCTAAGATTTTGTCAGCAACCAGCCTCAAGTAAATGAAATGGTCAACACATTCCATCTCTTCACTCCCTATCATTATACTGGGATCACTTACAGCAGACCAGTCCTGGGGCAACATTTTACGCTTATTTCAGTTCAACACGTAAAAGGGGAATATATGTATGTGTGATTTCTCCGCTTTACTACAATACTGTTCAAATATTACTATCTCAATCTTACAGTGACCACTTGCATAGACGTCAAGGAAGCCGTAATGAACGTTTAGAACCATCCGCTTAGAAAACAAGTTACATGATAGACAGGAACTTGGTCAACACCATCATGAATGAAAATATATATATATTCATATCATAATCAGATAGCAATGACACTTATCACACAAAAGATTGTAAACACAATTCAATAGCCTTTACAGCTTTGAATAGTAAGATAGTTTTTACTGTGAGGATAGAAAGACATTGGTATGTAAGTATATTCAACTGAAAATTGTAAAACATAAGGAATAAATTTCTCAGAGAAAATAACTAACACCTTCAAATATACAACTCTCCGATCAAAATCTTCTTAATCACGTAGTGTGGCAATAAAGTCTTAACGCTGACCCTGTGTATGTGATTAGTCTTGTACATACTTGCTCACTATCGTATCTATACGATGAGTAGAGCAATTTAGCCCTATAAACCATGTACAATGACAATGAACCTCGCCTGGTTAACTAGTTTACTAGTTACTAGCCGGTCCTAAGCCCGGGTAAAGAGGGAAGGTTGGGCATAGGGCTAGCAACCCTACCCCGTAAAACAAATCTAACCGCTAAAGAAACTTCAAAGCACAAACAAAATATAAAAAATGAAAACAAACTTATTCCCCGCTGGAATCGGAGAGGCGAAATGACGCCAGTTGGTGAAAGCCTTCGGGAAGCCAATTGGCCGATGTGTCTTCTCTCGATGAAAGCGAAAGTAAACGTGGGGACATGGAATGTCCGCACGATGTTTGAACCCAGTAAGGCAGCCCAGATTGCAAAGGAGATGAGAAGGTATAACATCGAAGTGCTTGGGATTTGCGAAAGCAGATGGAATGGGAGTGGACTCTCCAAACTGTCAACTGGAGAATCAATAATCTACTCCGGTCACCCAGACGCCAACCACGAGCACACTGAGGGAGTGGCTATCATGATGTCCTCAAGAGCATCGAAGGCTCTCATGCAGTGGGAACCAATCTCCTCCAGGATCATGACAGCAAGATTCAACTCAAAAGGAAGAAAGGTCACAATCATACAATGTTATGCACCTACAAATAATGCAGAGCAAGAGAAAAAGGAGGAATTCTACAGACAACTTCAGTCAACACTGGACAAGACGTCAGTTGGCGATATCAAAATTCTAATGGGCGACATGAATGCCAAACTGGGAGGGGACAACACGGGAAGAGAACTAACCATGGGTCGAGAGGCGCTAGGTGAAATGAATGAGAATGGAGAATTGTTTGCAGAATTCTGTGCATTCAACGATTTGGTGATTGGAGGCAGTGTGTTCAGGCACAAGGATATCCACAAAGCGACATGGATTTCACCACACCAGATGGACACACTAAAAATCAAATCGACTTTATCTCAATCTCAAGAAAATGGAGACGCAGTCTACTTAACACAAGGTCAAGAAGAGGAGCAGATGTAGGTTCAGACCACTATCTAGTGCAAGGAACCTTCCAAATCAAGTTAAAAGCCTTCAAGGAAGCTGGTGATAGACCTCAATTCAAGTACAACACTCGGAAACTGAAGGATGAAACTACAAAGGAGATCTTCAAGGCAGCCATCAAGACAAAATGGGAGACGTCGAGGGACATCCCTGAAGAAACCTGTGTAGAAGAACACTGGAAGTCTTTGAAAGCTATGTGGAAAGAAACCTGCACAACAGTATTAGGAAGGAAGAAGAAAGAAGACAAGGAATGGATCTCGACGGATACCTGGAAGCTGATAGAGGAGAGGAGGATGGTGAAGCAGAAGATAAACCAGTGCAAGGATGCTCAACGACAAGAGGAACTGAGCACAATGTATAAAACACTGGATAAAGAAGTGAAGAAGAGTGCACGCAAAGACAAAAGACACTTCTACGAACACTGGCAAGTGAAGCAGAACAGGCTGCAGGTAAGAGAGACCTGACGACATTGTATCAAATAACCAGGTTGCTATCAGGGAAGAGACCAACACAGATGAAACCAATAAAAGATGAAGAAGGAAATTTAATTACAAAAGAAGAGAAACAGAGGAAACGATGGGCCGACCACTTCAAGAAGCTCTTGAATCGACCACCACCTGCACTTCGTCCAGAAATACCACCTGCAGCCGCTGAATTACAAGTGAACATAAATCCCCCAACGAAAATGGAAGTCCTGAACGCCATAAAGCTACTGAAATGCGGGAAAGCAGCAGGACCAGATGGAATACCGCCAGAAGCACTGAGAACAGATGCAGAGACAACAGCGGACATGCTCACACCACTATTGCAGAAGGTGTGGAGGAAGAGAAGGTACCTGACGATTGGAAGAAGGGTTACCTTGTCAAACTGCCGAAGAAGGGAGACCTCAGTGCTTGCAAGAACTGGCGCGGAATCACTCTCCTATCCACCCCAAGTAAAATATTAAGCCGCATCATCCTGGAGAGGCTTAAAGACGCACTGGATTCAAAACTGCGACCGGAACAGGCAGGCTTCAGGAAGTACAAATCATGTGCTGACCAAATTGCAACGCTTCGTATCATCATAGAACAGAGCGTAGAATGGCAATCAGCTCTATACCTCAACTTCATCGACTTTGAGAAGGCCTTTGACAGCGTCGACCGAGAAGTAATTTGGAAACTGCTTCAATACTACGGAGTACCGCAAACCTTTATCCGCCTCATTCAACAACTATATGAAGATGCCACATGCCAAGTAATCCACAATGGGAAGCTCAGTGATGCCTTTGAAGTGAAGACAGGAGTGAAACAAGGTTGCCTACTATCCCCCATGATATTCCTTATTGTGGTGGACTGGATCATGCAGCAAACAGTAGGCAGCGAGAAGAGGGGGATACACTGGACGACGGAAAAGAACCTAGAAGACTTGGATTTCGCCGATGACTTATGCCTAATGTCACATAAACTTGAAGATCTGCAGGCAAAAACTAACAAGTTGACAGAAGAGGCAGCTAAGACGGGACTTCAGGTGAATATAGAGAAGACAGAAGTGATGAAGATACCGCACCACCACCATCAACAACAACAACAAACTCCAATCACCGTCAACGGGAGAAACTTGAAGGAAGTAACCTCCTTCACTTATCTAGGAAGCACTGTTTCAACTACAGGCGGGACGGACGAGGACGTCAAAGTCAGAATCGGAAAAGCAAGACAGGCGTTCATTAGCCTGAAACCAGTGTGGAGATCTTCTGCACTCAGCATGTGGAACAAGATACGGATTTTCAACACCAACGTCAAGTCAGTGCTCTTGTATGGCTCAGAGACTTGGCGCGTCACGAAAGGCATTTCCAATAAACTACAGACATTCATCAACAACTGCTTACGCTCGCTGCTGAAGATCAGATGGCCAGAAAAAATAAGCAACAAGGAACTCTGGGAACGAACCAACCAAGAACCTATCACGCAACAAATATGCAGGAAGAAGTGGAGATGGATTGGCATGCACTGAGAAGGCCGACTGAGGACATCACGCGTCAGGCCCTCGAGTGGAATCCCCATGGGAAGCGACGAGTTGGACGTCCGAGGGTGACATGGAGGAGGTCATGCGAGGAGGAAATGAGAGCTGTGGGCTGTCGTGGAACCAGGTTCAAAAGATCTCAGAGAACAGAGGTCACTGGAGGCGTGCTACTGAAGCCCTATGTTCCACTAGGAACCCAAGGGACTAATAATAATAATAATAAAACCATGTACAATAAAACAACAAAGTTCGTATATTTCAGATGATCTGATTCATCTGTTACATGAATGGATGAGGAATCAATCGAAAGCTCTTGAATAGAGTTAGCTATTATTATCATTTGTCCCTCGGATTCCTAGTAGAATATAGGGCTTCAGTAGCACGTCTCCATTCCATAAGCTTTCATTTCTCCCTTTCACCATCTCCTACATGTCACTCTCGGCTCGCATGCCCAACTTGTCGTTTCCCATTTGGCTTCCACTCGACGGCTTGGCCTAGCGCGTAATGTCTCCGAATAGCTTTCTCAGTGTATGCCTAGTCTAATCCATCCCCACTTCTCCATATTTGTTGCGCAATAGGTTCCTGGTTCGTTCGTTCCCAGAGTTCCTTGTTGCCCATTCTATCTGCCCATCTGAGCTTCAGCATCCAGCATAGGCAGCTGTTGATGAATGTCTGTAGTTTGTTGGAAATGCTTTCGTAAGGCGCCAAGTTTCTGAACTATATAGCAGCACTGACTTGACATTGGTGTTAAAAATTCGGATCTTCTTCACGATTTATGCTCAGTGCAGTGGAGTAGATCTCCACACTGATTATTTCAGATTGATGAAGGCCTGTCTTGCTGTCTTTCAGATCCTGGCTTTGACATCCTCATCTGTGCCTGTGCCGCGTGTAGTTGAAACGATGCTGCCTAGATACGTGAAAGAGACAACTTCCTTTAGGTTACTCCCGTTGGTGCTTGTCGTTGTTGTTGGTTGGGTATCTTCATCACCTCTGTCTTTTCTACATTCACTTGGAGTCCCATTTTCAATGCCTGTCCTCTCAACTTGCTAGTTTTTGCTTGTAGACCTTCGGGTTTGTGCGACAAGACATTAGACATAAATCTTCTAGGTTCTTTTCATCAGTCCAGCCAGCGTGTGCCCCTCTTCTCGCTCCTCACGGTTTGATGCATGATCCAGTAGACCATAATGAGGAAGATCATGGGTGATAGTAGGCGTTAGCCTTGTATTACTCCTGTCTTCGTTTCATTTCAAAGGCACAACTAAGCTTTCTTTCTATTGTAAATCACTTGGCATGTAGCATCATCACCATCATATAGCTGTTGAATGAGGCTCATAAAGGTTTATGGCACTAAAACCATAATGTTGAAGTAGCTGACAAATTACTTCTCGGTCGACGATGCCAAAGGCTTTTTCAAAACCAATCAAGTTGAGGTCAAGATCCGGTTGACTGCCATTCTACGTTCTGTTCTATGATGATGAGTAGTGTAGCGTGGCAATATGATCCCCACATGATTTCTTCCTCATGAAGCCAGCCAGCCAGCCACCCAGCCTGCACCGGTGTTAATTTTGAATGGAGAGAATTTTTAGTCTCTCCAGGATGATGCAGCTTAATATTTTGCTTGCTTTGGGTGGACAGGAGCATGATTCCGCGCCATTTCTTGCAAAGACCTAGGTCTCCTCTCTTTGGGAACTTGACAAGGTAGCCATCCTTCCAATCGGCAGGTAACTTTCTTTCTTTCTTTCCAAACCTTCTGCAGTGGTGGTGAGAGCGATCGAGTTAGCTACATATGGTTAGTAAAATATAACCAAAGACACTTATTCATATGGGGATATAGAGAGAAAAGATTAGTGTGGATATGGATCAATCAAAACGCAGTTTATGCTATGACACTTACAGTAAGTAGATAGACAGAAAGACAGACGATGAATCAGCCAATCAATAGGATTATTTGAAACAGCGAACTATCTACATATTAGACATATTTTCCTTTGGCTTTGGTTACCAGTCTTTTCGCCAGCAATACACGTTTCTACACGTCCATCGTGTCTCTCCATTAATCAGTCTGAGTGGGAATCAACTAGGAATTTTTCAAGTTGGCACTCATCACGGACTGATATCAGTTGAAGGCATATGGGAAATATTGGAGCTTTGGACAGCTGTTTCGTCCTAGTATGCAACTCCTCAGTAGTGCGCACCCATGACCCTGGGGTTCCGTAGCCAGGTCGTTACCATGAAGTCACCGGGTGGGAATTCAGTGGTCCATATTCCCAACTTCTGTCAGTTCACGATATAGCGCGACCATCACCCAATGTCACTGTTGATTATTTGTCCTCACGGCCACCATTGCTCACGACTAGGATGAAACAGTTGCACTTCAGTGCCCTCAGGTTTCCAATGTTCCTCCAACTGATGTCAGTTCATGATGAATACAAACTTGAAAAATCCCTTAATCCCCAAAAACTCCCCAAATTCAACTAAGAATTTGTTTATACTGGGTACGATTGGAGGTCAGATGAAAATCTGAACCGCGGCCGGATTCGAACCAGAGCTCACCGGGTTACCAGCCCGGTGCTCTATCAACTGACCTACGAGGTCCGACTGCTGACCAGAATTTTATTTCACTTCAATCACCAGGGTTTTTGCCCGACTACCATGAGAATTCGTGACACGTTACTACCACTTGATCATGTTCACACTGACTGTCTAGTCAGGACTTCTCATCCCTACCCAAACCTAACTGAATCAGAGAGGAGGAGCATCATATCGATTATCATTTGACTATCTGAGATAGCCATAGTTTAGCAGACTAGTATTTATACTGGTTGATGGGGTGAGAAGTCCTAACTAAGCAGTCAGTGTGAATACGATCAAGTGGTAGCAACGCGTCAGCAGTCGGACCTCGTAGCTCAGTTGATAAAGCACCGGGACGGTAACCCGATGACTTCTGATTCGAGTCCGGCCGCGGTCCAGATTTTCATCTCACCTTCAATCATCATCCAGTATAAATACTAGTCTGACAAACTACAGCTATCTCAGATAGTCAAATAGTAAGAATTTGTTGTATGTTTTTGACTAACACTCGATAGCCATGCATCAGTAGCAGCTATATCACATAGCAGTCTTCGAAGCATAACCACTTATCTGAGATTTAAATTTCTCACTTTTCGGTTGATATAATAACACTAAATAATTATTCTGATAGGATTAGATACCAATAAATTATTTTTCTTTTACCTCCATCAAAGAATTGTCCATCAATAAACTCTTGTACACCATCTTTATCGAATGTAATTCCAATTAGCTTAATATTGCGAGCATCCAGTGCAGGTTTTAATTGACTTAAATTTTTCGCTTCTAATCGACAAAATTTGCATCCCATTCGACGAAAAAATGTGATAATACATGTTTGATCCTAGATGTATAATCAGAAGAATATAACCAAACACATTTTATATACAATAAAACAACAACTGATAAGAATGTCCAGAGTAATGATGAAAGGTTCCTCCCACAAGGGAGAGTGCAATATCGCTATCATAATAGTTAAAAATCAACCAATAAATATCTAGTCCTACAATCAGTGAAATTAGTTAATAACAAAACGAATAAATGAAACACACAATGATCCATACCCTAGTAATACCACCTGACTAATCAAACCTTGGTACATGGAGTGGGGCAGGAACCTATGACCCTAACGTACAAAACTTTATCAAATTAGTAATAAAGTTTTGATACATTGGATATTCACATTTAGATGTTTACAAAAAGACTGATTAAGCGAAGAAATTTATACTCCTTTTCAACTAGATCTTCATTTTGGGCTCTATACTAATATGCATAGGTTCCCAATTTAATCAAATTACCAATCAGTTGGTGGTGATGTATCAGAAATAATGATGTAAATAATCAATAGAGTTACTATAAAGGAAGAGTGCGCCATCATCCGTAATCTGCTTAGTAGGAATGGCTATCCATACAACTTTGTAACTAAGCTCATGAATATTACCAGGGTTAAGACAACAATGCCAACAGTTCCTAAGAAGCAAATCTTCTTGAAGCTGGAATTCAACAATGACATTACCAATGAGATCATCACACAACACATAAAAAGAGTCTTGCATAAGGCATTCATAGTCGCTAAATTATGTCCTACCTTCTACAACCGCCCGATTCTAGGTGCAAGAAATAAAGACAAACTGTCTGATTCCGCCACTTCTATGTACCTTTATCAATTCAACTGCTCCTGTGGAGCTAGTTACATTGGGCGTACAGTTCCATCGTCGAATTTCTGAGCACCATCCATCATGGTTGAACAAGGCACAAATTAGAACTATAAAGAGCTCCATACTTGCACACTTAGTTGACACAGGACATCAAATGGTTACTGGAAAAGCCTTCAAAATCATCCATTAGATTCCAATTAATTTACCTCATGGATTACGCACTCGGTTACTTCATATAGGAGGGGTGATTCCAACCCACCTTTACAAATCTAGCCTTTGTATCCAAAAGAAGTTTGTTCGACCACTTTCATTACCGTGGCCGTCAACATGATGTAACTTCGAGGTTTACTTTGCACATATCTTCCCCTTCCACTTGTTTCTATCAATATTCATATTTCCTATTTTAGTAACTCGATTGATTATTTACATCATTATTTCTGATACATCACCACCAACTGATTGGTAATTTCATTAAATTGGGAACCTATGCATATTAGTATAGAGCCCAAAATGAAGACCTAATTGAAAAGGAATATACATTTCTTCGCTCAATCAGTCTTTTTAACAAAGTTTTGTTTGTCAAGTCGGTGGGTTTGGTGGTGGTTCAATATGTGTTGGATAGTTTAGAGCAGGCAACAACACCAGAAAGTTAGCTTTCTGTCAAGAGTTCACGCTTATCGGTACTCATTACACCGGTAATCTAATGATTTTTCTCAGCATAACCCTCGAAACATCCAAATGCTGTCTGTGATAACAAAAAGCTTGGTCTTACAGAGATGTATACGTCTACCTGAATAGTTGAGTAGCTACCTATGTAAATGACTGAAACGTGTCGAAAAGACCCCAATTAGTTCAATAAAACACCTACAATTATCAGCAGACGTCAAAATAAGAAGTTGTTTACAATTGCAGACGTTTGTGTCATTCGAATTGTCAAACGAAACCGCATTCAGAACGAAATGGTAGTCAGCTTGAATCTACCATGGTAAGGATCGCAACATCGTCAAAGCATTTTTACTCTTCCTTACTTGGTGTTTGCCTTCAATTATCACCCCTATCTTCGCGCTCCTGATTTACTTCGCCTAACTAACCTTATTCCTGTTATCATTGTTCTCATTAGTATTGAACTGAATGCACACTCAGTGTTTTGCATGACTACTTCAACAAGAAAAAATTATTCATTTATATGTTGGTACACCTAAGTCGATGTCTCAGTCTACGTTGAATATGTAATGTATGTAGTGTAAGCAGTTGATGAGCGATACTAAAATTTATGAACGCCATAAATCCTCTTCTCTTCATATTCATGGTTTGTTTCAAATGTGTATTGGAAAACAAATGTCCACTTGTCCAATGGACTGAGGGTGGTATGGTGGTGATACAACACGTCGTATGGCGGGCCAACGAAAGAAGTCTTTAAATTCCATAGAGGTAAACTGGGGATAGTTGTCCGAGACGATAGCTTCTGGAAGGTCGTGGCAACAAAAGATTGTGGAGAGGGTTTCTAATGTTCTCATGGTATTCGGGGGATTGACAAGTGCGATTTCTGGCCATTTTGAGTAGGCATCCACCAAAATAAGGTAGTAATTTCTATTAATGGGTCCGGCAAAATCAACATGAACCATCGACCATGGGCGTTCGGGATTTGGCCAGGGCCTGGGTAATAGTCGTGGAGGATGCTTTGACGTTTGTTGACATTCTGAGCACCGGTTGACATAGTCTGTAATTTTTTGATCCATCCGCGAGCGATTGACTCCATCCGTTCGATAACAAGGTGACCCGGATGAAATAGATTTAGGATTTGGTCACGAAGAAACATAGGGACAATGACCTAGTTTCCAAACATGAGGCAATCGTTGACAATACATGGGGAGTTTCGGCAATGATGTAAGAGTTGGAGATTATCTGTGATCGTTTCTTCCGGCCAACGGGTTAGAACAAGCTGGATTGCACACTGTAGTGTTTTGTCAAGGAGTTTAGCCGTCTTTATATCGTCTGCGGTAACTGGGAGCACTCTGATAGATGTGGTCAAGTCAAAAGCTGCGAAATCTTCTGTTGAAATTGTTGCAATAACGTTTTCTTCGTTGGCCGTAGGATGGCTACTTATAAGATATGACAAGGTGTCGACTTGACCAAACTCTTTGCTGCGTCGAAACTGAATGTTAACATCATATCCTAGTGACGTTAGGGCCCATCGTTGCAGACGATTTGCAGAGTGAACCGGAACACCAGATTTTGAACTAAAAACAGCCAGCAGCGGTTTATAGTCTGTAAGTAGCGTAAATTTGCAGTCATAGACCAGCTTATAGAAACGACGGACAGTGAAAAAAATGGCCAAGGCTTCTTTCTCAATTTGACTATATTTTCGTTCTGTGATAGACAGCGTTCGCGAAGCATGCATGATGGCTTTCTCTTTACCATCTGAGAAGATATGTAGGATTACAGCTCCAACTCCATGAGACGAAGCACCTGCAGCTATAACGATTGGCAACTGTGGGTCATAGTGGGTCAGCAAAATGTCGGATGATAACGTAGACTTCAGCTGACAGAAGGCTGATGCACATTCTTTGATCCATTGCCACGGAACGTCTTTACCCAGGAGGTGATTTAACGGCGTCTTCACAGCATGCAGTGAGGGTAAGCATGCTGAATAATAAGTAATCAATCCTAAAATGATCGTAGAGAGGGATATCAGTTGGTTCTGGCATTTACTGTATGACGCGAATATTTCCTAGGTCAGGTCGGCAACCGGAAGCATCAAAGATAAATCCCAGATATTTGACTGAATGTAGGTTGAATTGACATTTTTCGTGATGAAGACGGAAACCGTTATCTTCTTTTCGTTTCAGCACCTGAGCCAGTTGATTTCGTAGCTATTCTGAGGAGGCTGCAACAATGAGAATATCATCCAAATACGCAGCTACCCCGGGTATACCAGATAACATGGTGTCTATTATTTGTTGAAAAAGTGCTGGAGCTGTTTTAATTCCAAATGGAAGGCGGTTGTACTGGTATAATCCAGGATATGTGTTGATCGTTAATAATTCTCGGCATTCTGGTGCCACCTCGATTTGTAGATATCAGTCAGCCAGGTCAAATTTTTCGAAGCATGTACAGCTATTGAGAACAGCAAAATTACTCTCCCATGCTGGAAGTGGATAGTGATGCTGTTCTAGTACTGCATTGTCCCGTAGAAAAATCTGCACATATTTGAATAGAGCCATTTAGCTTTCTGATAACCACAATAGGATCCGTCTATGCAGAATAAGAAACTGGTGTGAGAACACCTTGTTTTTCCAGATGGGACGTTTCTGAGCCGATTTGCGGTAATGGATACGTAAGACACGAACCTCTTCGGCCAGAAAACAGATTTGGCATCGCCTGGAAGGTGGAAGAAAACTCGGGACATTGTACAGCGACCGAGGCCAGGTTTGAATACATTTGGAAAACGTTGATCTGACCGCAAACAGTGCGTAGAGGCATATCCGAAAGACCAGTCGAGACCCAGGAGGTTTAAATCAGCGTCAGATAGGTAACAAATTTCATTTCGTGAGGAGATACAATACACGATAACTGACCTGTTAATGATAATCGGCCACCGCATGCGCTAATAGCAGTTTGTACGGTCTTCTGGATAGGAGGTCGGCTAATCTTCCACCATAGCTTCTTCGAAATGATCGTAATATCAGAAGCTGTGTCGATTTGTAGTCTTACTGGATGGTTATTTATCTGGACGGTGATATATTTTCTCCGTGGTGGTGCATGTGCTTGAAAAGCAGCGGTAAGGCTAAGAGATTTGCAGCCTGTTCGAGACTTCGAACTTGGAGGGGTGACTGGATGGTGACCTGCCCGTTTTTTGTGATGGGTGCTGCTTGCAAATCCGTCCTTGTGACCCACAGTATTACAATCTCTGCATTTATTCTGCTTATAAGAATAAGATTTGACGAAATGCTATGCGCTACAATGCCAGCAGTGGGATGGAGGGGTCTTCTTCGTGTTTCTTTTGGTATTGTATGAGCTGTTGGGATGACGAACAGGAGACGAAGAACCAGGGGTCTTTCGGCCAGAAAAGGATGCAGAGGAATTCGATGTCTGGCTAATCCCATGCACTTCATGATCACCCTGGCGTTCGGATTGGACTAAACTTGTATCCCGTTGCGGGTTGATCAATCGTTGATATTCAGCAGCGATATCACTCAACGTTAATGTTGGTTCTTGCTCCAACCAATTTAGCAGTCTCATTCTAGTATCCGCGAACTTGGGCGACTGAAGGCTGCATATGAGTATCAAAGATTTGAATTGGTCATCGGTGATGGATTTCAGCTTGAATTTTTCGCATTCGCGATTAACAGTACCAACATGAGTGCGGAAGTCATCATTCTCGTTCATAACCAGTTTAAGACAACGATATCTGGTAGTGAAAAGAGACGAATGATCACCAAAGTGTTGTCTTAGGGTCTGTATTATGGCATCGAAAGAGCGGTCTCTTGGGTTCTGTGACAGTATATATTGCAATACTGATCTAATTCGGATGAACCAAGTTTTCAAAGGAGGAGACGAAATTTCCATGAATCATTTTGACCAGCAAAATCAACTCTGAAATGGTCTTCATATCTTCGAGACCAAGTATCGAAAGTCACATTAGCAGCTGCAGAAATTCTGAACTGAATTAACAAATCGATAATCTTCATTTGTTGTTCGAGAAATTTGTCCAGCTTCGAAGAGTCCATTTTTGATCCGTTCTCGTCGCCACTGCTATGATCCACACTACAGATAACGATATAATGCTCCGAGACGATATAATTAACGACAGAACAATGACTTCTCAACTCGATATTCAGTTGACACCAGAAGAAGACGATGGGATTGAAAGTTTATTTACTCCAATCGAATGGTAATAGCTGAAAACTCATTCGTTTATATATCCTTAGATGGCCTTGGTCAGAGAAAACAAATGGCATATTAAAAGTGTCAGATCGACCAGCCAGTGTTTGGTATACTAAACTGTGGTAAAAATAAGTAACATAGTATGGCGCAAAAATAAGGTTTAAATTTTACAATGATAATATAAACATAAGTTAGTTTTCTTACGGATTATGCATCCCTAACAAACTCACCTTAGGCTTTAACACAACTACAAGTGTTTGAGTACACAGCCTTCAACGCTGTTGCACTTACTCAGCACCCCTTTCAGTGAGACACTACCATAAGACCACTCAGTTGGTGGAGTCGCATTCCACCTTCATATTGAGAAATACAGCCAGTACCGAGAGTCAGCAAGTGTCCCTGTGTTCCAGAACCTGATCGATTGTGAATATCTGGTCGATACACTCGCAATCAAGTCTGAAGCTTGCCTAGGTTTCTAGGGTTAGATGTTCGCCAGCTCCATTGAGACGTCTAATGATTATGGGATCTAGAATCTTAGACCCAGTGTCCTAAACTGTCCATATTTTCGTAACGAGAAGACAACTGTTTTTTAAGAAGTCCCATACCAATGTCTAGATTTGAGGAGATTGCTAAGCTACTACACTGACTTATCAAGTGTTTTCTGACAGAACTCAACAATGTTACATTTTATAACGTGTGATCATCTGAGGAAATGACAACTATCCCTGTTTAAATTTATTGCAGAGTAGCTAATGGGTGTGATATTTTAGCCTGAAACTCCTCTAAATGGCAGAGCAGATTTCAGTTAGACGCTGAAAAGGTGCAAAATCTTATGAAAATCTCTAGGACTCACCAGCATAAAAACCTAATTCGAGAATAGGTGATGATGCGGTTGAGCATTTGATAATCATTTTCTCAAACAGCTACACCATCCTTAACAGACTACCTGCTGACGAAATCTTAGGACGCATGGGATAGGCGCATTAGGTATTGGTAAACTTATAAAGTCTGTAGCCGAAATATATAGATATATACTACAGAATCACTATACTGTGGACGCTGACCAATGCTACCCCACAACTGCCAAACATTCTTTCGAGGATGCTACACGCGAAAACTGCAGGTAAGCAAATATAAGTATTATAACAGTACTGTGTACTTCCCGTATGTGGTGAAACCAACAGATGAGGAACATTAAGGTCTTGGAAAACAAGGTTAATCCAATAATTAGATTGTGAACTTGTACATGAAGTCTTCGATTGTAGGTTTGGGCCATATAGACTGTCTGGCTAGAAACTTCGAGAAGATAGGAATCATTTGGCTGTGTTGTTTCCTCTGAACTGGGTTGTTTAGAAGTTAGTGTTAGTGACTTTTTCTAGAAAGACAATGAAAGCTTCATGACTCAATCGACCACCCAGCTCAGAAAACGCAACACAACCAAGATGATTCACCTGAGGAATCAGATATAGATTAGGGACTCATGGTGGCAGCTCCACATCGGTCACAATGTCGCATATGAATCCATTCTTTCCCATTTTCAAACTCTTGAATGTTTTCACTAAGCTTAATTCATTTATTCTTCAGACTCTCATACCTTAATATCACTTTTTCTAACCTCTCGTTCTTTGCATACTGCTGTGAATTGTGGCAACTTAAACTTATGTACCTAAGTGTGAGGTTTTAGGTTAATTCGTCCGTATGGTCTGCAACTACTACCATTTTAAGGATCCAGAGTGAAGTGGTGGAATGTGTCGACCACTTCACTTACTCGGATGGTTGCACCAGCCTGCGCAACGGACTGATTACTGATGAAATCTTAGCTCGGATACAGATGAACCATCTGGCATTTGTCAACTTGCGTCATCTATGGCGCCGATTGGCGAGATATTCGACTATCGATCAAAGGACGAGTAAACCGCCCTGCAGTCTGTTCTGTTCTCTTATACGGCTGAGACGCGGCCGTTAAAAGTAAATATGAAGCAATTACAGGGTTTTGATCACAGATGTCTTCGTAGCACTTCTCGTGTTTGGTGGAATCACCATGTGAGTAATGTTTAGGCAAGACGAATGATAGTAGACGAGGCAGGCAAGTTGATTGATGAGGCTGTCAACCTTAGTCGATAATGATGGCTTGGACATGTATTGTGCATGCCGAGCCACTCCCTACCTCGACGTGGCATGCTAGAAGAAGTTAGATTAGGTTGGAGAAGGGAAAACCTTGATTATTTGTTCGGGTGCTGTAGAGAGTTAATAGGAACATGAATAGATTATCCGAAACATGGGTAGTCAGTAGTTTGAAGTTATATTCTACCATAGGTTTAAAGTCATACATACATCACTGATCTTTTCATAACTAATGTAAGAATCCTAAGGGGTCAAATTTAGTCCAAAGGATGGGATGATGCTTACGACAAAATTACTACAGCTTGAAGTTCCCAATGAAGTTTATTTCGATGAAACTTCTTCACCGATAGGCTAATTAGCAAAGGTAGCTAAGTTAGCGGGAAAATGATTAGGATTCTCAGCAGATCGATTATGGCAGATTTTTACCGCTACTATACTCTAGTGACCACCTACCGCTAGGGAGCACTAACTTTAGATTTAATGACAAACTTTTGTTGATCTAATGGCCGCCAATTTAAACCCCCGACCAACGGCTGTTACCCGGATGCCGTGCTTGAGATTGCATCTCACAATGGCTCAACAAGGTACAGTTGATGGAGCGATTGTTCCTTCTGGTTCTACCATACCTACGAGAAAAGTCTATTGGATACGCGTAAGAATGAAAGCAGTTACTATCGAAGTAAGAATGATTCGCATTTCAGCAGATCTCCTGAGACAAAGTCATACTATTGGTTGAATAGGGTAGGATAACAGTAAGGTATTTCTTATGTATAACTTGCATTCCAAGTTGATACTGGCTTCCCTTTGCCGTAAAAAGGGATTAGAAGAGGTCTACCTAAAAATAAACACGCTGCTTCTTGCCCTGAAGTCTTCCGATCTCAGCGAATTGGGTTTTTGATAACGTGCATATAACAATGAATAGCAAAAGAAATTGCCTATAAAGGTCGATCATAATCGACCTTAAGCAGATATCTCTTGAGCTCTACGGTCATTCAAGACTATCCCGCTTTCTCGTTCAGATACCTCATGAAGATATTAACTACCTATTTGAACAGTCGAGAAGTGCTAACTGTCCACATGCTTCCAGTAGTATACAAAACTCCCCGATTACCAATGTCAAACTGGAAGTGGACAAAAGCTATACTGTTTTCAATCGAGAGTTGATACTGCTTCCATAACTTTACTGGGACTTTGATTACTACTAGACACAAGAAAATTGTATCTAGAAGACCTATCTCACCTCATCAATAACATCAGGGGTGCATTTGAGGAAGTATTGATTAATGAGCTAATAGTTCATGATAATGGTACCGGTGTTGCGGTAATCCACCATCAGACTTTAACTGAGCTACAGAAAGAGCGTATGAAAGATCGATGAACCTCATGGGCTTAATATAAATTCAGGAATGCTTGAAAAAGCATTCAAACAGGTCCCAGGCAAAATAGAGAATCAACAGAAGCTCAAAATGTAGACCACGTAGTGGTCGTATACAATCGTACGCAAAGCACTCCGAAATAAATAGGCAGACATACAAACAGACTTTAAACTTTAACTATGGTGCTTAGTGAACAGTTGTTAACGTATTGTATTTAGTTCAGGTATCCTACTGCACTCAGCATGTGGAACAAGATCCGGATTTTCAACACCAACGTCAAGTCGGTGCTTCTATATGGCTCAGAGACTTGGCACGTTACGAAAGGTATTTCCAACAAACTACAGATATTCATCAACAATTACCTACGCTTGTTACTGAAGACCAGATGGCCAGAATGATAATAATAAGCAACAAGGAACTCACTCCGGCAACGAACTAACCAAGAACCTATAGCTCAACAAATATGCAGAAGAAAGTGGAGATGGATTGGACATACACTGAGAAGGCCGACTGGGGACATCACGAGTCAGGTACTCGAGTGGAACCCAAATGGGAAGCGACGAGTTGGGTGTCCGAGGTGAGCGTGACATGGAGGAAATCGTGAGAGGAAGAAATGAGAGCTTGTGAGCAGTCGTGGCGACGAGTTCAAAAGATTTCAGAGGACAGAGTGCACTGGAGACCTGCTACTGAAGCCCTATGTTCCATTAGGAACCCAAAGGAAAAATAATAAATATAATACTGCGTTCAGTATCATTATTATATCAACGTCTTATTACACTCAACCACTTCAATAGCAAATGGCTAATGAAATGAAGTATATAGTCAGCATATCACCTTACAAACGGTGCTCAACTCAAGCTCTAATAACCGTCCTAGAGCCTGTCATCAATTAGAATGACTACGAAATATTATGCTCCGTTACTGATGTGCAAGTTACCCATTCTCAACTATATCATAAACGTAACTGTGGTCACTTTAAAGTTTACAAGCGCTGATCCTATGGCCAAATGTTCTTTAAGTAATGAAAACAGCAGTGTTAGACAAAGAAATTGGGGAAACTCGCCATTTTCCAAAAACTAAGCAGTGATTTGAAAATGATTAGGGTGAACTTATCACCTCTTCAAAGCGAATGTTTGCTTCAGAACTTGTGCACATCTATGTCTCGTTTGGCAGTAAGCGTAATGCGGTTGACAGAAACAGAATGTGGAGACTAGCATACATGCTATGCTTCGCGGCAGTAAGTAAAGAATAGGTGGACAGAAAAAGAATGAAAAATAATAATAAATAAAAAAGAGAATGTACTCAGCCATCATGTGCACATCCGTGCCGTAAGCTGATCGAGAGACGTGAAGGACGATTAGAAGGTAATGACGGGGGAAGGTGGATAGTAGTCTGAGGGAACTTGAGTGCTGAGAGTTGCGAGGGCGGTTGACACTTCCCGGCTGCCCACACCATGGAAGGCTACTTCTTCTTAAAGTACCTGAAAGAGATTTGTGTGACCACAGAGCCCATCGGACATCTGCTTGAGGCCTGTCACATCCAGCCTTTTGAGTATGATTATTTTGAACTTTTGTATTTTTGGGGCCGGATGATCGAAAAGAAACGACAAATGAACCAACACCACCGACCCGGCAGACCATGGAGGAGTGTGTTATTTTGGAGGCCGACGTTTTCTAACCCCCACAAACCCACTTCCACTGAGAAGGCAGCATCAGCATGGCACTGCTGGTAGTCCAAGGGAAATACCTCACTGCTGTCACACCCCATCCAGCTAACAGCATTACGACTTCACCCTCAGACCCCCATCATAGTGTAGCAATTTAAACCACAACGATAACTGCCTCTCGTCTTACTACTATCCAACAGACCTTTTTGGTATGGTAGGACGTCGAGGGAACAAGCGTTCCACCAGCATAGTTCGTCGGGTCATTGTGATATGCCAGCCCGACCACCATGTCAAGATAGCAGCTATCAGTAGGCAATGAGCCATGCCTATTGTGTGAGGGCTAGTGATACTACCTGCCGAGGTTTAGACATCTCCCTAAACCAATAAGTCAGAAGGAGCTGGGTGCCATCTTCAGTCTGCTATAAAAGCAGCGCTGAAGACTGTAGCCGACTCCAAGATAATGGCTAAAAAGAGCCAGTGGATATCAGCAGCTTCTTCCAAACTAATGGATGCACGTGAACGCATCCCTGCAGGCTCTGAGTACAATGAAGAGAGAGTGTAGACTGATGAAAAATCTGCGCAACGATCGTGAACAGTGGTGGGCAGCGTAGGCTAAAGAGATGGAAAAGGCAGCGGTGATCGGTAATAGTAGACAGTTATTTAGACTTATTAAGGAGACTGGGGGAAAGGACCAACAACAGTTAGTGAGGCTATAGTGGAGGACGGATCTGCGATTCACTCGCAGGCAGACGACTGGAACGATGAGCAAAACACTTCAAGGATCAGTTTAACTGGCCTGCAGCCACGATTATGTTGCCTGCTATCCAGTCGAATCCTGTATGGAACATTGAGATAGGCTCCCCAACACTAGAAGAAGTCGAGAAAGCAGTAGGTAACTTGAAACGAGGAAGGGCAGCAGGACCAGACGGACTACCTGCTGAGGTATACAAGAATGGTGGTAGAGTGCTCTTAGTCAGGTTAACGGAAGTGTTAGCCAGTATATGGGAATCAAATACGATCCCCTTTGACTGGTCTAAATCACTGATTATTCCGGTCTTCAAGAAAGGCCAGAAGTCTTCTCGTGATAACCACAGAGGAATCAGCCTGACGAACATAGTATCCAAAATACTAGGTTCTATAATTCTCCGACGTCTGAGTGGAGCTCGGGAACACCAAGCCCGAGAAAACCAGACAGGCTTTAGACCTGGCCGTGGATGTATCGACCAAATATTCACACTGCGCCAGGCTCTGGAACACAGGCACGCTTACCGACGCCCGACAATAGCTGTATTTCTCGACTTGAAGGCGGCATTCGACTCCGTTGATCGAGAAGTCCTATGGCAATGTCTCTCACTGAAAGGCTTGCCTAGTAAGTACATCACCTTATTGAAGGCTCTCTACTTGAACACTTGTGGGCATGTTAGAGCCTATGGTGAGTTGTCCAGGGAGCTATGCTCATCGAGTGGTGTCCGTCAAGGATTCTCACTGTCTCCATTCTTATTCAATCTCATCATAGATACTCTTATAGAGGTCTCCCTATCGTCACCAGGTTACACAGACGTTGACCTAATTGCAGGAGAATTTTCTTTAGACCCAGAATATGTAAGTGACATTGTCCTGTTAAGTGAAGACGCTGACAAGATGCAGAGTCTTCTGAACACTTTGAGTTGGAATTTGAGAACGTTTGGGATGCGGTTTTCACCACCCAAATGCAAATTGTTACTCCAGGATTGGTCTTCAACGGTGCCCCACCGAGGATAACAATAGAGAGTGTAGTGATTGAGTGTGTTGACCACTTCACTTACTTGGGAAGCGAAGTGGGATCAGCCCTGGTGACTCAGTGGCCAATGAAATCTCTGCACAAATACAAAAGGCTCGGTTGGCTTTTGCTAACTTACGCCATATATGTCGTCACCGTGATATCCGATTGTCTATTAAGGATCACATGTACTGCACAGTAGCCCGCCCTGTTCTACTATATGGCTGTGAAACATGGCCATTGAAGGTAGAGGATATGAGAAGGCTTCAAGTGATTTACTGCCGTTACTTTCGTAATACAGGCCATATTCTGTGGTGACATCATGTGAGTAATGCAGAAGTTAGGTGTAGAGTTTTAGGGAGAGTAGGTAAATCAGCTAACACGGTTGTGAACCTTAATCGACTAAGATGGTTGGGACACGTGTTACACATGCCTAGTTTCTGTCTGCTTAATCACACAGTGTTGGCCAAAGTAGGTGCAGGCTGGGAAAAGGCTCGAGGCGGCCAGACCAAAATATGGCATCAACGTATGAAGTGTTTGACTGTTGGTTTCAGCCATGTGGGGCGATTCAGACTAACCGGTTGGGGTCCACGAGACAAGAGAAGCCAGTGGTTGGAGACTGACTCCAGGTGATATGGCTCAGAACCGATGTCAGTGGCGTAGATGCATATACAAACTGTCCTCATCTTGACCGCTATGCCGAATCTCACTATTTTCTCATTCTTCATTTCTCTCTTTTCGTACTTGATATTTCTTTTGACTAAATTTTCTTCCCTTCATTTCCCACTTCACTGCCTGTTTACTTGATGTACTGATATGAGGTGTGGCAGCTCGGATCGTTACGCAGTAATGCCTGGTCCTATGTTGATGATGATAACTGAGCCACAACTCCACGAAAAAGAATGAAGTAAACAGAAAGGAGTGAGTCAAGTAAATGTATAGAAGTCAATGAAATCAATCAGGACGTTGAAGATGACAAAGATTGCAAAAGCTATCCCAGTGTGACCGATTTCGAGTTATATTATCAAGAGCCTTTAACTATTGATTCCTACCACGTTGAGGATCCCAGACACGTGGACTACACCTATGTACACTACTTAGACAAACTATCAAAGATTTGATGAACGGGTACCAGATCTTCATCTGGCCTCCCTGAGCCCTTTTCTAGTACAACACTACTTCGAACATTACATGCCGAAGTAGTCGGTAGCTCAACATGCAAACAGACATAATCAACGTGGAATCTCACACAAGTGTATCGGTTCAAATTGCCATAATTCACAGTAGTAGATAAAGTTACATGAGAGAATAAACAATCTGAAAATAACGGATAGTGCAAATGTTAAAGCTTTAGAAGACGTCAAAGTATGAAAACATCGGCGCCATCGTGAACAAGTTTTAGCTATGTTACCAAGAGTGATCAACCGCTGATTCCTTTCGTCTCGGGGACCCCAGCCAGGCGGTCTACATATACTTACATGATTCAGACCAACAGTTATAAACTTCATTGACTGGAGTCATGCCTTGGTCTGGCCACCCTGAACCCTTTTTCGACCTAGTCCAACTTCTCTTAGCATGGCATATTCAGGCAGGCGGTGGCTCGGGATGCGCAGTACGCGTCTCAGTCAACTAAGGTTCACAACCTCGTCGATCGACTTGCTTGCCTTGCCTAGTACCCTTCGCCTGACAGCAACATTTCTCATACGGTGATTCCACCAAATGCTAGAAATGCTACGAAGACATCTGTGATCAAAACCCTGTAATCGCTTCATATCTACTTTTAACGGCCACGTCTTAACCATATAAGAGAACAGAACAGGCTGCAGAGCAGTACACCCAGTATACGTGCGCGTGCACATGTGCAGCACGTGTCCATGTCATCTCAGTGCGGATTTACAACTTCATTCACTGCTTAGTAATCAACCTCAAACCTCGGCATAACACGCAGTGATTCCATTATACTTGAACAATTCTGCGAAAACACCTACGTTAAAAAACATGCACTCTCTTCATATCTGCTTTCAATGGATATGTCTCGAAACCGTATGACAGAACAAAGTGGACAGCTGTACAGTATACTCGTAATTAAAAGATAATCGGATGTCTCGCTGGCGCTAAAGATGGTATAATTCGGTGAGTGTCAGACGAGTTTTCAGCGTCCGAGTTGAGATTTTGTCAGCAACTGACCTATTTCATCTTAATGCAACTTAGTAAATGGAGTGATCAAGGCATACTGTTGTTTCACTCCCTATCCTTACGTTAGGAGTTGGTGTGAACCAGTTCTGAAGCAACATCTTACACTTGACAGGTGTGAAACACTTGTTAAACAAACTCAGACTTTTGCTCAAGATATTCAGAAGTCTACACTGTCAGCGTCTTTGCATAACAGAACAATGCCGTCTCCATCCTCTAAGCCAACCAGGTGTGCTCCTGGGTTTGAGTGAATCCCTGAAATGTCTGAGGTGTAGAGGGTTATGTTCATTAGCAGAATTTCTATAAGGAAGTTGAGCACAAACGGTGACAGTAGGCATCCGTGGTGGACACCACTGGTTGTCCTTACTACGAACTACAACTCTTCAAACATTTACACGACCGTATGAATTCTGGTAGAGAACCATAGTCAGCATAATATACTTGCTCGGTACTCTCTTCACAGTTAAACACTGCCACAGCACCTCTACGTCAACGAAGTCGAATGCCACCTCCAGGTCAAGAAATATACCAAGTGTTTAGTGCTGTTAGGTTTGTCACCTGACTAGTTTTCTCGAGCTGCAGTTAGGTAACAGATATATATAGAATCTAGGAAGGTAGATATGTTTGTCAAACTGGTTCTTCTGTAATTGTAACAGGATTATCTGTGGTCTAGACCAACCAAATCGAACTCGCTTTCTGATTCTCGGTTACTCTCTTAACTACATTTCTACATTCTTTCTGTGATGCTTTTATCGGAGGATCGTCATGTCCTGCCAATTTGCACCCAACTGAAGGCTGCTACCTTGACATGGTGGTCAGGCTGAAATACCACAGTTAGAGAACTATCTGTGTTGATGGAACGCTTGTTGCCTCGCGTCCTATCATATCAGAAAGGTTTTTTAGATAGTGGCAACAAAAAAGGTATTTACCGCGATAGTGTACGTTTTAACGCAGTGATGAGGGTTCATAGGGAAAGTTGTAGGGCTGGCTGGCTGGAGGAATGAAAGCAGTAAGGATGACCAACAGTGCCACACTTATGCTGCCTTTCCTATGGGAAAGTGTGGGAGGTTAGGAAAGGTCTGACTCAAAAATAGCGCACCACATTGGCCTGTAGAATGCCAGTGTTGGCAACCTGGGTTCATAGTTGGAATGAAAAGGAACAAATTAAAATCCCAAACATGCAAAAAGGTTGTAAATGATAGGTCTCGAACAGATGTTCTTTTGAACTCTGTGGTTACGCAGGAACCCTTCTTTTTCAAGCACCTCGAGAACTAGGTGTAGGCAGCCAAGAAGTATCAGTCACCTGCACGTTTCCAGTAGCATACAAGATCAAATTAAATCTAACGTTTCCAGAATTCGATATTTTCTTATTCCTCCTTCTTCTAAATGGGTATTTCCTACCTCTTTTGACCGATCCTTTTCCATTTCTTTATCTTTCATTTGAATGCTTTCTCGCTTGGTGTATTGACATCAGCCTTGAACCTTTGCACAATGATGTCTGATCCTGCGTTGATATTGATGATGGCGAGGCAATGAGCCACATTGAATGTATGTCGTCATCATCAACATAGGACCAGGCATTACTTTGTAACGGTCCAAGTTGCCACAGCTCAGTACAGTACATCAAGTAGAAAGGTAGTGAGGTGAAGGATGAAGATAAGAGAATGCAATCAAAAGATATATAAAGTACTCAAAGAGAAAGAGTGGTGAGATTCACTATAGCGTCGTTAAGATGAGGATAATGTGTGCATACATCTGCATCACTGACATCGGTTCTCAGCCACATCATCACCTAGAGTCACTCTCCAACCACCGGTTCCTCTTGTCCCGCCCACCCCAACCACCTAGTCTGCATCGCCCCACATCGCTCAAACCAACAGTCAAACACTTCATACATTGGTGCTATGTTTTAGTCTGACCACCTCGGGTCTTTTTCTAGCCTAGACCTACTTCGGTCAACATTGTGTGATGAGGCAATCGGTGACTGGGCATACGTAGTACGTGTTCCAACCACCTCAATCGATGAAGGTTCATAACCTCGTCAGCTGATTTACCTCTTCTCCATAAAACTGTATACCTGACTTCTGCATTACCCACATGATGAAACCACAGAATACGGCATAAACTAGGAAGGCAAAGGTGGTCAAACACTTGAAGCCTTCTCATATCTCCCACCTTCAATAGCCATGTTTCACAGCCATAGAGTAGAACAGACCGGAATGCTGTGCAGTACACGCACATTGAATGTGAGTCCTAATTATAGTATCTGGCAAATAACTGGGTAGTAAACAGAAATCAAATTACAACCAGTCAGTAGGCATCAACATGGGGTTTGATAACACTGTGTAACAGTTCGAGTTGCCAGTTTTTACAAAACCACATCAAGGTACACAATACAAATGGTGAAAGATAGAGGAAGAGAAATAATGAAATCAAAAGTTGTAGAAAGACAAACGAAGAAGGAGTGAAAAAAATAACTGGATGTGATATTGCGATCTAGACAATATACAGATACAGCTGTAACAATGAGATCAATTTTCAGCTATATAACTTAGAATTTTCGAACCATCAGTTTCGGCTACATGGAAGTGTGCATTTCCCTTTGCAGATCAGACCAACAGTCAAAGACTTGATAGACTGATGCTACGTTTTCGTCTGAGCACCTATTAGTGCAGGTAATATGGTGACTAGACACGTGTAACACATACTCCAGTCATTTGAGTCGACAAAGTTTCCAAGGTTCATCAGTTGGTTTGCCTTTTGCCTAGAATTCCATCTCTAATATCTGTTTTATTGACGTGCTATTTTCATGCCATAGGCCTAATTTTTCATCAGGCGTGCTTAATCAATGATTACAAATCGAACATAATCATTTAAGACCGTTCAATAGCAACAGCTACCCATTGTATCAAAAGAGATCTATCGTCAGTGTACTTACACTTTTGCTGTTCATGAGTATTAAATACTAGATAACCAGCTGATAAGTTATCCTGTGCTATTTTTAACAAAGAATTTCCAGTCCCATTCACGTCTGTTCTAACTCTTTCTAACAGTTAACACCCTAGACTTCCTCCTATCCTAGCAAGGGGTTTCAGTACAATCCGATGATACTCTGAAGGTAAAGTGAGCTGCTCAAAAATAACATATTCAATACTGATTAAAATACTTGTTTCCTGCAGCTAATTAGTAATATTGGTTTTTATTAAAATCTGGTTTCATTAAAGCCAGATTTCCAGTGATTTGAGAAAAATCATATAAGAAAACACTTCACAAGTAATAACTTACCCGCCAAAAACTATCCAAAGTAACTGTTTGCGAACCTAGAGCAGATTGAACAACACAACCTCCAACTTTAGTTAACAGAGAAGAAACCATAGCTAATTGTTTTTTGTACAACTTAAGTTGGTGGCCTTAGACTTTTATTATTTTTAGTCATTGAAAAGAAGAACTACAATTGGTTGATTTTCTTTCTTCTCAAGGTCAAAGCTAACCACCAATCCGCCTACACTTGCATTTATTTGTGATTGGTGTATTGTTTATTCACGTGATCAGTCCAAAATAAATCCTATCTCCTTAGCTTTTCTGACACTCGTAATTCTTTCATCCCGTTAAAAGTATGTCCGATAGAGTTATAAATGTAGGTCCTTTTCATATATATATCAAACAGATTGATTACATATACATTTCTTTTATTTAAACATATTTTATTGAAATGAACATCAAAATTCATTTTGAGAAGTACAATTAGAAGCGGTAAACTGATTGAAATAACACTTTAGTATGACTAAATTGATTACTAACATTGTTTTCATATAAAAACCAATATTAGTAATGTATTCATCTGATTATCAAGTTAAAATTTATGTATTACTATTGGAATGCTTCCATGATTTCCTTTTTCTTTTCATGCTAAATTCGATTAGGATAGAAGCATTCCAGTTCATCTTCGTCTTTATCTTGTTCTTGTCTTTCATATTACTTTTTTCATAAGTCTTTTTTTCCACATTCACCGCTTCTGATTACTTAAAAGTATTCAGTATTCATGAATAAAATGTACGGGGAATGAAACAAATTTGAAATGTATGAAAAAAAAGGGAACACAAAGAAGTAATACTGGTCAATAACCAAAAAAAAAACTCAACGTTTGATTACCATTATTATTACTACTACTATTAGTATTATTATTACTACTGTTATAAACTTAAATTTGCAATGAATTGAATATAAAGTATAATCTTTACAACGAAATTATAACTAACTGAGCATATAGATAGTATGGAGATATGTAAGGTACATTCATTGTGAATGTTTGTACGTATAGGTCGAGAGAGAAACTAATTTTCCAAAGAATAGGGAAAAACGAAATTGTAGGACTTTCTTCACTATTTTACTTTTATATTATATATATATATATATATATATATATATATATATATATATATATGACGTGATAATTGTAGATGCGTGTAGTGGAAGAGAGGCGGGATGGAGTAAAATTTGTCTATTTACCTTCAAATCAGTCGAAATTCTTTTCATTATTATACCATATGGATGATGTTTCTTTATATTTTCCAGAATTTTTAATAAAACAAATTTTTTCTTTTAATATTTCTAAACTTTTTTGAAGGAAAGAGAATTGAATTATTCTTTCTTGACTGAATTGATAAAGCACCAGAAAAAGAATCAGTTAATTCTGTGATTGTCCGATGATAATTAGTTGTATTGTTATTATTATTGAAAGTAGTAGTAGTAGTAGTAGTAGTAGTAGTAGTATTTGGTGCTGGTTTTAAATGTCTACTGGTATCATTCATATCCGCATTATTTAAACAACCCATTGACAATTGAACAGTCTTATTATTATTATTATTATTATTATTATTATTATTATTATTAGTAGTAGTAGTAGTAGTAGTAGTAGTAGTAGTAGTAGTAGTAGTAGTAGTAGTAGGATATTGAACTAGTAAGGATATCTTTTGTGATTCTGTATACTTTGGTTGCAATGAATTTGAACGATACTTTTGTTGACATGATGTAGATGATGATGATGACGACAAGGAGGTTTGTTGTCTAGTACTGCAATTAGATACTGAATTCTTTATATAATTTAATGAGATATCATTTGAATTCAAGTGATTTTTTGTATTTATTATTGAAGAGTGTTGAGGAAGTGAAGTGTTCAATTCTGACTGTGATAACACTGGTGGTATTGATGAAGGTGGTGGTGGTGGCGTATTTGATAATGATGATGATCTCAATTTATGATTCGATGTTGTTTTAAATGATACTTGTAATACTCGATTACCTAATACAAATCCATTTAATGAATGTATTGCTGATAAAGCTTCTTCATAATTACTCATTGTAACAAAACCATAACCTTTACATTGATTATTATTATTATTATTATTATTCATTGTATCACGTATTATTTTAACAGTTTGTACAGCACCGAAAGGACCAAATAATTGCCATAAATTAGCTTCTTCTATTTCTTGTGGTAAATTATACACAAATATACACCATCCATTCAATGTTAATGCACCATAACTAGCTGCTATCATTGGTGCTAATAATGGATTAATAATTGATGTAGTATTAGGCATTGATGGAAAAGAATCTATACCTGTTGAATTTGATGATACACTATAACAACCTGTTAATCGATTCGATATTGATGCTATTTGTTGTAAAGGATTGAAGAAGCCGAAGGCAGCAGCAACAGCAGTAGCAACACTAGCTGCTATAGCATTACATGATGATGGTGTAATAATAGAACCAGCAATAGACTGTAATTGTACAGCTTGTTTGAATAGATTATTATGTTGAATTGAATTAGCAAATTTCACTGTGATTGGTTCAGATAATTTATTCTTTAATGGTAATTGATAACCATTTAAACAGTGTATAGCTAATTCAGCTTCATAACGTTGATTAAAGCGTATAAATGCAATACCACGTGATAAACCAGTTTTATTATCATACAATATACGTGAAGTTATAATACGACCATATTGTTGAAATAATTTTTCCAGTTCATTTAATGTCATTTGTTTAGGTAAACCAGATATATATAAATTAGCACCTTTAATTGTTTCACAACTTGGACGAGCTAATGATACTTTAATTATTTTATTTTGTAACCGTAACCATTCAATGTATTTATTGCTTTATCAGCTTCATATGAATGAATATATTTAACAAATGCATAACCAAGACTTTCACCAGTCAATTTTTCACGTATTAATTTACAACTTTCAATTTGTCCAATACTTGAAAATAATAATTTCACTTCTTCTTCTGACATAAATGATGGTAAGTAATTAACAATTAAATTAGTTTTATTATCATTATCATTATTTAATAAATTAGTTGTATCATGTAAATTTTTTGTTACAAGATTACCACTACTACTAACATTCTTTTCAGTAGTAGTATGCCAGTCATCATCAATTGAGCGATTTGATTGGTGATCATAATTTGTACTACTACTACTACTACTAATGGTATTAGTAGTATGATTAGTATTCATATTGCTAGACATGGTTACATTACTACTATGCTTATTGTTTGATAATGTATTATTACCAGAGTTTTTACTTGTATAACAATCATCATATTGATTTTGTTGATAATAATCTATTGATTGTAATCCTAGACAAGATGTTGTAAATATCTGTTGATCTCGAACTTGATTCTCATTGGTTGGTATATTCTCTGATTTTATACTATTCTTTAAACAATTATCATTAGGTACCTTTATATAGTTGAATGAGAAATTACTATGGCTACTATTACCATCACCACTACTACTACTACGACTATCGGTAGAGGTAACACCATCTTCACCTCGATAGCTATTGGGATAAGTAACATCATTATCATTCAGCCTATTCTTTCCTTCTTCAAATGTATAATAATCATGATTTTTTGTAAGATTATAATTTATTGATGTTTGTATTGGTGTTATTGTGTTGATGGCGTCGAAATAACTGAATTATTTTCTTGATAATTATATTTTTCTTCACTTGATATCAGATTATTTCTAATAGTTATTTTGTCTATTATTTGTTCTGTTGTAAATTGTTGTTCATTAAATTTACTACTCATTAAATCACTGTTAGTAGTATAATGTAGTAAAGGTGAATTAGATAATTTAATTGGATTATTCTCTGAATTATTATCAGAACATGGTGATACAGATGAGATTGAATAATAAGTTGAATCAGTTATCGATTTCTCTTGATATTCTTTATCCATATCTGTATCAGTAATAAAACTATTTGTTGAAGTTTTTACCAGTTTATTAGACAATGAACTATTGAATGATTCATCATTTTCAATACAACTAGTCATTACATCATCATCATCATCATCATCATCGTGATTCGTTGATATAATTCCATCAATATTATTTATTTGTGTATGATGTATTATTTTTTCATTCTTTGTATAATGATCATCACCTATATCACCAGATCCACGTTGATCATGATTATTTATTAATGTGTTAGTTAGACTCTGTGATATAAATGTATTTGATGGTATAGTTGTTGATGGAAATGATGATTCAACTCCTATCAATGATGCAATCCTACTGCGTAATACACCATCAATGTCTCTAGTATTATTTGTCGACATTATTGATATTTCTTTCCGAACTACTTAAAATTATATTAGTAGTATGAAATGTATAGCAAAATTATTTACTGGTTTTTGCTTAACAAGAGGCACTTAGTATCAGAAACCTTGTCTATAAACACAAGTTAACCAGGCATAAACGTATAACAATAGACACTATGAATAAAATTAAGAAATGTGTTCATAATAGGATACAAGATGTACTTACCTTTCTTGATTTTCGTAAATTTTTATTCAGTAAACAGTTGTATGTATTCTTTTCAATATTTTATAAATGTTATATAAACGATATCCCAATGATAAAAAGAATGAGGTAAAGAGACATGAAAAAAGGTATACAATTTACACTACTATAGACATTTCATTCAACAAAATTATTTTTAATTTACTAAACAATAATCGATCTGAAATCTATTTGAATCAATCGAATTACCATCAATGTATAGTTGATATACTGTAAATATTACTACATGATCTAATGTATATTCAAACCTGCTGATCAATTTTAATAAGGTTAGATAACTATTATAATGCACATTCATTTGCCTTTTGTGTAAACTATTCTAGATATCTTGGTTGTAATGTATTCTCTGAGTGAGCTGGGTTGTTTCATAGTGAAGATTTCATTGTCTTTCTTCTACACGATGTCATCAACACTGATTTCAGCTTGAAGTGAGCTATCAGTATCTCTCTGTGAGTGATTTAGTACCTTGTTCTGACCAACTGGTTTATGATTGGTTGTTTCCTTCGATTGTTGTATCATTGACAGACTGTATAGACTTTCCTGTTGGCTGTTCTTCTGCTTGACCCCTCACCTTTCTGCTGTTTATCTTTTTCTGATTGGTTGATAGATTGGATCTATGTTTATGCATTTGTTGATTTCTGACTGACTGACCTAAATGCCAAGCTTCTAGGAATTCTCTGATATCCCTTATGTTTCCTCTCTCCATCCAAAATTTCCACATTGTCGAAATTGAACTCATCTCCATAGTTGTTATCCACGTGCATTGAAATGAGTGACAAAACGTTGTGACGTTTAATAGCCAATTGGTGTTCTCATGTAGACGAAGGTGAAGAGGCCGATCACTTTGTCCAATGTAGTGTTGACGACAGTTATTGTAGTTGATTTTGTAAATGATGCTTGGTTTGTCTTCTTTGGTTGTTGTATCGTTTGGTCTGCATAATAGGGTTTGGAGGGAATTTGCTGGTTTATGAGCCAAACCAATTCTACCCAGTCGTCTCAGTAATCTTGTCGTGGATAATTATCGACATGAATTCAATTTTGACAATATAGAAATCTTGGATGGAGAGAAGAAACACAAAGAATATGAGAGAATTCCTAGAAGCTTGGCATTCAGGTCAGTCAGTCAGTCAGCAATCAACAGATGTATAGACATAGATCCAATCTATCAACCAATAAGAAAAATGATAAACGACAGAAAGGTGAGAGGTCAAGCAGAGGTACAGCCAACAGGAAAGTCTATACAGTCTGTCAATGATACAACAATCGAAGGAGACAACCAATCACAGATGACATCGTCAGAGCAAGCCACCACACCACTCACCGAGAGAGATTAACAGCTCACTTCATACTGAAGTTAGTGCTTATGATGTTGTCTACTAAGACAATGAAAGCTTCACGATTAAACAATCCAGCTCCTCAGAGAAGACAATACAGCCAAGACCATCCACCTGAGTTACAAATATTCCCCACTATTCTAGATGTAAATCTATCTATCTATCCTTATTTTTCTCGTCAGGTTTAAAGCTGAATTATCGCACATTCGACCTTTTTTAAGATCATCAATAAAAATGTATTGATGACTGAAATAAGCTGATTAACTATAGCTAACATTACCTGTTCTCGATGAGTAATTTGACTTATGAATCCCTTTCTATAAGAAGCTGTGATTCGTGTACTATTGATTGCAAGATAATAAAAGAACACTAAGTGATTAGAAAAAGCGAAAAATAGTCTCTCATAATATTACGTAATAAAAGAGAGGAAGATGGTGAATCAGAAGATGAACCAGTCGAGTGTACTGCAGGGATGAACAGCGAAAAGAGGAACTGAATGCAACGCATAAAACACTGGACAAAGAAGTGAAGAAGAGTGCGCGGAAAGACGAAAGACACTTCTACGACGCACTTGAAAGTAAAGCAGAACAGGTGGCGGGTAGGAGAGACCTGGAAATACCATATCAAGTAACCAGGTTATCATGTAGGAGGGCAGTGATCAACACGGATGAAACCAATGAAAGATAGTGAAGGAAACTTAGTTACCAAACAGGCGAAACAAAGGAAACGATGAGCTGACCACTTCGAAAAACTTGAATTGACCACCAACACCACCTGCAACTCATACAGAAACACCATCAGCATCCCAGCCACAGATATATCAGTGAACACCAACCCTCCGACAAAAGAAGAAGTGAAGTCCTGAATACCACCTTATAAGGTTGCTAAAATCCGGTAAAGCAATAGGACCAGATGGAATTTCTCCACGAGAACTGAAAACGGACGCAGAGACAACAGAAGGTTTGGAAGGAAGGAAAGGCACCTGCATATTGATTGGAAGAAGGACTACCTTGTCAAACTCCCAAACAAGTGTGGGTGACTTAAGTCTATGCAAAAACTGGGGAGGAATCATGCTCCTGTCCACCCAAAGCAAGCAAAATATTTAGCCGCATCATCCTGGAGAGAATAAAAAATGCTCTCCATTCAAAATTACCACCGGAATAGGATGGCTGGCTGGCTTCAAGTAGAACAAGTCATGTGCGGATCAAATTGCAACGCTACACTACTCATCATCATAGAACAGAGCGTAGAATGGCAGTCAACCGGATCTTGACTTCAACCTAATTGGTTTTGAAAAAGCCTTTGGCATCGTCGACCGAGAAGTAATTTGTCAGCTACTTCAACACTACCGTTTTAGTGCCACAAACCTTTATCAGCCTCATTCAACAAAAGCTGCATGCTATATGATACTACATGCGAAGAGATTCACAATGGAAAGCTCATTGACGCCTTTGGAGTGAAGACAGGAGTAAGACAAGGCTGCCTACTATCACCGATGACCTTTCTATTCGTGGTGGATTGGACTGGATCATGCAAGAAACTGTGAGGAGCGAGAAGACGGGCATACGCTGTTTGACTGATGACAAGACCCCCAAAGTATTAGAATTACACCAACGATGATGATTTATGTCTAATGTCTCACAAACTCGAAGATCTACAGGCGAAAACTAACAAGTTGGCAGAAGAGGCGAGGCACTGAAGAAGGGACGTACTTCCTGAACGTAGAGAAGACAGAGGTAATGAAGATACACAACCAACAACAACAAGAAGCAATCACCATCAACTAAAGGAGTATAAAAGAAGTTGTCTCTTCCACCGACTTAAATACCTAGGCTGCATCATTTCAACTACAGGCGGGACAGACACAGATGAGGATGTCAAAACCAGGATCTGAAAGACAGCAAGACAGGCCTTCCCTATCCTGAAATCAGTATGAGGATCTACTCTACTCAGCATAAAGCATGAAAAATATCCAGATTTTCAACACTAATGTCAGTCAAGTCAGTGCTCCTATGTGATGGTTAAGAGAGTTGGTGGCCCGTTAAGAAAAACATTTCCAACAAACTACAGACACATCATCAACAGCTGCGGCCTACGCTTGCTCATTCGATACGAAAGATCAGATCGTATGGCCGGAAAGAATAAACAACGGGGAACTCTGGCCTGGCAACCAACAACCGACCACTCAACAAATATCCAGAAGAAAGTGGAGATAGATTGGATTGGACAAACACTGAGAGGACCGTTTGTGAACATCACGTGCCAGGTCAGGCCGTTGAGTGGAAACCAAATGGGAAATGACGATTTGGGCGTCCGAGGGTGAGAAAGAAATGAAAACTTGTGGGTAGTCGTGAAGCAAGGTTAGAAGAAGAAAAGACTGTAGAGAACAGAGTGAAATAGCGACGTGCTACTGAAGTCCCATGTTCCACTAGGCAACTGAAATGTGGTATACATAAATGAGATCAGTGTTCACCGGAAACAAAAGGAGTGTGGTACGTAATAGAACAATTCAACAATAGTTTATGAAAGGCTAAAAGTTTTATTTATCCTAGAATCAGTCACCTGAATGTGTTAAAGAGTCTCTATTCATGTATTAAATCAGTAAATTGTGAACAGAATTTAGGATATAGTATATTGAGCGCATAGTTGTGCAATATTGTAGAAGCTTTCTTAGGAGGAATTCAAGGAATTACCGCCATATATTTCATTTTAGCTTTGAGGTCGTAATTCATGGCTATATCCTGTCTCTTAAGTGTTTTTTTCCGAGCGATAAGCAGTCAATACCAACATAAACTTGGCATTATGATATAACAGTCTACGTTGCCTTACCATATATCAGGATATTAAACAGCAAAGAAATTAGATGAAAGAAGGAAAAACCGGTCAAATGTAGTAGAAAGTAGTAAAAGAGAGAGTGAAGGAGTAAAAAAAGTACTGGATTCAATATAATAGGTAGGATTAAGATAATAGGTGCATATATCTGCGTCACTGTCATCAATTCTAAAGTATACCACCTAGAGAGTCTCCAGCCACTGGTTTCTGCGTCACTCCGTCCCCAACTCTGTACCTGATTTCTACGCCACTAACATGATGACACCAGGATACACAGCCTATACTACTAAGGTAATGGTGGTCGAATACCTGAATACGTCTTATGTCCTTTACATTTATTGACCATGTTCAACAGCCATATAGTAAAACAGAGCGAACTGCAGCGCAGTAAACTAGACGCTTAATAGACAATTTGATATCACACCAGTGATACAAATAGCATAATTTCATTAAAAGCCAGTGGGGGGTTTTGTATCCGTAGAGGGATTTCGTCAACCACTGACCCACCGTGGCTGATTTGCCTTCTCAGCTGAGTGAAGTGGTTAACACAATCAACCACTTCACTCCCTGTTAATGAACAAGGCACTACTGAAGACCAGTTCCAGAACAATAGTTTACATTTAGATAGTGAGAAAAGTAACCCAAATATTCTTATCTTACCAATTACTGAGTCACCATACAGGACTATGTCATTTGCATATTCTATATCTACCATGGATTCTCTTGTAACAAGACCGATCCCTATGATGACAAGAGTACGTCATGACAGAATTAAGAATAGTGGATGTGGGCATTCTTGGTGGGTGCCAGTCGAAATGTACAATTCACCTGACAACTCACTATTAGCTATAACACACCCACAGGCCTTCAAGTAAATAGCCTTCAACAGAATGATGTACTTAACCGACATCTCTATCAAGTGAGAGACACTACCATCCATCTGTGGACTGGAAAACCGCCTTCAGATCGAGAAATACAGCTAGTATCGGGTGTTGGTAAATGCGCCTGTGTTCCAGAGCCTCATGGAATGTGAATATCTGGTAGATACACCCACGACCAGGTCTGAAGTCTGCCTGGTTTTCCCAAGTTTGCTGTTCTCCAACTGTAATCAGATGTCCATTGATTATAGAATCTAGAATGTTAGACACTGCATTCATCAGTAGTTATGATAAGAGGACTTCTCACATTTTTTGAAGACTGAAACAATCAGAGATTGGGACCAGTCAGAGGTGATGATATCTGATTCTCATATGCTACCTAACTCTGCAGTTAACTTAGTCTATAAGCCTTGAAAACCATTTTTAAGCAACTCCAGTGCTAATCGTTTCGGCTGTACTGCTCAATGTCCCATTCAAGATCCGACTGGAAAGCGTACAATGGAATAGTAGCTGAATGGTTTCTCAAAGTGTTTTCCTCATCATTTCAGTCGTCTCCTCAAACTGTGAGTGAATCACAGACCTATCCTTCACTACTATAGTCTCATCAACCACTGACCTATTTACCTCAATTTCTTCATAAGTGTAAATGACTGTCTGCTGCTAAATATAGCCAACTGTCGTTGATATATCCATGGCTTTCGCTGCCTACCACTGTTCATAGTCACTGCTTACACCTTTTATCAGTCTACATCTGAATTGCCTCTGCTCCTCACTGTGCTCGAAGTCTGCAGAGATGCACTCACGTGTATCCTTTAACATAGAAGAAGCCTTTGAGGTTCACTGGTCCTTTTTAACAATTCTGTCGAAGTCGGTTATGGTCTTCAGGACTATTTTTACAGCAGACTGAAGATAGCTCCTTCTGAGTGAGTGAAATTGCTTTGTTACAATATCTATGCAGTCAATTTCTTACTAGAAGCAACCGTAGTGCTCCCATTGCCGATCTGCACTCACAATGGTGTTGTTACTGTAGTTTCCCCATGTCCATTTAGGACCAGACCTATACATGCTCGAAATAACGCTTGGTCGCTGTTCAAACACGTACTCCACAAGGAATTGCAATCGTCCACCGACTCTCTGCGGCGATGACTGATAGCAATGCAGTCTATCTGTGTCCACCACTGCGTTGAGGTCGGCGCCATCTCAGACAATGTTTTTCTTTATGTCTGAAGTTTGTGCTAGCTAGAAATAAATGGTTATCTGAGCACAGTTGTAGTAGGCGATCAACATTATCTGTTCATTAAGCCAGGATTCCGAAAGTGCCTTTCTGCCTGACTCAGCCTATACATTTGTGGATTGAAATCATTTGCCACAACAACTACGTCTAAATGTTTGGCTTTCAGAGGGATGCTAGACAGTTTTCGGTTGAACTCATCGTTTACTTTATCCGAACTCCAATCAGGGGGTGTGTAAAAGAGATTACAAAGAGACAACGGTGGTTTTCACTGCGTCGTTTGGCCTGACAGTGCACAGGCGACTACTAACTAGGATCCAGCCTAGTAGTGATCCTTCTGCTCTAATGCTTAATGCCATGCCTACACCTGTACGAATACAAGAAGTAGCTGTTGAATCTCCAAAAACTCAAAGGACAAGTTTTTTAAATTCAGCACACTGGGCAGATGAGTAGTTGAACTTGGATTTTCTATGCGTGTCTCACAAACGCAGCACATATCCATGGCTCAAGACGTCAAAGTTGCAGCTAATTAAGCCTGTTGTTCTATGACCGAGGGTATGGATATTGAAAATGGTGCCAGGAGACCGGGTTGACTGTTCTATGAACTGAAATCTTTACCGCGATCTGCAGAGCTGGAAGAAATGAAAGATGATGTTAAAATGTTTACCGAGAAACGTGAAGAAACGCTGGGAGGTAAGCATGTGGTGAAATGACAGTGATCTGCGGATGCTTGGTTGTTGGTAGAATTGTAAGGGCAGTTGACACTTCGCAGCTGCCTACACCGTGAGAAGTTTCTCTGAAAGTTTTCAGAGAGGAATAGCTATTGTATGACTACATAGCTCGCTGGACGTCGCCTAGAGGCGGTGGTACACTGCTTTTTGAGAGGTTTGATATTTCAGTTTGTTTCTATCGAACCCGACTACGAATCTTTTCACCGGCATCGGAAGTGTGCTGTTTTTCGGTCAAGTTTTTCGAATCCCCCCCCCCACTCCTACTATAGCAAAGGCGACATCTGAATGGTAAACAATTTACTGCTGTTACACCCCCATCTAGTCAGTAGTACGACCTTACCATTTCCCTCCCATCATAGCTGGAGGCGATTGGCAAGAAGCCTTAGGTTCAGGGCTTCCAGCTGATTGCCTTCAACCAACTAGCATTGACGTTCAACTCCTTGTGAACCTATTTATCAAAGATTTTAAATACAGATCCTTGAATTTATATACGCCTAAGTTATGAAGAAGTTTACGCTACCTTTGTATGTTCGGAGACAATTTCAACTGTGAAACTAAGTCTAACACACTATTATTTTCGCTCTACTGACTTTCATTGCTATCCTGGTCTTGAAATAGTGGAGAATATTTGTAACTCAGGCAGAGATGGTCTTGGTTGTATTGTGTTGTCTAAGCTGGGTTGTTTAGTCGTGAAGCTTTTATCGTCTTTCTAGACAGCGACATCATCAGCACTAACTTTAGTATGAAGTGAGTTGTCAATATCTCTCCATGAGCGATCGAGTAGTAGTTTGCTCTGACAGAGTGATTTGCTCCCTTTGATTGTTGTGCCATTGACTGACTGCATAGATTCTCTTGTTAGCTGTGACAAATAACATAAAGGTCAGAATAATTTAATTTAATTTGCAGGGTTTATGGGGATTTAGTGATTTTTCAAGTTGATATTCATGATGAACTGATGTCAGTCTGGGGAACACTGGAAACCTAGAAGCACTGAACAGCTGTTTCATCCCAGTATGGGACTCATCAGCAGTGCATGCCCATGACCCCACCCTTCCAGCTGTCGAACCCAAATTCTGTGACCAACACGTTACCATTGAGCCGCTTGATCGGAATCCAGTGGTCCATATTTCTTATTTCTGTCAGTTCACGACATAAAGCGATCCCTAGCGGGGTCATGGGTGAGTACTGCTTAGGAGTCCCAAACTAGGACGAAGCAGCTGTCCAGTACTCACACTTTTTCAGTGTTACTCCAACTGACATCATTCCATGATGAACATCAACTTGGAAATGTTTTGTAGTTATTAGGAAGATCAAATGATGTAACACTGGAAACTATTAAATGTACAATTAACAATGATAATGACGATATAAGAGAACAAAGATTAGTCTATCGACAGGGGAAGATCAGAAAAAAAAACGGGACGGAGCACACTAAGAGTAAAATAACTTAAGGTCAAAGTAGAGATAAAGACTGTACATACTACATCTGAACACAAAGGTCAGGCTTTAGTTCATAGATAGCCAAGGCCTAAGCTGTTTTTACAAGTTGAAGACGAAGGAAACGTGAGATGTTTGGGTGAATTCAATAGGCAACTTTAAAATCATTATTTGCGTCGGTTGGAATCTATTAAATATTCAAAGATAGAGCTTCTGATACATTTTCTTTCACTCTTATAAAACCAGGGAGGAATATGTTTACATGTTGACAGCAAGCTCTGACTACAGCCGATGTACTTTGCTGTACAGAAGCAGGTCAACTGGTAGATACACATGGAGGTGGCTTGTTAAGGGATATTGTCTGTACAGTGTGAGAAAGAACTCGTTGAAAAGAGTCTTCTTCGTCAAATATCTTGTTTTACACAAATACCTATAAGAGGTGTGTGAACAGATAGTTCGAAAAATGTTGCGCAATTAAATAATACAGTTCAGACAATCTGCGTCTTCTCAGTGTTTTGTTGGATATCTTCTTTGCCTACTTTCAAATATTTTAAGTAGTTCATCATCCCAAATATAATTTAATACGTTCTTGGTATTACTGACTTATGATCGTGTTGTGAAAACGATTAACGTTCACACTTACCACGCTTCCTTGTAATGTATCAGTTTAAAAAAATATTTCACTAGGGAAAGATCTTTTGACGTAGTTGATAAGACTTATTTGACCTAGCTGATAAACAGTTTATAATAGGCATTCAATTAAAATTTGATAAAACAAGTATTAGTCTTTGATGTTATAGCTTATGTAAATCTCTCTTTGATTGGATCGACCTCTGTTGGTATATGGGTCGGTTGTGGATGCTTGTATAGTGCTGGTGTTTTCAAACCTAATAACGTTCTGGCGTCTGGAGTGGTTGGTTATGGGTTCGAGTCCTAGTGGAGACAGTACCACCCATCAGAAGGCAGACAGATGTGGTTGACAAGCCCCGAATAGGACGAAATGCGCATCCTGTATTCCACTACTAGTCATTACCTATCATTAATATTAACCAAGTATTAGTTGTTGCTATTCACTATTTCGAAACCGATTGATTCCATCAGGTCATTCGGTAACAACTTAACATAATCCATATGAAAACTAAGATTTGAGCACCGTAGATGGAGCCGATCCCATTTTCTCTCATGAACTAGGTGTATCATACAGTAAGACAGTGTTATATACCACAGACCATATCAAAACACAATTTATTGTTTTATTTATATCAAGATAACTCCAGAACTTTGAGATATGGCTTATGTAGCTGAACTTCTCTATCCTCTATCTTGATGGTATGGGTAGTAGAATTTTCCATACATGTGGAAGATATGCTGAATCATTTTTGTTGTACGGATTTGGCGTTGATTCGATACATAACCGACTTAATCATAACCCTCCTAAGTTAATCAATTATTTCATAATAAATCTTAACAAAAATATTAGCAGGATTAGCAATACATTGTTATTGTGTCCTTTGGGTTCCTAGTGGAACATAAGGCTCCAGTAGCACGTCGCCATTTCACTTTCTTCTCTGCGGTTTTCTTAACTTGGCTCCACCACCACCCATAAGCTTTCATTTCTTCCTCACATGATCTCCTCTATGTCATCCTCGGACGCCCAACTCGTCGTTTCCCATTTGACTTTCACTTGACCACCTGATGCGTGATGTCCCCAGACGGTCTTCTCAGCGTATGTCCAATCCAACTCCACTTTCTTCTGCATATTCGTTGGGCGATAAGCTGTTGGTTAGTTCGTTGCCAGCCAGCCAGAGTTCCTTGTTGCTTATTCACTCTGGCTTTCTAATCTGATCTTTAGTATCGAGCGTAGGCAGCTGTTAATGTATGTCTGTAGTTTGTTGGAAATGCTTTTCATAACCTCGCCTAGTTTACTAGTCCACTAGCGAATCCCAAACCCGGATAAAGAGGGAAGGTTGGGGATAGGGCTAGCAACCCTACCCCGTAAAACCAGTTCAATCGCTAAAGAAACTTAAAAGCACAAAGAAAATGTAAAAAACAAACTTATTTCTTGCTGGAATCAGGGAGATGAAATGACGCTGGTTGGTGAAAGCCTTCGGGAAGCCAAATAACCGATGTGTCTTCTCACGAAGAAAGCAAAAATAGGCGTAGGGACATGAAATATCCGCACAATATTTGAAGCTGGCTGGCAAGGCTGCCCAGATTGCAAAAGAAATGAGGTATGGCATAGAAGTGCTAGGAATCTGCAGATGGAATGGAAGTAGTAATACATGAGTCGATAATAATATTAATATGATTGCTTTGTATTATCCCGTTGTTGATTGGACCGAACTAATCGGTCTCCATTGGCAAATGGGCTCTTGTGCGGATGCCTTGATATTACCTGTGTTCTAATTATATATTGATAATAGATAGTCTCCAGCAGTGGGATCCAGGATGCGTGTTTCGTTTTATTTGGGATTTGTCAGTTGGATATACCAGTATCCTCGCTGGGACTCGAACGCGGGACCGATCGCTTCAAACTCCAGAGCATTACCCACTAGACCACCGAGCCATAATAGCCCCTTCTTACATCGATACCTTTGGTTAGCTTCCTGTCACAACTACATGTTTTTGATTCCAGTCACTGTCACTATGGATTCTCTTTTACTAACAATTTTCCATTGATTACAATATTGTTTGGAAAGTTTATCGATTAGATTGTTGGATAATCAGAAAACATGACCTTAGATAACTCATTACTTCAAGAGCTCAAATGTACTTTCATGTCATGAATCTGCATGATATTGCCATAAGGCACATGATACAAAAGTGTCTGATACCTATAACTAAACTATTCTAAATCTTTAACCTAATTCTTAGTGATTAGTAGTGTTGTCTTTCTTACAGTTAAAAGCACAAATGTTTGTGGCTCACTGTGTATAAGATACTGGAGAAGAACAATCGCTTTTCTCATCCAGTCCAAGTGTTTTATCGCGTTAGTAACGTCCAGGCATTTCTGTTTACTCACTGGGTCACCTCAGCAGTATGAAATAAATCATACGTCGGATGATAATTTATCTCACAGCGGTTCTAAAAACCCAGCTCAAAAGGTGGAAGTGATAAAACTAAGTTGATCAGAAATACAACAGTTTTTATGATTTTACTCAGGAGTTAATTCCTTCTGAGTATACTACTGATAACCTTGTTTCAGAAGAAATAAATCAAAGGACCGTTGGATGTTTATCATTTAGGAATTGTCCTGATGCAAACTTGACAGACGTAAAGGCCAATCACTAATTATTCTGACTTGTTATGTACCCACGAATACGAGACCAAGGAAGAACACGATAGCGTAGTCGGATGGAATAGTATATTTGGATGGTTATGCCAAAATACCGATGCGTTCCAACTAACTGGCTAGAGAGTCGAATACGAGCAATGCAACGTAACACGACAGCGTGCCAAATGGCGAGGATGCTTGACCGGGTGCCTTCAGCTTAACGAGTCCAGTTGGACTATCAAGGTCAGCATCAATGTTGAACCTCATCGAACCCTAGGCTATTGATTTTGGGGAAGTGTGTGACGCTACAATCAGTTTGAATTGTTGAGCAAGCATTACTGATTGGAAAGGATGATTTTATCTTACAAACACATCACTCAGTTGTATCTATTGTGCATCTCTTTTCTAGACTTCTGTTAAGGATGCTTAACTCCTAAGAAAACTAACTTGTAATATGTTGATAATATCACTGTAAAATTTAAACCTTATTTTCGCGCCATACTGGTTTTAATTTTTTACGCAGTTTACGGTACTAAGCGCTGATTGGTCCATTTTACATTTTTAATATGTTACTTTGTTTTTCCTGGGCAAGGCCATCTAAGGATATATAAACGACTGATTCTTCAGCTATCAGGACTCTGCTGAAGTAAATATATTTCCCACCCTCTTCCGGCGCCAGCTTAATATCGAGTTGAGAAGTCATTGTTCTATATATTATTCGTATCGTGTCGGAGCATTGTATCGTTACACATACCGCAAATCATAAGTGTCGACGGAAATGGGATATTGGGAGACAGATTCTTTGAAGTTGGACAGTTTTCCTCGAACAAAGGATGAAGATTATAGAGATATTTACGTAATCTGAAATTTCTGGTACTGTATCACCACCTACTACGCCAGTTTTAATAGCTCCTTCAGTTGATGGCATCTCCATTAGCATCACTGAATTTCATTACGACCCTGATGCAAATGAAACTTTCGGTGCTTGGTTCAGACGTTGCGAAGACTACTTCAAAGTTGGTTTTGCTGGCCAAAATGATTCCTAGAAGATACGTCTCCTACTTCGACCTACTCCACCTGAACTCAATCAGTACTACAACATGATTTCGCCACAGAACCCACGTGATATGTCTGAAAAATATCAACGACCGGATAACCTGTAACGTGATAGGTGTCTAGCCCAGTTCGGACGCCAGGGTGTTTCTGAAGTACATACACTGAACCAGACATCTCATTCCTCCGCATCACCCTCTGCATACACACACCCTGGGCTTATCTCGCCTGTTCATCGGCCCAGTAACTCATACCATACCAACCAAGCCTCGAAGAAGACACCTCCATCGCCTTACTGGCATTGTAGTACCTGGCATTTCGTCAAATCTTGTCCACCTAAACAACACCGATGCTGGAACTATAATGCTGCGAGCCATAAAGACGGTTTTTGCCACCAACACACAAAACGACATGTACAAAGGTCATCCTCCAGATATCACCGCAGATCTCACTCTTGATCGGTAGGTGAATCTCTCGGCTTAATCGCTTACTTTCATGCTTATGCACCTGTCTGCCAACAGAATATCGAGAAGACTACTGATCTCCCAGTAAACAAGGTAAAACTCCCACTGCGTCGGTCAGATAGATGCAAGAAAAAGACAGTGCGGCCCACCTGAGATAACATTCTCCCGAAGATGGAGGTGATATAAGTATAGAGAGAAATGACTAGTCTGGAGAGAGAGACCAATCCAAAGTTACTTTATGTGATCATGTCTACAGTTAGACAGAAACACAGACGGTGGATCAGCCAAACAATATTATTATTTCGAACCTAATAATTGTTATAACGGTTTTTACACGTCCATAGTGTCTTCTCCGTTAATCAGTCGGGTCGAGAATCATCTAGGAATTTGTTTAACATTGACACTCGATATCCGTGCATCATTAGCGGCCATAACGATTGCGTGTAGAGTTTCCAAATCATAACAACTTTATTACGTCACATCTGTATATTTTGGTTTCAGAATGAAATCATAGTGGATATATATAGCCCACTTATGTTATTCCTTTTCTGTGTAACGTTTATCGAATGTTATTTAATTGACCAATCATAACTGTCAAATAGACAATCCTTCTACCCTGGATTCATCTGATTGGCTGTCTAAATATTTGCTGCTGTCTGATTGGTCGATGAGTCAGTATTTAACCGTATTGAATTTTCCATTTTTATTCTTCGCTAACTGCAGGTTGTACGATGTCTTCATTGGTAAATCACCTTGAATGTTTTGTATACATTTTGTAACATTAATTATCGTAATAAATATTGTTCATTTAACTGATTTGTGAATACCTTCTACTTTCCATTTTAAAGTAACGTTAAGTGGTGAACTGTTGATTTCAAAGAGCTTTGAAAAGATGGAACTGTTTCGTCCTGGTTAGAGACTTATCAGTAGTTTGCATACATAAGGTCATACTGGATAAACCTGAAAACCTTCAAGTATCTGAAGGGAGGACTAGAATATAATAGCTCATTGTTAGTCGGTTAAAATACTAAAGGTTCACATTTTACAACTTTGCTTGTAAGATATGATAGTTAAAAGTAGAAGGAATGAAGCGATCTCTGGGTTTTGATCACAAATATCTTCGTAGCATTGTTCTCCTCGAGTTTAATACAATCATCATGTGAACAATGTAGAATTCAAATGAAAGGTATTAGGCAAGATAGAGAAGTCGATTAAGATGGCTTGGGCATGTACTATGTAGGCCCAGCCACCACCTACCTCGACGTGCCATGATGATTGGATGAGGGTTCAGGATAGCCAGAGCAAGATATGGCACTAGTACATGAAGTCCCTGACTGCTGGTCTGAGTCATGTGGAGAGATGTAGACAGCCTGGTTGGGGTCACCGAGACGAAAGAATCAGGACTCTTGGTGACACGGCTGAAAATCGGTGACAGTTGTGCAGATTTATTCACCACCTGACATCTTTTAAAGCTTGAATATTCCACACTAAACTTTATCTTCAGATTGTTTACTCTTTCACATTACTTTGTCTACTAGTTGGGGCATGTGTTACGTATGCCTAGTCACCGATTGCCTCGTCACACAATGTTGGCTGAGGTGGGTCCAGGCTAGAAAAAGGTTCGAGGCAGCCACACCGAAACATAACATCAATGTATGAAGTGTTTGACTGTTGGTTTCAACCATGTGGGGCGATGCAAAGTAGGTGGTAGGGTTCGTGGGACAAGAGAAGCTAGTGGTTAGAGACTGACTTAGAACCGATGTCAGTGGCGTAGATGTATTTACACACTGTCGTCATCTTGACCACTATACCGAATCTCATTATTCATTACTCTCTTTTCGTACTTGATGTGTCTTTCCTTCTCCATCTTCAACTTCACTCCCTATTTACTTGATATACTGATATGATGAGGTGTGGTAGCTCGGATCGTTACGCAGTAATCCCTGGTCCTATGTTCACTTGGCTGGATGGATGAACTTTATCTACTTTGATAATGATGACTTTTCTATCCACCTATTCTTTGTGTGTGTGTGTGTGTGTGTGTGTGAAGTGTGGTAACTTACAGTTTTATAAGAAAATAATTTATTCAAACATAGAAAAGCCTACACAAAAACCAATTCAACAAATTTATTCACTTTTATGATGTTTATGTTTTCGTTTTGAGTGTTTATGTGATTTCTTCGATTTGTGCTTCTTCTTCTTATGATGATGATGATCAGAGGAATTATTACTAATGTCTGAAGATTCTGTTTCAGAATACTTTCTGGTTGAGAAAGAAAAAACACACAACAACAGAAAACAGGTTAAAAGAAAATAGTATGTAAACTAACCTACCGCTTAGAATTTCGTTTTTTTTTCTTTTCCTTTGATTTTTTCACCTTTTTACAGCTAGATAGAAATGAAAATCAAAGTTATTACACTTATTCCTTTTCATCAGTTAATAACTAACTATTATAAAAGATCTCCAAATGATCAACTTATACACAGATTAAGGATAAGACAACCCAATATTGATTAGTAAAGATTTTTAGATCATCAACTAGCTTTCATAATAATACCCTTTTATTGACTATATTTTAGCAACAGTATCACTAAATATGAGATAGTGATTGATTGATACTAGGTGATAATTGAAGGTGAAATGAAAACTTGGCAATCATGACAAGATGAGAACTAATGGCTACCGTCTCAGTGATCTATGAAAGTTGGATAAGATAATTATTCTCTGTTGATTATACTATTGGATGATTAAGTGCATATTTCATTTAATTAACCCGATTAAATTTTGAGGGAGTTGTGGAGATTTGGAAATACTTCAAGTTGTTATTCATCATGACCGGTGGAGTCAAGCCTGATGGTCATGAGGACAGTTACTCAACGATGACAGTGGGTCGCAGTTGCGCTATATCGTGAGCTAACAGAAGTTGGAAATATGGACCATTGGATTCTGACCTAAATGGCTAGCTCAATGGTAACGCGCTGGCCGCGGAACCTGAAGGTCGCGGGTTCGATCCCTGCTAGTGGGGTCGTGGGTGCGCACTGCTGAGGAGTCCCATACTAGGACGAAACAGCTGTCCAGTGCTCCCAGGTTTCCTTTGTTCCTCCAACTGATATCAGTCTACGATGAATAACAACTTGAAATAACCCGATTAAATTTTGATATTGTTAGGATATAGGCGGCAGTCATGATTGATCAGTAGTAGTCGAGGTCTTTGGACACAGCTACCATTCAATCACAAGTTGGTATTCAATGTGACCATTATTCAGTCTATTTACAGTCAACTAGACACATCAGTACAGCTATTCCCATTAATACATGACGAGTTAGCCAATGTGTAAGTCTCTTTGATTGCCTAAACCCTGTTACATAGTCAGTCAGTTAGCATCAACTTGGGACCAGGCATTTACTGCACAACGGTTCATGTTGTCACACAAATAGAAAATTGAACAGTGGGATAGACGCTGAAGACTATTCGATATTCAATTGAAGATAATATGAAAGAAGTGTTGACAGTAGTTTGGTGAAAAGAGCAGTAAACAGCATTCTTATCATGAATAATAATAATAATAATAATAAAAGACTGAAACTCAGTACCTATGTACAGATGATTTATGCAGTGGATTGTGAGATATAGTCCTTAAGATGGATATAATATATCACTCGACCGAGAAGTAATTTGGCAGGCAGCTGCTTCAACACTACGGAGTACCACAAACCTTCATCAACCTCATTCAACAGCTATATGACGACGCTACATGCCAAGTGATCCACAATGGAAAGATCAGTGATGCCTTTGAAGTGAAGACAGGAGTAAAATAAGGTTGCCTACTATCACCGATCACCTTCTTGATTGTGGTCGACTGGATTATGCAACAAACTGTGAGCAGCGAGAAGAGGGGGATACATTGGACCGGGGAAAACATCCTAGAAGATTTGGATGACTTGTGTCAAATGTCACACCAACTCGAAGATCTACAGTCAAAAACCAACAAGCTGACAGAAGAGACGAGGCGAGGCAGCGAAGACGGAACTTCCTTCAGGTGAACGTAGAGAAGATACACAACCAACAACAACAACAAGCACTAATCACCATTAACGGGAGAAATCTGAAGTTGTCTCTTTCACCTACCCACCTAAGCAGCATCGTTTCAACTACAGGTGGCACAGGCACACATCAGAACATTAAAGCCAGGATCGGAAAGACAACAAGACAGGCCTTCCTTCATTAATCTGAAATCAGTGTGGAAATCTACTCCACTGCACTCAGCATCAACAAGATCCGGATTCATAACACTAATGTCACAGTTAGGTCAGTGCTTCTACGTGATGGTTGAGAGAGTTGATGGGTTACGGAAAGCATTTCCAACAAACTGCAGACATCAACAGCTGCCTACACCGCCCGATCCTGAAGATCAGATGGCCAGAGAGAATAAGCAACAAGAAATTCTAGCAATGAACCAACCAACAACCTATCGCCCAACAAATATGCAGAACAAGTGGAGATGGATTGGATGAACATACACTGAGAAGACGGTTTGGGGACATCACGCACCAGGTCAGGCGGTCGAGTGGAAGCCAAATGGGTGACATGGAGATGGTGTGAGGAAGAAATGAAAGCTGCTGAGCAGTCGTGGAGCCAGGTTAGAAAGACTGCAGAGAAGAGAGTGAAATGGAGACGCGCTACTGAAGCCCTACGTTCAACTAGGAACCCAAAGGACAAATAATAAGAAATAATAACATATCACCCATAAAAACAATAAGAATAGAGTGATTAAAAGGATAGTCCAGTAAGTAAATTTCAGCAACAGAAGATAGGAGGGAGCTACAGTACGACCGCCACTGACTTCGATTCTGAGCCATATCTGATAACCTCTCAAGCTCCTTAGTTGCGTGATCTCTCAAACCCCACACCCAGAGAGTCGCGATGCAGCAACACATGCTAAGCCGATACAACTATCCTTCATCCCAAGGAGCCACGTCCGTTTCTTTTATCCAGTCCCAGGGCTAGCAAACAAGGAATGATATGGAAGCCCTTGGAACGACGTGTCCAAACCACCGATGAAGGTGTTTTCAGATGACTTCACTTATTGAATGACGATCTCCATCATACCCGAACACACGCTGATATTCTTCAGAATTACTTACATCGTATTATCCACCGGATACGAGGAGCCCTAAGCAGACAACGACGATCAAACATACATAGAGTCATCGCACATTCTCAGCTCGGAGAGGTAAGGTTTCACAGACGTAGGGCAGAACTGATATCACCGAAGCGCTGTAAACCCGATCTTTTACAGTCAGACTAACGTCGAGACAGCGCAAAAGACCCAGATTGCCACTGTGGTTTTCGATATGGGGTTGGAAATATCACCATTACTACTAGTAACACAGCACTACACAAGTGCAGAAAACATGGAAAGGTGAGGATAAGCATGGCTAAGTCATTATCACACTGAATTCAATTGCGCCAGCTCCTGTTTTTTTTTAAAGGTGGCACCAACTTGTTTTTGATAAGAATATTACAGGATAGTTGCAGTAATGGGTTGTTATCAAAGATATTTGTAAAACTGGTAAGATTGAAAGTTATGGATATCACGTTAAGCGAGTAAGTTTATCCTCATCTACCCAGAGACTTTCAGTGGGACTATGGTTGGTTGGATTTCGCCGATGACTAGTGTCTAATGTCGCACAAACTCGAAGATCTGCAGCAAAAACTAACAAGTTGACAGAAGAGGCAGCGAAGACAGGACTTCAAGTGAACGTAAAGAGAAGACAGAGGTGATGATGATACCCAACCAACGCCACCACTACCAACAACAAGCTCCAATCACCATCAACGGGAGAAATCTAAAGTTGTCTTTTCACCTATCTAGGCAACATCGTTTCGATTACACGTGGTGGCACAGACGAGGACGTCAAAACCAGGATCGGAAAAGCAAGACAGGCTTTTATTAACCTGAAACCAGCGTGGGGATTTCCGCACTCAGCATAAAGAACAAGATCTGGATTTTCAACACCATTCAGTCAAGTCAGTGCTCTATATGTTTCAGAGACTTGGCGCGTTACTTAAAGCATTCCAACAAACTACAGATATTCATCAACAACTGCCTACGCTTGCTGGTTACTAAAGCTCAGATGGCCAGAATAATAAGAATAAGCAACAGGGAACTCTGGGAACGAACCAATCAAGAACCTATCGCTCAACAAATATGCAGAAGAAGAGTGGAGATGGATTGGGCATACATTGATAAGACCATTCGGGGACATCATGCACCAGGCAGTGGAGTGGGACCCAAACGGGACGGCGAGTTAGGCGTCCCAGCTGAGGGAGACATGGAGGAGATCATGTAGGAAGAAATAAGAGCTTCTGGGCAGTCGTGGAGTCAGTTCAAAAGATTGCAGAAAACAGAGTGAAATGGAGGCGTTCTACTGAAGCCCTATGTTCCACTAGGAACCAACGGGATAAATAAATAATATAAATGAATATGGTTGCATGAACTAGATTTTCAACTTCTAAAATAGCGTATTGGGAAACCAAACACTCGTTTGCTTAACTTAATTTGTGTGACCGACCGACAGACTGACTGATTGACAAAATCAACGTAGAACCTCACAGAGGAGTGCATAGGCTCAAGTTGTCACATTTCACAGTAGTATACAAAGAACGAGTACATAGAAAAAGTGATGTCAAAGTATACAAAGTTGTGTGAGAGAACGAACAATCTGAAGATAACGGCAAGTGAAAATATTCAATCTTTAGATGTTAAGGAGTGAGTACATTTGCGCCATTCTCACCGATTTTCAGCCATTTGACTAAGAATCCTCAACCATTAGTTTTCTTCTCGGGAACCCCAACCAGGTTGTCTGCAACTCCCTACATGGCTCAGACTAACAGTCAGGGACTTTAGCGACTGGTGTCAGGTCTTTCTTTTGGCTACCCAGAACCCTCTTCCAACCTAATCCAGGTCCCCCCACCAGCAGGGCACGTCGAGGTAGGCGGAGACTCGGCATGTGCAGAGCATGTTTAAGAACCTCTAGTCGATGGATGTTCACAACCTCATCGACTGACTGACTTACTACTTTTCACCTGACCTCAACATTGGCTAACAGGCTGATTCTATCACACACGGGCAGAGAAATACTACGAAGACACATATGATCAAAACCCAGAAATCGCTCCATTCCTCCTCCCTTTAACGGCCATTTCTCACAGCCGTATAACAGGACAGAACAGACTGCAGCGCAGTGTACTCGTCCTTTGATAGGTAGTCGGACATCTCACCAGTGGCCACCACAGGTGATGCATGTTAGTGGATGTGAAACGGGCCTTCTGCATCTGAGCTGAGATCTCAGCAGGATTCAACCCGTTTGGACTGACGCAATTCCCCAAGTAAGTAAAGTGGCTGACATATTCCACCACTTCACTCCCTATCATTAAGCTGAGAGTCTTTGTAGAAGACCAATCCTGGAGCATCATCTTACATTTGACAGGAGTGAGACATGTCAAACATACTCAGATTTCTACTCAAAGCATTCAAAATACCATGCATTTTCTCAGCATTTTCACGCAATAGGACAATATTGTCTCCATACACCAAATCAACCAGATGACCTCCAGGGATATTAGTCACTGTGAAGTCAGACGTATCTAAGGTTATGTCCACTAGTATGTCTAATAAGTTAAGTAGGAACAGTGATAATGGGTATCCCTGGTGGTGTCGTCAGCTCACTTGACAACTTTGCATAATTCACTCTTACACGGATGGATGAATTTGAGTAGAGAGGTCAGATAAGCAGCATTATATGACTGCCAGGTACTCCCTTCACAGTCAGACACTGTCACAACACATATCAAGCAAGACGGCAAGTGTTGGCCACTGGATGGTCAGTATGCCTATTTTGCAACGCCTGTCGGAGGGTGAAAAAATGATCAACGCACCCTCATCCAAGCTCTAGTAAGACGTCGGATAACTATGGATCCTAAGACCTTGGACACAATATTAGTTAAAATAATTCCCTATGGTTGTCGCAGGAAGACTTCTCTCCCTTCTTATAGACTGGGATGATCAGTGAAGTACACAAGTTTGACGGCACTACATCTGATCCCCATACGCTTACTAAATAGTACCTCTGTCACTTTAATTAGCGATTCCCCACCTCCATCCCTGAAAACTTCGGGTGGAAAACTGTCATATCCTGCTGCTTTATATCGTTTCACGTTCGGCACAGCTTTTTCGACTCCAAGGAGAGTTGGACGACCGACATTCACGTCTCATCTGGGTTCAGGATGGGTTTTGAGTAACTGAAGCATTGCTGAGGAGTAGTTAAACTATGCTTCAAAGTGTTCTCTCCCCAACGTTCTAACCGTCTGTCCTGGGAGGTTATCAGGGTACCTTCCTTTCCAGTGATGGTACCACTAACCACCGTCTTTTTTTGTTGGTATCTTTATTAAGCCTAAACAGTTGCCGCGTGTAACCCAACGTTGATGTTTTCGCTATTTTTCTCACTTTTATCACCCGCGATCGACGCGAAGACTCTTGGTCAATTTACGTATGAGCTGCTTTCACCCTTGATCGTGGTCACAGTAAACTGGAATCAATCTTCTCGCATAAATCAGTCAGAACGACGTCATGGAAATCTAATGACGTTCGCTAACTTTCGGGTATGGGTTATCAGCTATTTTTACAGCTGTTTCTACAGCAGAGTTAGTATCACGCCAGGTTTCCTCAAGATGAGCATGGCTGTCACATTCAGATGCTTAGCTATCTCCTCCCTAAATACATGGTTCATGCTCTCATCGTCCGATCGAGCAGACACAGACGAAACTGTCGCCTGTTTACTATGACCAGTAAGGCACAGACATATGCGGGCCAGTACTAACGCATGATCGGAGTCCAAACTGGTACTCCAGAACGATCGGCAATCGTCCTCGATACTCTCCCATGATGGCTTGTAGCAATATGATCCGCTTGTGTCCATCGGTGGTTCGATGCCGGTCAACAACAATGCTTCAAGTTAGTGCTGGCCAGAAACAAGTGATTTTCAACACAAAAACAGAACAGATGACCACCATTGTTAGTTTCTTCGAAGTGGATTCGGTAGGTACCTCTAAGATCCATTTCCGATTGGCTTAGCTTTTCTACTTGAGCGTTCAAGTAGCCTGTTATTATGACCATATGTGAACGTTTTGCTTTGGTTGGCAAAATTGACAACTTTTGACAGAATTCGTCCTTGCATTATCTGAACTGCAGTCGGTGGGCTCGTATGCGGAGATTACCAATGGGCATAGGTTAATAACGCGATCGTTCCTAGTTCTTAAAGACTGAGAAATCAAAATTCGGAATAAACTCGGTAGTCATGTGGATGTTTGTGCAGTAGCCCTGTTGTGTGAGGGCTAACGAGACTACCTAGCAGCCCAGGCCTCGGTAGGTGGAGCTGCGTTTGAACCCATGGATCACTGGTTGAAAGTCAACTGCCTAAATCACTGAGCTATAGTCCTACTCCTACAGATTCATTCAGTCGGACAGCACACAAACGCTGTTAACTGGTATCTAGTCAAGGAGTGGGCTTCTTACTCGAGAACTTAATGTCATGCTTACGCTAACGGGTTTATGAGAGCTAGCCACTGAACCTCTGGACACTAGTAACGTGAATTTTGAAGATTCACCGCACTGGTCAGGTGACACCGAGTTAATAACCGAAATCGAGTCCTGTATTATGTCAGAGACACAGCATACATCTATGGCTAGATTTCAGAGTTCTGGTCAGCGATGTTTACTGTCCGATTTGGCATAGAGTTCGAACGTTGAAAGCTCCTATATGAAATCGATGAAGGAGTCTTAGTCGACAAGAAATAAGGTTTCGATGGCTTTGATTGTTGGCAGTGGTTTCAGAGTGAAGGATTAAGGAAGGTGTAAGAGACTTAATATTGGTACCAGGAATTGAAGGCAATGGAGGAGACAAAGGTAAGAAGGGTAAGTTGTTTCATTGGGTTTCGCATACTGCTGCGGGTGGTCGACACTTTCTGACTGCCCACATCATGGAAGGATAGTTCTCCTCGAGGTTTCTGAAAAAGAAACCTAGTATGTGACTGCAAAGCCGAAGGGATATTTGCCTAAAGACGGTCAAACATGGTCCTTTTAGAAGTTTAAGATTTTATATTGCTTTTCTCGAATCTGACTATGAACCCATATTGCTAGTACCAGTATGCTGTCAGGAAGAGGGACTGTACCCATCAGCACGGTACTGCTGGTCATCCGCGGGAAACACATCGTTATTGTCACACCTCCATCCCGTCAGCAGTAGGAATTCACCCTCGGACCCCCATCATAGTGTAGGAATATACACTAGGCCAAGAAGCGCTTTCTGACCTCACTGGTACCCTAAGACCTCGAGAGATCAGTCATCCTTACCAGCGTAGCTCCTTGAGTCTTTGCGATATGCAAGCGCGAACACTACGTCAAGGTAGAGGCTATCAGTTTTAAAATATGTGAATTGTTTAGTACCAATAAGTGATTTTCAGTGGAAACATTTTACTGACACCACCAAATAAGCAGCTGGAAAACTATACAGTCATGTTAAAGCTTAGCTGGCAACAAGGTTTGTTTATAAATTAAACAATAATCTTTTCATGAAAATACGTTTACTCACCCTCTTTTGCTGATATAAATATCCAAACGCCAAATAAAAATTTTATTATGATTAAAGGTATGAACTAATTTACAGATAGCATTTAATTCAATAAGAGCGTATATGAACTCTATACTTAGATATATAGAAATCTGTTCCAGACATTCCGTAAATGTTCAACTGACCTACAATACATGTACATATATACCTTTGTAAATGCAAAAGCGAATATCAACGTAGGTATTGAAGTTACTGTGTAGTCATTAGGGTTACCACACCTCATACAGACATATCGATGCAGGAAGACAAGATGGAAGAGAAATAAGGAGAGTCATAAAAGAGGGGGAGGGATAAAACAATAATGAAGTGCGATCCGATGATGTCGATGTGTGGATGTATCTGCACTAATGAGATTAATAATGAGACGTGTCACGTTGAGTCTTCCACGATTGATTTCAGCGGTCATATATCGCAAACTAGAAGTCTTCACCTGCTTGCACGGTTCATACCAACATTCAGAGACTTCATGCAATGATATTACCATTCGGTCTCTTACATTGCTGTACTAGGTTATGATGCTATTCAGTAGCTTGGGTCAATGTACGTGTAATGGGTTTTGAACCCAGAAATCATTCATTGCCTTAAAGTCAAGCTTTTAAGCCAACGAGTAACATGTGATCTAAGGTATTAGCAATCTCAAATTCAGTGTGTAGTACCAACTGTTCGGTTAACATCTGCAGAACCAAGAAAACGTAAGTTTACAAGGAACTGCAAGTCCTAGAAAATATTGCGATTTCAAGACCAGTCAGTGCACCTATGGTTCTCCTCAAAAGTGGAGGAGAGTCCTCGCTTAAATTTCTGACCATATCTCCGAAAAGATATTGCAAAATAGCTATCTCAGCACTCTACAATCACTTCACCGTAACACATCCTTGAAAGTGACCAATATCATACATGAGAAAAGGATCAGCAAGCAAGCTTGTTATCAGTAGCATCAAAAACAGTGACTGTATTTGTAATGTGGGTTGTGTAGGCTGTAAAACAAAGTGATTTGTAAGTAAGAGGTTTGAATACTTTTAAATCAACTGCGTGTTAGCTATATCTTCGTCATGTATGATTCTATAACAATTTCACATATACTCCAAACCGAAAGACGTTATTTGTGGACATTAGATTTGTCTTCGTTTTGTTCGACATTATTATTATAGTTGGGAAATATGTTACTGAGTTTCTCAACACCAGACAAACGAAAACAAAACTTCACCCATGTCCATTGTTTGTAATCTTAAGTTGAGTTGAAGAGATTAGGGTAGAAACTGAAGTTCCACATATGTTAACATCACACGAAGAGGAAGAGAGAATAGATAGGATATCGAAATACATAAAACGATGTCAGAAGATAAAGAATAAACATATGATCAGCAAAATATTCGGAATTTCAACGATGATAAAGAGTGAATACATTTGGACCATTGCAACTGGTATTTAAGTATGTAACGAAGGGTCTCCAAATGCTGCTTCCAAACATCGTGAAGGTCACAGCTAGGTCACTTATAATACCTGGCTCCACCCGGACCGATAATTAGACTTTATAGTTTAAAGTCTTCAATTTGTTACAATTGGGACTCTCCAACAAATAATCTTGGATCCCCTCCTCTAATATATTTCAATGGATTGACAGCAATTCGTAGATTTGTCTTATTCTTGTTTCTCAATGGTGCAAATGTTTCAAGGGTCATTAGGAATGATGCAACTAGATAGATGCTTCGATAAACCAACTGGTTGGTCGAAACAATGACATTTGAAAACCAACACTAACCACAGAAATCGCAACTATTATCCTATCGATGGAATACCATTACTCACAGTTTCGGAAGTTAAGCAATTAGGGATTATTGTAAGCCATTATGAGGACTTTCGTGTACAACTACAAAGAATTTTGGAATGCTTCGACAATAGTATGTTCGGAATGTTTTATCGTGCAGTTCTAAGATTTCATTCAAAGTAGTTAACTCCTACTGTTAGCCCATGATTCAAAAAATTGATGCATTTGAATGCATTCGAAAGGTGGTTACAAAGTTGGTGACCAATTATTTCAGCCTGTTGTGTGGTTGTTTAAGTTGATGAGTCTCGCAACTCGCATGGTAAGGAAGAGAATAATCTAACCTTAGTATATAGCGTCGTTACCGATCACTTCGGTATTGGTAAGTCTCATACTTCCCATCCACGACCGATCACGTTCACAGTTACCACATGGTGATCCCTGTCGACTCAAACAAGTGCAAATCTGAATTTTAATACATAGCTAACGAAAAACTGCCTACTTAACTGCAGTATCTGCTTCTTCAGTGAACACGTGCAAAGAGAAACGGGATCTTCATATTGATATTTGCGGTAAAGATAAACTTATAACAAAACATGTAAGCGAACAATATTGTCTTGTTATAACTTTCATAATGGGAATTTTTAGCACTTTGTAAAGATAAACACCAGGTGATAGGTTCAGCATCCTAATTACTGAAGACAAGTGCTCAACATCTAACTTTACCAATGCTCAACCACATGCCATGAGGAATGCGAAGGCACCTGCGGCTACAACCTTGACATTTATTATGCGTTCCACTATGTGCAACCATGTCCGATATCTGCAGTGGATTGGTTCATTTGCCGCACATTTAATCACATTGAATAACACAACTTCGGAGACAATTTAGCCTCATGTGAATTCCGATATATCACACAGTTAAACCGAGGTTGTGATACGTTGAAAGCTCATGTGGGACTATATTAAATCCAAAAAGGATGTCAATCATGAGCACAATGTCCCCGAATCCGGTTCGGAAAACGTTGCCGACGAGCTTCCTAACGAATAGATAACAATATTCCAGGAATTATAAACAACCATACCATTGTCTTTTAAAAAAGACCGACTTACCCAGTGCGGCACGTCTCATTTCCAATGCAGCTGCAATAATTTCGCTCTCATCAGACTGAGAACTGGTGCTGCTGACATCTAGAACCACATCACCTGACACGCCACCACGTAGGTAATTGCGACATTGAAATGTTAGATGTCCAGCTGTTTCAGCAGTTAATTAGTATTTTGCTGCTTACTAAATCCACATTTTTTGCAACCAACTCGAAAGTTCCCCCTGGATTCACGAGGTTTGGCTACAAACTCATTTAAAACATAAAAAAGGAACTTACGATCCATAGAAATTACCCCTGAAATGCATGTGCTGCAGAGATAGTCGATAAATACGAGAATGACAAAACAAGCAGATTCGAACCGATGACCTACAAACTTCAAATTAGTGAACTGCGGTTCCTTGGTTCTACGTCCAATATCCAATAATATCCAATATCTTTTAACGAGCTAGTGTAAACCAATTGATTTCTTCTCGCTCGCTTTAGGTCTTGTGGAACGGTTTCAGGTCTTTGGTGGATTCCACTTCAGTAGGTCTACCCACTCGACTGCTGTAGCTCTGGTTAGCCCGACGGGCCGTTGGGTGTTGTTTAGATTTGTAGGGAGTGTTGTTTGTTTGTTTGCTTTTTCTTCCGACGACTGTGGTGCAGATGGGTTCCTCACATGTCGTGCCAGCAGGCAATTGGTCGGACTGGTTGTAAAAAGGAGATGAAAAATATGTGCAGAGAAATCAAGGTAGAGAAAGTGCATGGAGAGACAAAATAGAAAAGGAAAAGGAAAAAAGGAAGAAGAATAATATATATTAAAAAAGGACTAGGAAAAAGAAAACGGCACGGAAGAATAAACATTGGTAGGTTCATGGGGAGTAGGTGATAAGGAGAGCTTTTGTTAAAGTTCGAGAAGGTAAAGTCAGAAGTAAGAAGGATAAATAACATTATAGGATGGATGGGAATATAGTAATTCTTTTAGCAGAGGACGGTAACTGGAGGTGACGTCTACAGGAAGGTATAATGTTAAGCCAAGTTCTCAGTGATAGTGGCTTTACTAAGTGTTCAGTAACGGTTGGTCGTACCGAGTTAGTAAGTCGTGTTAGCCTAGCCCACATCCCAGTTGGATCAGCGCAAACCGTGCCTCACTGCTTAACTGTCCAACCTCTTCTCGAAGCTGTCAACAGATGGTGCAATAGCAATCTCGGTAGGCAGTGCGTTCCAGTGGCCGCAAAATCGCAGACGGAAGAAGTGTGATCGCACGTAGGTTTTCGCTCTTTGGTGAGCGATCCTCCTTGGGTTACCACTAGGATCGCTATAGTGGCCGTTCGGTAGGATTCCACTGTTCGGATGACTCGGGTTACTGAGTATTTTGCGGGCCGTTATCAAGTCACCACGTAATCTGCGGTACAGCTCTAGATCTTTCAGCCTGTCCTGATATGGTTTTTGCCTCATTCCCACGACACCCCTTGTAGTTCGCCTTTGGACTTTCTCCAGGAAGTTCAAGTCTCTTTTCAAATATGGTGGTGCGATGACGTTGTGTTCCTCTAGGTGGGGTCGTATATAGGTCTTATGCAGCTTCAAAAAGAGTTCCTGGGTCAGGGTACCCAGTTGTCTGTGCATGAGGTGCAGTACTGCGTAGGCTCTGGAGGCATCTCCTGGATAATTGGGGCTAGTGTCTAGTTTGTCAGTCAGTAATAGTCCTAGGTCTTTCTCTGTGGTGGTGTGGAAGAGTTGAGTTCCACAGAGAGAATAGGGTACCTTCTGAGAGTCTGGGGTGTGGAAAAATATGGCGTGGCATTTATCTGGGTTAAATGCAAGTCCATTAGTGTCCACGCACTCTGCAAGTAATCTGAGATCACTTTGCGGTGCACTTGATTCTGTTTCTGACGTTACAGCCCTCCACAGCTTAACATCATCAGCGTAGAGTAAAATTGGGGAGCTGAGATTCAGTGGAGGGTCATTCACAAAAAGAAGGAATAACAGCGAACCCAGAACCGCTCCTTGTGATACACCAGATGATGATGTCCCTCAAGTCGAGCAAACTCTGTTGGCTTTTGTACAGAATTGTCTACCTTCTAGATAGTCCTGCGACCATGAAAGCACTTGTCCCTTGATGCCCAACCTTTTTATTTTGTGAATAAGAACAGTGTGTGGAACTGCGTCGATGGCTTTAGTAAAATCCGGGGAAATAACATGGACAGGAATTCAGAGGCCCCAGCATGCCGTCCATTTATCACCTGCGGCCAGAATTTTTGTGGCACAGGACCTACCCCTTCTGAAACCATGTTGTGCATCATCAAGTGCTCCCCTCTTTTCCAAGTACTCCCTGAGATGGTCGTCTACCAGACACTCCATTACTTTTGACACCACTGGTAAGAGGGCTATGGATCGGTAGCAGTTTGGGTTCCGCCTGTCTCCACCTTTGAAGGTGGGGGACAGAATAGCACCTTTCCACTCTTGTGGGAGCATGTGATTGTCTAAGGAGTGTTGAAACAAGTTACACCGCCGACCGCACAAGGCACCCGCACATTGTTTCACCACAGCCGGTGGGATGCCATCACACCCTGGTGATTTCCTTGGGCGGAGCTTTGGCAGTTTTTCGAGGACCATAGCTGGAGTGACCTTTATTCCAGGTAACTCTACTGCGTTTGGTGGTGCTGAATTTCGGCCGGATGGTTGGTAATTTTGGTTTGATAAGGACGTATTGAGTTGTGTATGGAAGGTGGCGCTAAAGGCTTCGGCGATCTGTAGTCCGGAGAAGTTCTCTCCGTTTAGGCCTTTCAGGACGCAAGCCCCCTGGCTGGTGGGTTTTCTGCCTGCCATGAACTGATATAGGTTTCTGGGATTTGCTTCCGGCTTTTGAGCAAGGTTCGTCTGGAATGACCCCCTGTCTCCCCCCACTCTAATGTCACATTGATTTCTTAGGGCAATATACACGGTGTGGTCAGACACTTTTCTGGAGGTCCTCCACTTGCGCCGTGCTTTCCTCTTGGCTTTCAAAGGGCATTCAGTGCCTCGCTTCAACCATGAGGTTCGTTTCAGCGGTATAGCTGTGATTACTGGGACGTTTTCGGAGACAGCCCTCTTGATGATACCTCTTCAGAGGACATCTTCACGTCAGCCGTCAGGAAAAAAGGGAGACATTGGGCAACATGCCTGAGGAAACCCTCGTGGAAGAACACTAGAATTCTTTGAAAGGGATGTGAAAGGGAACTCACATTACCCTGTTAGAAAGAAAGATGAACAAACAGGACAAGGAATGGATCTCGACTGATCTCCATATGGAAGGTGATAAGGAGGAAGAGAATAACGGTGAAGTAGAAGATGAATTGGTGCAAGGATGGATGATGGAAAGAGAAGCTGAGTACAACGTACAAATCGCTGGACAAGGCAGTGGAGAAGAGCGCACGGAAAGACAAAAGACACCTTTACGATACGTTGGCAAGTGAGGGAGAACAGGCTGCTGGCAAGAGAGACCGGACAATACTGTGTCAAATAGCTGGGTTACTGTCCGGGCGGTAAGGTATCGACACAGATGAAACCAATAGAGGATGGTGGAGACCTATTTAGCAAAGAGGGGAAAAAAGGAAACAATGGGCCGGCCACTTCAAATAACCTGAATTGACCACCACTTGCGACTCATCAAGAATACAACCAGCAGCCCAGCCACAGCGCTATCAGGGAGCACAAACCCTCCGACGAAAGCAAAAGTGAAGTCCTGAACGCGATAGAGTTGATGAAATGAGGGAAAGCAGCAAAACCAAGTGGATTTCCTCCAGAAGCACTAAAAACAGGCACAGAGTCAACAAAGGACACGCTCACACCACTACCGAAAAAGGTTTGGAAAGAAAGAAAGGTACCTGCAGATTGGAGGAACGGCTACCTTGTCAAACTCCCAAAGAAGGGAGACCTAAGTCTTTGCAAGAGTTGGTGAGGAATCATACTCCTGTCCACCCCAAGCAAAATATTATACGTCACACAACGCGGTGGCGTTGAAATTATAAGCTACTCTTACACGTGATCCTTGATTATATCATTTTGTCGATTTATTGTTGGGCTTAGTTCATCACTACTGTATATTGATAGTAACTGGACGATCTTTTCTGTTCGGGTAATTTGTAATCTGTAGACAGTGTATTCCCAACCTTTGTGACCGCATACATTTGCCGTCAATCGTACATCTCACTCAAGACCTATTTTAAGAATGGGACGGTCAAAAGCAAAGCGCTTAAAGATAGACAGCTCTAGCGATAAGAATACAAGAGTTGGTCCCGATACCATTTCTGGTTGTGACCGGAACTCTATCGTGTTAGATGATCCGAATGCTGGCAAACTTACATGCCTTACACCCTTTGTCAGGGCTGAAGACATTATGTCGCTAATGAATAGTAACATGGAGAAGAAATTGACGGCATTAAGTTCATGATAGGTGGAATCAAGAAAGTACTTGAGCACTTCCAACCCTTAGCATATCTTGGGAAAAACAACAACCTAGTCCCAAACCATATCGAAGAAGCTGAAACCCTCATAGACCTCTTGGCAGCTGAAGCACTGAAGGGGGTGGCATTTTCTTAGCAGGCAGTAGTGTAAAGTGTTTTAGATGCCATAACTCTGGAAGTCGTCAAAAAAGGGTATTGAACTCCTGTGGCATGACGCTTGTGCGCTGCAACTGCAGACTCCTCCACAAGAAAGCAGTACAGCTAAACTGCACCATTCTTTTCAAGTTCACCACCTCATATGATGCTAAGAGGCTCATTAGCTATCAGGATCATATCAGACTAAACAGCGATTCAAGGACTACCACAGTTGCACAGGACAAAACCCCATACCGGCGTAGAAAACAAAGGAGAAACGGTCCTACCGCCTCAGCGCATACGAACTCTGAAGGTACCGCGTGTACTGAGAAACAATCGAATGGTGCTACTATGACCAGTAATGGTGCCACGCCAGCCGCTGTGGCAGTAAAGCAGCCCCAAGTGGGCCTGGAAGAAGGTAAACCGGACTCAGTAATCTCTCATGAAACCCCAACTACCGGTACTAGCCCCCCCCCATAGGCAAAATCCCCTTAATCGACAGCAGCGTCGCTAAATACAGACCCGTGGGTAAATCCATGCTCCCGAAGAAGGCCATTTTAAACGCATTTTGTCTAACGATGGCGAGGAATACTTCGTGGCTAACATAGTTGCTATAGACGCAACCGCTACTGGACCCGTGGGGAGTAGGGCATGTAGAGAAGAGAACCCACCCAAAGGGCGTGTTTTATACTTAACCTCAGCCGTTAGAAAGAGATATTACAATGACTTGGAGGCATCTGACGTAAGACGGTACCCTAGATCACGTTTACCCAGCCATCAGGGCCCCAACAGTATGCCATGTGGCATGCTAAATACATTCATCTGATACATTTCACGTTTACCCCCCAAACCTACATCGGCAGCCGGATGACCCTAGCCAGCACTATGGGAATATATGTAATTACTCCCCAAATATCACCCCTACTTTTGAGCCTCATCGAAAATTTTCGGGATCCCGCACAATACGTACGACCCATGGTTCGTAGGATCGTTTCGCCCTCCAAAAACACAAGCTTGGAGCTACTATCCTCAACTTACACCGATCATAAACCACGCTGCACGTCACCGGTTAGAAAGAACAGCGCACCAACTACTTACGTGTACCCTCGAAATGCAGGAGGCCATAAATCGTTGGACCGCAAAATTTCACCGGTCATATCGCCATTCACCACCACTGAGTCTCATCATGTCCGTAACGTGAGTAGCACATCGCCTAATGAATTATGTATGGGAAACTTCTCTAACTAACTGGGCGTACAAGATCTCGTAAAACATTTCATGAGTCATGGTAACCTTTTCACACTTATGCTCATCAATGCACGGTCGTTGTCGAAGAAAACTTCTGACTTGAGAACGACAGTTTTGCTGACCAAACCTACAGTGACATCAGCTACTGAATCATGGTGCCCTGCCTCAGTCCTTTACGCAAACCTGTGCACAGATGGTCATGCCCCTTATCGCACTAACCAGGATCACAGGCGTGGAGGAGGTTGCCCGATTTTTACATGTAGTTTTGCGGCAGCTAACAAAACTGAAGGTGGTACATTAAATGCTCCGCCAGATTCCATATGGGTTATTATAAACGGTAATAACTGCAAAATCCTCTTAGGCTGTGTTTACAGAACACCATGTTCATTAAGGGAAACTGATGAGCTTATTGCTCAATCATTTTCCCACGCTACGTCCATCAGTGTTGACTTCAAACGGATTGCAGGAGACTTTAACCTCCCTGAAGCTAACTGGGAAGCCAGTTGTGGCCCACAAAGCCACGGCGAAATAATAACCATCCTAGATTTCCATGGACGGAAACGATGTGTCAATTCACCTGTGCATGGAAACAGTACGCTGGATTTTGTGTTCTGCCGTGATATTGTCCGAGTCACCACGTGCGTTGGTGGCGAATTCGCTAACGGTGACCACAGAATGGTTTTCTGTCACCCACCAATGTATCCTCTTCATGAGGAGAACAAGGAGCCTGTGAGAAATACCTTATATCTTAGCTACAAAAGTGTGGAATGGGAGGTGTTCATCGGGCTCTTCAGGCGCAGCCCATGGGGTGAGCACTTCATACCAGCCTCATTAACAGAGTCACTTTCGTTTTTCTACGGAAATCTAATGCTGTGCTTAGATATCATTGCTCCTATGAAAGTAGTTAAGGTGAGGAGGAGTGAAGGCCAGTATATCCCTCGAATACTTTGCAACAAGTTGCGGAAACTATCTACGTTACATCATACCTCTGAAGGCTTTTTGGTGCTGCACTCAATCTACGATACTTATCGAGCAATTAAGACTACGTAAACGAGACTCGATAAACGAAGGGCTAAATGCACTCAAAAGTGGCTCTAGGATACATAGTTTGAAGTCCCTTCTGAATAGGCTTTTGCAGGCATCAAAAGACATAGCTCTTGTATTACGCAACAGGATGGCCTGCAATGATCCGCTCGAAACCTGTGAACAATTTGGCGAATCCTTCGCAAAATTCGGTCCTAGCACACGGAGCTCCACTACTTTCACGCTGCCTACAACAGGTCAGTGCGTCGACGTGGAGTTTACTGTTGAAAGCATCACAGAGGCCATCATGAACTTGCGACTGTCAGCAGATGCGGGAACAGGCAGCCTAAACTTAGTGGTCATCAGAAACAGCGGTGACGGTGTGTCTCTGTTCTTGCTTAAGATATTCACTCCATCAATCGAAAGTTGTGTGCGCCCCAATGACATGACGCCTCGCCACATGTCCGGGAACAAATCAAACGCCAATAATTGCAGACTTATCAACATAACACCGTTCGTCTCCAGAACTGTGAAGAAGGTAATTAATAATGATGATAATAAATTTTTACCCTCACATTAGTAATCTGACATGAGAGAAGCCAGTTTGTGGGCATCATCAAATTGACATACGTTGAAGAATCTGCAAGATTTTGCGGGTCCTGAATGGTACAGCGGGGAGGTCATTTTACTCCATCAAAAACATTGGATCGCGGTGATGAAACAAAGAAAACACCGCTTTCAGCTTTTTCTGCTTGTTCCGAGTATGTCAAGTCTCTGGAATACCTGATACCAAGATCTAGCACAGAAGCTAGTCTAGGTAGCTGTTTTCCGCATACCTCAAGGGTCAGGTCATGGTTGCCGTCGCCTATAGTAAGCCAACCACATTTGTCATCATTGAACTTAAGGTGAGACTCAACACACCATGACGCAAGTTTGCTTAGTTTACCGGAGTATTTCGTAGTTCATTGAACTCACAAGTGTGCACGACCTTCAAGTCATCGGTGTATAGGAATGTTTTGCCTTCACTGAAGCAGTTAAACACACCGTTGATATAAATTATGAACCACAACCGCACAAGGACACTGCCCAGTATAACTCCGCTAGTTGTATGGTTTGGCTCAGACTGCATGGAGTTTACTTTCATGATTTGAGCACGATCGCTAAGAAGTGATTTTGTCCATCTATGTAAGGGTTCAAGGATATTAATCTATTACAGCTTATTAAAGAGACCCTATCAGATACCTTTGAAATATCAAAGCACGGAACAATGGCAGTTTTACCTGCCTCACGGTTACTAGTGATGAGGTTGAAGAAATCCAAGTGGCAGGCAACGCAGGACCTATCCATATTGAAACCGTGCTGAAACTTTGTGATTAGGGTTTCTGTTATTAGGTAATCAGAAACGTTGTCCTTAATTGCTATAGGTCCGGGGACAAATCGAGCACCAATAATTACAGACCCATCAACATTACACCAGTCATCTCAAGAATTATAGGAAAAGTAATTAAGAGCAGCGTCTCTGATTACCTATTAACAGAAACCCTAATCACAAAGTTTCAACACGGTTTCAATATGGATAGGTCCTGCGTTGCCTGCCACTTGGATTTCTTCAACCTCATCACTAGTAACCGTGAGGCAGGTAAAACTGCCATTGTTCCGTGCTTTGATATTTCAAAGGTATCTGATAGGGTCTCTTTAATAAGCTGTAATAGATTAATATCCTTGAACCCTTACATAGATGGACAAAATCATTTCTTAGCGATCGTGCTCAAAAAAGAATAATAATAATTCCTGAATATACAGGCACACACTATTTTTACAGGTATGAATAAGTTCATATACAAATTACATTCATCTTCATGGAAGGTAATCTGAATCCCTACCCGTTGTTACTATAAGATATGCGTTGCATGTTAATATGTTGGAACATCCCAGCAGAACAAGTGTGCAGAAAGTTTACAAGTTGGATAAGTGGAAGTATTGTCCTCGCATTAGCAAAAAACCAGGTTTGTATCCAGACAATACAGGTATTACCTGGAGAAAAATGAAGCTTGAAGCCAATACTTCTATTGCAACAGTTTGTACTTTTTGCTTGAGATAATGATGAAACGTTTATGAATTGCTTACATATTGTACTTCATTGGCGATTCCAGGACTGTATAATTCATCCATGTTAACACCATTCTACAACAAAGATTCATAATCTTGATGAATACTGTGACTGAAAGCCAAATGTCCTTACTTCTCCAACTCCAGCATCCAGAAGCAATAGACTTGTTTGAATGTGCCAGATAGACTTCCAGAACATCTTATCCTTCGCTTTCATGGGTCGTGACAACCTTGCAGTTGGTAGGTGTTGGACTTTGCTGGCCACTTTTATAGTGAGTTAATCCTAGATTTTGATAATTGTGAAGGTGTGGTCCAGTGGACATTTTTTTATTTCTGCTTGTTGTAGTTAGGTATTCTGAACTTGGTGAAGCTGGTTACCCTCCATGAAGGGTAATTTCACTCATGGTCTGTTCCTTAAGTAATTACTTCTCGATGGCAAAAAAGCCAACGCTTAGAGCTGGATTATTCTTCTACAACGAGAGAAAGACAGACAAAGCAGCAGGTGGAGAAAGCAGGCATTCCAACAAGGAGGGTGTTTTCTATGTCCATGTTTCCCTCTACTTAACTTCCCTTGCTATGCCTTTCACTGTATATCCTTTTTCTATAGAATGTTTAAAAATATATATTTCATGCTGTCATGTGGTGTGGAATTTCTGTTTTTGAGTTCCGTGTTGGGTGGAGCAGAATGTGCCGTTAGTTTGAGGTGATAACTTATGGAAGTCTCCTCAATGCTTCGTATGAAAAGTCAGTGTATGTGTGGTAGCTCTCATTATACATTAAGAGAGCCAAGTATACGAAGTGTCGTGAAAGAGACTGTTGGTGTATTCGATAAGCGGTAAAAGTCACCAGATGATAAGAAGTCAGCTAGTAACCAACCAAATTCAGAGGTTGATTTGAAGGCCTTCACTTTAGCTGGAAGTCTGTTCCACAACTGAGAGAATTTGACGGCAAAGAAGTTTGCGCGCAAGCAGGACTTGAACGACTTCCTTTTGGCGCTATAGGCGCGACTGCGTAGATCGTAACAACTGTTGTGCTCGAACTGAAACTCACCACTGGCTGTAAACGTGTGTTTGTGTAACACATCAAAGAATGGTGTAAGTTTGATTTTGAGTCGTCTCATCCAAAGTGGTTCTAGACTTGGTGCTCTGCATCTGGAGTTGTAGTCCTGTTTGCAATCGTGTCCTAACAATCTAGCTGTGAAATACCTTTGGACACCCTCTATTTTGTGTTTGTCTATTATGCAGATACTACTCAGTATAAATGGACAGTATTCTAGTAGTGGACGTGCGCAAGTTTTGCAGAGTAGCAACTCAACTTCTTTGAAGTGGAAGTTACGAACTATGCAACCCATCAGGATCCTATATTTGCGAGTCTGTGGTGCTACGTGTTCAGAAAATGTGAGGTCCCTTGAATATCTTAGTCCAGGTTCATATACAATTTAGAGAACAGGAAGTTTCGTAGACTGAAGATTTGGTTGGATGTCCACCGATGGAGCACCAAAACATATCCAGCCACATTTGCTTATATTGAACCGAAGTCTCCAAGCAGCAGACCACGCAGATATTATATTCAGCTCCCTTTGTATTAGTGCTCGGAAGTGGGATAAATGATCACGGGTGAATGTGTATGCAACTTTTAGGTAATCAGCAAACAAGAATGGTCTACCGTATATAAAGCAGCTGCAGATGTCATTGAGGCATAAAGTAGAGAGAAGGGGGCCTAATTCACTGCCTTGAACAACGCCAGAGGTGGTTGACCTAGGTTTTGAAGTGTGTGAATCTACCTTCACCACTTGAGTGCGATTACTGAGGAAAGACTTAATCCATCTCAATAGTGGATAGTCAATTCTCACAGTCATCAAGTTACTTATTAGCAGCAAGTGATCGACTCTATCGAATGCCTTTGAAATGTCTACATAGAGCACAAAGACTAATTGGTGTTGATCGCGCATAGTGGTTATGAAGTTAAAGTAGTCAAGATGGCAAGTTATACAGGACCTCGATTTTGGGAACCTATGTTGACTCGATGTGACGATGTTGCCACTAAGCATGTGCCGAAGAATGCTTTCTTTAATATCTTTCTCCATAATTCCAGAAACTACACGCGTAATATTTATTGGTCTGTAGTTACTGGCTAGTGTTTTTAAACCAGATTTATATCCAGGAAGGATAAATGATGTTTTCTATATATCAGGTTGTGTGAAAGATTGCAAAGATAGAGAAAATATTTCAAGTAATAATAATGTAATATCAGGTCCACCAAATTTAAAAAAATGTGATGATAGTCCGTCTTTTCCAGCGCTGCTGGAGCATTTTAGTGCCCCAATGGCTTAGTGAATACTAGAGTACGTGAACTCAGTCGTGTCTGTTGTCTTTAGTTGAGGGGAAGAATAGCTTTTAGAGGTGCAGACCGTGCTAGCGTGACACGAAAAATCTATAGGTTGCAGATAACTGACTGCAAATAAGTCGCTGAATATTTCGCACATATCTGCTGGATCACTATAAGCTTTGGTGTCATGGATAAGAAGAGGAATTTTATGTCTTGTGCGATTCGGCCGCTTCCTAAGGAGTGCTGAGAGAGCATATACTTTGGATGAGCTAGCTAGTGCACGCCTCTCTTCATTCCTCAAACGCAAATAATAGTTGTGCGAGATAGAGTTAAGAGTACCAAGAATCAACCGAAGTGCATCGACGTCGTGATGTCTGAGGTATCTTGTTGAGAGCCTGCGTAACTTTCTACGAGCACTGGGAGGTAAATATGGCTTATTGTTTGGTGGCATTTTTTGAAACCTTTCAGTGGGACGATGGTGTCCAGACAGGTTTTAGAGTTGTAGTACAACATATCAATGGTTAATTTGAGGTCTGCAGCGGTGAAGAATGATCCCCAGTCAATGTACCTAATCACTGGACATATCTGCTGCCAATCCGTTCTACAGTAGTCTATACATACTATTTGGTGTGTATTGAAAGTACCGATTAGAGTACTAGCTGCAGGAAAGTAAACTCCATGCAGTCTGAGCCAAACCATACAACTAGCGGAGTTATACTGGGCAGTGTCCTTGTGCGGTTGTGGTTCATAATTTATATCAACGGTGTGTTTAACTGCTTCAGTGAAGGCAAAACATTCCTATACACCGATGAATTGAAGGTCGTGCACACTTGTGAGTTCAATGAACTACGAAATACTCCGGTAAACTAAGCAAACTTGCGTCATGGTGTGTTGAGTCTCACCTTAAGTTCAATGATGACAAATGTGGTTGGCTTACTATAGGCGACGGCAACCATGACCTGACCCTTGAGGTATGCGGAAAACAGCTACCTAGACTAGCTTCTGTGCTAGATCTTGGTATCAGGTATTCCAGAGACTTGACATACTCGGAACAAACAGCATATATCAGATCCAAGCCACGCAAACTCTTGGGTGGTATCACTCGTGAATTCTATAGCACTGAATCATGGGTTCCACTCTATAAGTTGTGCATTCGCCAACTTTTAGAATATTGCCCGTTTATTCTCAGTGGCCTCCGTAGAAGTGAGTATCTGAAAGTTGAGGGAGTACAACTTTGCTTCACCTTCAGAACACTGGGAGCCGATTCCAGTCTAGACTACACATCCAGATGGGTTAGAACCGCTCTGGAAGAGGAGACTTAAACTGAACCTCATATTTTATTATAAGTCACTTCATCAGCACTTGCACTCTCGTGGTCCGCAAATCAAGCTAATTGTGACGTCTATATGCTGTATGCGCAACCACAAAGTATTGGTTGAAACTGAGTGTTGTACGACGAGGTTGCGAGATAATTTCTTCCTCAATAAATTCTCACATATTTAGAATAGGCTTCCAGAAGAAACCCGTACGGCAAGCTCGTTGACACTTTTCCGCTCTTCATTTAATAGACTACTAATAAACGACAAGTCTGTCGCTCATTCAGCCGCTATCTAAGCGTTCTGGGCTAATGAGGACGCAATCGGACCTCTAAATGTATGAAGCAGAGTTATTATGGTCCTCAAGTTCCTCTTACACTGATGGGTATATGACTGCCTATGGGAATGTGATGAGTGGTTCCCCTTCTCACCATAATGAACTTTGTGTGTGCTGGTTTCCATACAAAACTACCACAATATACCCCAGATATAGAAAAGTTTTAAGAACCCTATGACAGAAAATCCATGTAGTTAATATATACGTACATACTTGAAAATGTACACAGAGTTCGAACGAGCCCGAAATTATGGGAACTTCTCTCTTTTCCAAGCTGGGCTTCGTAGTAAGTTCCCGTTCCATACCTGCTTGTCACTCTGATTTCTTTTTTATTTTATAGCAACAGCTCGATGCGGACATTCGATGCTGAGTTTCAATTTGAAGTTAGTGGAAATAATACTTGCCGTTCGACTCCAGGAATTATATGGGTGCTTCCAAACCTTCACGGTTTCTGGAACATCTTCACGATCAACTCATTAACTGGTCAGGTTTCTTAAAGTGACAAACCGTCCAAGCTTACCGAACAGCCACAGTGACACATATTTTCTGAACAAATGACCAAATCAGAAACTAATATGCCTATGGGCTCGGGATATGACTCGCCAGCAACTATTTCAAACTGCAGGTTCTCTAGTGCTCTGTAGCAGGTAACCCGTTCAAGGAAGAGTTTCCGCTCATCAAATGCACTTCTCGAGCGTCGCTACTTACGCTAATATAAAAGATGCCTGAAGCCTATGTATAACTGCTGCCATTTAGACTGTTAACTGTTATAACGAGTATCTTCATGTACTGCTACCAGTAATCGCAGTGGAATTAATGTATATTACCTTCAAACAACATGGTGAACTGGAAATATATTGACCAGGACACTCACCTTGGTTACAAAACTGTAGATACTTACTGATACTTCTGGTGGTATAGACTGATCGTTTGTGTTCAAAGCTAAAAATTGGAGATTTTTCTTGTGAATTGACGGCTATATTACTAAATAAAAGGCTATGCAAATGGACTAACAACGTCGGCTGGTTATAACACAAACTTCGAACACTGAGCGCTTTTGTTATTCTTGGGGAACCCGCCTGTATAATGGCAGGTGGAAGCCCATGCCCGTCTCATGATTTGCAGCAAGTTTTAATAAGGTTATGAACATCAACAACTTGGTGTGTGGATTACATAATACCAAATGTTATTCTGTAAACTTTCAAGAATTATCAATTTGACGGTATTTGTGAACTGGTACCTGTCGTGTTAAATCCATTATATGAGAGCAAGAGTTCTTATTATCCTCACTTTAACGCTGTGCATATGCAGTAGAGTAAAAGTTTCTTCTTTGTCGCATAACTGCGATCCTCTGGCGCTTTTCGCAGAGTTTGACGACCACCCATCTGTACTATTCGGGACTCAAAAAATCTTGTAGATTTTTCTACATATAACAATGTGATGATGCCTGTAAACTGTCTTCACCTGTGTTAAATTACTGTAAATAAATAAATAAACGTTTTATTTTCACAACAAAAAAGTTTAACATGAGAGAAGCCAGTTTACAGGCTTCATCGCTTTGATACATCCCAAAATATTTACAAGACTAAGTCTCGAGTGGTACAGAGGGAATGTCATTAGTTCAGTTAAAAACAGCTGGAGATCCTGCTAGTTATGAAGCGAACAAGGGAATGTTACTTCAAGGCGTATACAAAGTGTTTAAATTTAGATAATAATAAATATGATCCCCACGCGAAGGGTTTAACATGGGGGACACCAGTTTACAAGCACCTTCAAATTCATAATTTTTGAATGTTTACAAACTGGTATTTAGTATCGAATAATTCACATGTTAAGTCGTTAGTGTGCATAATCTCAGTAAAAGTTGCTGAAATATATGGGTTGAGCACGGATTTTCACTTACCATCACATAGACGGATTCCACTGTCAATATCAAAAGCGCGCAGTGTTCAAAGTCTGCGTTATAACCAACCAACGTCGTTAGTCCATCCGCACAGTTTGCTAATTACTAATATAACAGTTTATTCCCTAGAATGATATTTAGTTTTTAGCTATGCTAACCACAAAGGACCCATTTATACAACCTGGAGCACCAATAAATTATCCACAGCTATATAACCAAGGCGTATGTCTATGCCAAAGCATTTCCGGGTCACCATGTTATGTTTAAAGGTAATATAAATCAATTCCACCAAGAATATTTGTTGTATTGGATTGATTTAGATGCTGAAATAATCATTAGTCCAAATGGCAGTATTTATGCAAAACTTTGAGCACCTTTTGTATTGGCCTAAGCAGCATCATTCAGGAGGTACGTTTGTTGTATATTAACTTTAATATGAAAAGATCTCTTGATACAGAGTATCAGAAAATATGTAGTATGGAGCTACTGCAGGTGAGTTGCGTTCCGGGCCAATATGTAAGTTGGTGGCTGGTCTAACCATCTGTTCAGAATGTCCCTGCTACTAATACTGTTGAAAAAGTTTAATCACTTCGTCGCAGACGAAAAATTGTGACCAATAGGTTAGGTAACCGTGAAGATGGTCCAGAATTGGCGAGTGTCAGCAGTCCAATAATTATTGGCACCGATGAGCGGGTATTAGTTCCACAAGATAATAATGTTCAAACCGAATTTGAGCGTCAGACGTTGACATGGAGCTGTTTCTGCAAGTGGGCAAAAAAAGAAGAAGCACAAACAGATACAAAAAAAGAAATTACTACGCTGTCAGATTCGGAGAAGAGAGAAGTCCTTATTCTTTTTGACTTATTCGTACTTTAAGTACATTTTCATGTGCATGTGTGGGGTCAGATACAGTTTTTCCATTGTAAGTTCCTAAAATTTTCTGTATTTAGGGTGTACCGTAGTGGTCTTGAGAGAAAAACCGTATTCATTAAGCTCATTACACTGCGAGGAGCCAGTACCCACACCCTCGCATGCAATCGTAAAGCCATCTGCATTAAAGGAACTGAGAGACTTTAATAGCTCCGATTCATACATTTAGAGATCTGGGTACATTCACAGTAGACGCAATGGCTTGACCATTGTTACGTGCCGATTGCTCCACTATGCTTCGTATTTGTGGATATACTACGAATGTCAAGAAATTTATGGATATCCGTGAATAGAAGGAATTCGTTGAGTAGACTTCGAAACTGAAACGGGGACATGCAAGAGCGGATAAAATATGGAAGCTTGCTTCATACCTTGCTACGCTGTACCATAAAGGGATCATGACCTAAGTTTAACGCGGTGCTTTTCGACACGTACAGTACACTCACGACTGAGCAGACTGTATGAGGGCATAGGCTCAAAAGTAGGAGCACAACGGGCGTAATGCCACGCAAAGGGCGGAAAAATGCGTTAGGGTTGAACATTCGCAATTAGTATCCCATCCGAAGCATACATATTGCTGAAGATGATCGTGCCATACTCAAGTACCGGGTGGACCACTACCTTGAATAAAAGTAGTCTAGCCTTAGTGGTTTATACCTGTTTAAGCAAAAGGCCAACCGAGAGCCTACACTTGGAGGCAAGTGACTGGGCATATTCCGTAAACGATAAGTTCCGAGAATACCTAATACCTAAATCACATGCTGAGCTATAAGATTGCAGCACAGAATCACCAAGGTGTAAACTGACGTTTGGATAAGAGTTATCGAAACAGAGAATTCCGCATTTATCAAAGTTAAGTGGAAGCTGCCATGTTTCACTCCAAGCAAACAAATTCATCAGGTCTTTCTGGATTCTATTAAAACCCTCACCTAGGGATGAGTGAGGAGAGCTGTACCCAATTTTTAAGTCGTCAGCAAACAGGTAGGGTTTACCATATTTTATCATGTCAGAAATATCATCTATGTAAAGGAGGAAGAGTGAGGGCCCAAACACACTTCCTGGAACGATGCCACTCAAAACAGGCTGTGGGGAGGAATAGGTGTGACTGAACTTTACTATTTGAGTACGCTGTCTAAGGAATGAGCTTATCCACCATAACAGAGGGTCACTAATTTCAGATGATTGAAGCTTCAGAATTAACCGACTGTGGAGCACTTTATCAAATGCTTTTTTTAGGTGAGAATAAAATATTTATCCATTTATTTATCAAGCCACGTCGTCCAGAAGAGACCAAAAGGGTGCTCTCGATTCAAAATTATGACCGATGCAGGCTGCCTGGTTTCAGGACGAGCAGATTATACGCCCGTCAAATTGCTACACTATGCATCATTATGGAGCGGAGTACTGAATGCCAGTTAACTGGATCTTTACCTCAACTTCATCGATTTTGAAAAAACTTTGATGGCCTTGATCGACAAGTAGTTTGACAGCTGCTTCAACACAACGGAATACCACGGACCCCTATTAACCTCACTCAACAGCTATGTGACGAGGGTGATGCTACATGTCAGGTGATTCACAACGTACAGCTCAGTGGTGCCCCTGAAGTTAGGACGGGAGTAAGACAAGGCTGCCTACTACCAACCTTGATCTTCACTATTATGGTCGACTGGATGATGCAACAGACAACTGTGTGGAGTGAGAAGAGGCGCACTCGCTGTTTAACAGATGAAAAGACCTTAGAAGATGTGCATTTCGCCTGTGATCGTATACGCCTAATGTCGCACAAACTCGGGGATTTACAGGTGAAAACCGACAATTTAACAGAAGAGGTAGAGGAGATGGGACTTCATTCAGGTGAATGTATAGAAGACCGTGAACGGGAGAAACCCAAAGGAACTTGTCTCTTTCGCCTATCTGGGCATCATTGTTTCAGCTACAGGCGGTACAGGCACAGATGAGGATGTCAAAACCAGAACCGGAAAGACAGCAAGACAGGCCTTCATTAACCTGAAGTCAGTGGGGAGATCGACTGCACTCAGCATGAAGCGTGAACGACTTCCGGATTCTCAACACTAATCTCAGTCACTTCAGTGCTTCTGTACTGTTCAGAAACTTGGTGCATTGCGAAAAGCATTTCCAAAAAACTATAGACATTGATCAGCGGCTGCCATCTCCTCTCGAGACTGAAGATCAGATGGTCAGAAAGCATAAGCGGCAAGGAACTCCTGCAATGAACCAACCAAGAACATATCACCCACCAAATATGCAGAAGAGAGTGGAGATAAATTGGGTATGCACTGGGAAGACCATCTGGAGACATCACGCACCTGGCCGGGCCATCGAGTGAAAGCCAGATGTCAAAAAGCGAGTCGGTAGTCCGAGGGTGACATGAAGATGGTGTGAAGGAGAAATGAAAGCTTCTGATCAGTCGTGTAGCCGGGTCAGGTTCAAAAGACTGCGGAGAAGAGAGCGAAGTGGCGACGTGCTACTGAAGTCCTACGTTCCACTAGGAACCCAAGGGACAAGTAAATAAAAATATAAAATATCAGTGAGTACTCGGCTTGTGACACAGCATTTATTCCTTCAGCCCAAGCAGTCAATCCCTGATCAGTCTGGGTATTCTTCCTGGTTCGTTTGATAACGGCATTCAAACATTTCACAAAAAATGTGGCTTATCACTGCTTCTGTAGCGTGGCTCCTCAGTGCATCAAAACCCTAACCCGAAGCATCATACGGACTCCGGTCATGAGGTACAGTGGGGAGGTCAAGACTGCTTAGTGGCGGACTGATAGAAGCTGTAGGCTCAGCCAATTTCCTGGTTTTCCCAAGTGTACGCCGGGTATCGTGAACAGATACCCGCCTATCTATCTATGCCAGCTTTACTCACTTCCATTCTTTGTGTAGCCCCCATTCTTTGTGATGGTTCACTTTCTATGACGCTGGTTGTGTCGTCGTCGACGTCGGTAAAAATATTCGGAAGTGCCTTAGAGACCATACCATAAGCAAACTCTTGAGTCAAAGTGACCAGTGGTTTGAAACGGCAGTCGCACAACCAGGAAGACACAAGTCTGCTGCACTGACTATAGGATATGAGTGTTAGTTCAATACGCACGTGGTGGAATCAGCTCCCACAGCTATCACATTGCATTCCCCCTACAGCTGGGAATTCTCACCCTGGTAAACCACACAAGGGTTCGCAACCAAACGCAGTATAAGAATCAAAAGTAAACGAACATAAAATACCCAAACAAATGGAATGCGCAGTGAGGCTTAAACACACGAAATATGCAGAAACAACAAACTTGAAAAACAAGTTAGAACACAAAAACCGAATGCTTGATTTCAGGCAAAAACGCAAGAAGTCTGTCCTCAACCGGAGTATTTCCGATTGAAGTCAACTATGTGGAGAACACAGCAAACATCAAATTACTTTCAGGCCTCAGAAATGCCAATCTCCTTAATGATGCGCACGCGTGTCAGAGTGGTGACATAACACTATATATTCGGGAAGGCATTCAAATACTTTCGATGGTGTCAGAAGCGCTTACCAATTGCACATGTGGAGAAGCATATTGCGATATTAAGTCGGATAAGGGCATCGTTACTCTCGGAGTCGTCCATCGTAGTTCCAATTGCCTAGAACTATAAATGATGGAAAAAAATTAACGAGATGCATAAATTTTAGCACTGTAATCGAAAATAACCCTTCCGATATGCAGCTAAGTGAAAAAAGTGTTTATAGGTTGTATGCATTTCAATCCATGACACTGAAAAAGAATGCCAAATCAGCCCTCTTGTGTTTTTCCATATCACTATCTAAGGTTTAAGAAGTTGCGCCTTTTTTAGATCGGAAATGGATATGACATTTTCGTTTGCATCTGCGTCCGTTGTTGAGCATGATTGCCTTCGTAACGTAGTAAAATTAGCAAAAGAAAACAATGTACATCTTCCAGAAGAAACTTGCTGGCTTCTTTTGGATGCTTGTTTGTCGAAACTACCTATGAAGAAAACTTATCAACTTCTTGATGAATGTAAGTTTATTAGTTTTGTGACTACTTCGTTGTTCAGTATACAGCACTGAAGAGATAAGATTTCCGGAAGGTTGTGAGTTTGCTGTTGAATCGATACGGGCACGTTCAGTCAATAAGGTAGTGTCCTTTTCTTATAATACATTTTCAGGGTAATGTTTTTTACTATGTAAAATGGGCTGGATGGCCACCCGTATTCAACACATGGGAACCGGAATCTAACCTTCGTGGATGTGAAGATCTCATTCAGAAGTTTGTTGACTCATATGGTTCACTGATTGGGATGCTTCCGGTATGTTGCCACATGCGTGTTTTAAACTTGTTTAGCCGGAGTCTCAACCAGATAGAAAATCTCAGATTAAAGAAGTAATAGATCGACTTAAGGAGGCTATTGATCCGACGGGAGAATTACCGTTGTATTTGCTTGAGCGCTTCGCTAGTCTCCAGCCTGATCGTACTGACAACTTCCGACCATATAAACCTCCACCTATGATAAGCATTGAAAAGCTTTTGTTTTCCCAGTCAGTCGGCAGTACTGCAGAATCTGTTTCTATCAAACGACCTCCGAACGTTTCAGACCTTCTGCCATTGTCCGCTAAGCGCTTTCGCCTTAGCAGAAAGGATAGACAAGTTTTAAATTCCGCTTTAAACGCATTCCAACAAAAGCTTAGTGCTGTCTACTGTGATGAAGCACCTATAACTGTTGAAAATTCTGTAGATTCTGAGTGTAAGTCTTTACTTTTCGTTTAAATTTTGTTTGACGACTTCTCGAAATTCGTCACATGGTATCTTAACAACATACATCGTACGATACTGTATTTTGGTGATAACTAGCATAGTTAGGTCATCAATTTTTAAACTGTTGTCGTTCTAAAGAAGTGTTAAAAGAATGTGACGGTTGCGGTCCGATGGCCTCATGTTATGAGACCTAAAACGTATTCTTTGCAGCGTTCTTTGAACAGTTCTTTCGATTACCGAAATCGGTGCGGGAATGCTACTACTACTACTATCATCGAGACACTTAGAATGTAAATCGGATTATTAAGTAAGCATAACCGTAGAACTGAGTGGATAAGTGTTGAAGATCGGTCACAGGGAATTTTTCAAATTCTGTCTTGGATTTAGATGTGCAAAATTTTCGCTTGGAAAAAAATCTTATACGACCAATATCAAGGTTTTGAGAGAAAGAATCTAATCTTCTTAACTTCTCCTAAGAAAGTAGTGTAGGATCAACTGGAGAAACTGGTTTTCTCTGGGAAACAATTCACTACTACCACAGTGGTATGGCAAAAATTACAATTTAACTCTCAGTCCATTCTTTTATAGTTATTCTGCTGTGAAATGAATTTGGCTAGCTTTAGGTTTATTGTTTTCCGACAGACCTTCGTGATTTGTTAGCAGTTCAATGAGCGAGACCAATGGGGTTGACCACCAATGCATGTTAATATCTGAACTCGAGTCAAGTGAAGATTGTTACATGATTTACTCAGGTAGCTAATGCGGTGCACATTTAGAAATATATAGCTTATCTACAGATGTAGCTGAATGCTGCTTACTCATTCTTTGCAGTGTATGCGTCTGTTCTTTCTATTTTCCTCGGTTTTCACATGCTTAGAAAGTTTATCGGTGATATACAGGTCTATGGACGTAGCTGAAGATCACATTATGGATGTACCAACTCATCCGAAGTGTCGTTCACACTCCGAACACTTTAGTTATCACAACAGTCCTCGAAATAGAAACGCTTTACAATAACAGATGCCCTTGTTGTTGTTCTGTATTCTGACTCGTATAGCGATTATTTTGAATCATGCTGTATCTATATTTTGTTGAATTCGTCAATAGTGCAGATGAGGTAGTTAGTGAAAGCTGGACTGAGAGACTTTTCTGCTACTTTCTGACCTATTTTTGTGTTTTATGTTTGAAATGAGTGTATAGATTGTCGTTGCATTTAGAAGAACTTTGCTTCTCATATAAATAGCGTAATTGTGATGGGGTACAAGGAGCCAACATTCAACCAGTGAGCTACAGGTTAAGAACCCACTTCTCTTCTCAAGGTTTGAGTAACCTGGTAGTATCATGTCATTACACAATAAACGTTGCAATACCTAGTGTTCAAACTCGTATGTGGTTACGGGGAACTGACTTTCAACCAATGGGTTACCGGTTCCAACACCACTCCACCTATCCAGGTTTGGTCAACCATGTCTTGGTGGGTTGATGCCCCCTTTTAGTGAAGAGATACCTAAATGTATGTTGAAGAATATAAGCGTACTGCGCAACAACAGATTTAAAGAGGCTAAATGCATCTCGCTGGTGTAAAAGTAGATTTTACTCGCAGTAATATCGTTATATACGAAGGTGTTCCCATTGCAAACTGAGGTTTATGAAAGAAACATTATCATTCTGAAAAAGTTATTGCAAGTGAGACTTCGTCTGTTGCGCATAAGGTATTTGCAATTCAATGACTTGTATATCTTTAGGATAGCTTATATCCTTCAAAGTCATAAGACATTTGTATTTAAGTCATTGTACAGGATCACCACTAATAAGGGAAATTAGGTTACAGACAGAATCATCAATAACACTTAACAACTAGTTATTCTGCAAATCGTTATACTAAGTTACGAGTTTCTTTCATTTTTTCGAATGGAGCACTTTCTACTTCCGTGTAGATGCTTGAAGTGTGTTATTCATCATCTCATTAAGTGTAATGACCTAATGCGTGCTTGTTTATTTGGTTAGTGGATTTTACCGTTTTCACTTCCGTTTTTAACAAGTAACTGTGTTTTGTTTACACCAGTTACCAAGCAGACTCAAATGAGATTTCTAGTTAGCATAAGAGAATAGTAAAAAAAGGTATTGTTATGGGTAGAAATTATTAGTTAGCTTTGCCGTAATTGTTTCTGAAGCTTCGAAGTCGATAAGCCCAGGATTGTTGGCAGGATATTGACTGGATCTTAACACTCTATCACTTCTTAGAATGCAGAGATATTCAGAGCCTGGAAATTGAGTTCGATTTTATTTTTATTCTCTCATATCTCGTGTGTAAATTACTGAGGTTGATGTAACCTCAATGTCTAAGTGTACAACAAAGGTTTATAAATATTGTAGGTCAGGATTATCAGGTGATTAAAATGTTTCATTCAGGTGAAGTTTCTGTTTACTAGTTTCTAATATTCGTTTGTTGGGGATTACAAGTTACTCGAATTAACGTGGTTAATATTGTTAATGATACTTGTTTTCTATAAGGGATAAACGTTCTCACTACTTCAATGCTTAAATTTTGTCGTAGAGCTAGAATTGGAAGTAGTTCTGTAGCAATTGGTCATACTGACTGATATGCATGCAATATCCTGTTGTTCCAAGACACCGATAATCTGGTCTTTTTGAATTTCTGATGTGAATCACTACCAACTAGGGTAGCTAAGATATTTCACACAATTTGCCATTTTAGTATGACTAATTTAGATACAATCAAAGAAGAATATCTCAAGATATACCATTATAACCTATGAAGTCTTAGATCCTTGACGTAAGTAGTGCATAAAACTGTAGGCTTCTTGGTTGCTCACGTCTTGAAGGTATTAAAAATTGGTGTTAGTTGAGGTCAGTTGTCATTTTGTAGGTACATACATCTCCGTTAATAACCCATCGTTTTATTCCCCAACTTCAGCTCTTACTACTAATTCTGCACGACTGTTACTGTTATCAGTCTCATTGTTTACCCTCTGATTTTTCATCAGTTTAGCTTTTGTGAGGCATAACTAAGTCAATACTCTGACTTTTCTTAATGCAACTCAAAGATGTATGAAGTTCTATTGAAATTAGTGGTACTGAAGTCACATTAGCCTTTATGAATTGGTTTGAGCATAGAATGATTATTTTACAATGGTATAATCTGATGTAATTTTAACAATAGAAGCTGAGTAATGCATGCTTTCGTTTTCGTAATTCAGCTAGTCATTAGCTTAAGGAGTAAACTTGTCAATCTTTGACCACAACACTGATGGACATGGGTTCACCTCTCGGATGGGACATCAGTTTCCTGGAGATTGCAGATATCCCTTGCTGACAAATTTTAGTAAGCACAAAAACTAGGTCAAACAGAGCTTCCTACCAGTTACCTGGTAATAAAGATTAAATTTTCGAGCAACAGGTCCTGATTTGAACAAATAGAAATAGTATCATAAGCCTACAAACAATTTGTGTAGCTAATAGCACCGTGCATCGTAGCTTGTTTATGTTCATTTTGACAGTTTTCATAGAACACGTATGCCTGGTGGTAGATTGATAATAGGCTGAACCATTTTATGAGTAGTGTTGAACTCAGGTGAAGGGTACTAAGCAAGACAGACAAGTTGATTAATGAGGCTGTAAAGCTTAGTCGACTGAGATGGCTTGGAGATGAACTGTGCATACCGAGCCATCACCTAAGTCGAGACGTAATGCTATGGGAAGCTGGATTAGGTTGGAAGAAGGTTCAAGGTAGTCAGAACAAGACGTGGCATCAGTCGATGGAGTACCTAACTCTGTTGACCGGTTCAAAGTTATTTGAAACATATAATGTCATAACCTAAGGGAGACTTCATAAACTTGTACTTTAATTTTAAGTGTATTACAAACACTCAGTTATCTTTATTTATTTGTTTCATACCATACATTTTTCGCTGAAAATTTCTGAATTCTAGGTCCTCCTGTTGAATTTCAACCAATTCCGGATTATTTGCCTGGGCAAGGAGTATTTTTACCAACCAAAGCTCCAATTGGCTGTGAATGTACACTAGAAAACTTGGATAGATCAGAATTGGCAAAAATTTCTAAAACAGATAGTGGTGACAGTTCAGCAATTATATATCCTTGTTGGATTAATAGACGACGTAGTTGTTGTGCCGTCCATGCTGGTGCAGTACCTCCATATGATAAACGCAAGAGATTAATTGCTCCACCTGGTCATCCTGTTTATGAATGTAACTCCTTGTGCGTTCATTGAGAACTGTTTACATAACTTATATATTTGACTGCATTTTCTGTGTATAAAAGATGATTGAGACTCTGTTGTCTATCCTTATATGTTTTAGTTAAACTTGATTCGACACCTTCTATAGTAACGTAGTCAATACTTGATGGAGTTACCATATTGGCAGTGTAAAAGTTAGGAGAAGGATACTAGACAAGTGGGGCAATTTGGTCTATGAAGTTATGAACTTTCAGCAACTGAGGTCGTTAAAGCGTTTTTCGCACATACCGACCTACCCCCAACCTCGACACCCAGTGGTAGCAGAGATTTGATTCGGTTGTAAGTAGGCTCAGGGTATCCAGAACAGACGTTACACTAGACTATGAAGTTACTGAATTTTCTTTCAAGCTGTGTAGAGAGGTGTAGACTACTTGACTGGGGTCTACAAGATGACAGAAACCAGTGATTGTGGATGACATGGCTGAAAATTGGTCAGTATGGCTTAGATTTATTCACTCTTTGACGTCTTCCGAAGCTTGAATATTTTCAGTAAACTTCATTTTTGAATTCCTTTTCCTCCCAACCTTCTTTGTTTGGCTTGATATCAGTCTGTTTCTATCCACCTTTTCTTTGCAAACTAATGTAGAGTGTTGCAACCTAAACGATACACTTGTGTACGAGGTCCTGCGTTCATTTTGTCTGTATGTCAATGTTTCAGTTGATGATATATAGCTGTCTTCAATATTAGAAACACAGTATTTTACCTTCAATACTTTCATATACTCTCTTCTAATCACTATTAAAAACAGTTCCATTGAGTGTGTTGTTCCTCAACTGGTCTAGATAGGGTGAGATATTTGTACAAATTCTCATTAATTCAGATTATGATGTGATTAAACGCTACACAGAAGGTCTACTATAAGGACCTTTACATAAGCAAATAAATATGCAAAGGATCCAGGTATTGGAGTCACTGTTGGTTCATCTATTTGCTTTTAATCATACTCTATTTTTACCTTCATCTAACTTGAAAATTGCATAGTTTGCCAACAATTCTTCGTCTATGCCTTTGGACAAACCATTTTGACAAGATCACGCCTTGTATTCGTTTTCTCTTTTATAATCAGATTGATGCATATGAGTCGCTGAAATCCTGCTTGTTGATTAGTGTGGTTAACTAAAATATTAAACCCTAGGTAGTTGAAATTTTAATTGCCCAACTAACAACAAGAAGCACCAATCACCATCAACGGGAGAAATCTAAAGGAAGTTGTCTCTTTCACCTATCTAGGCAGTATCGTTTTAATCAGAGGTGGTGACACAGATGAGGACGTCAAAGCAGCCAAGATCAGAAAGATAGCAAGACAGACCTTCATTAACCTGAAGTCAGTGTGAAGATCTACTACACTCAGCATAAAGAGTGAACAACATCCGGATTCTCAACACTAATGTGAGTCAAGTAAGTCAGTGCTTCTATGTGAGATGGTTGAGAGACTTGGCGGCGCATTATGGAAGGCACTTCCAACAAACTGCACACATACATAATGAACAGCTGCCGCCTACACTCGCTCACTCGAAAGTGAAGATCAGATGAGATGAGATGAAATGGCCAGAAAGAATAAGTGACAAAGAACTCACTCTGGCTGGCTGGCTGGCAACGAACCAACCAACAGCTCATCACCTAACAAATATGCAAAAAAAAGTGGAGTTGGATTGGATATATAATGAGAAGACGATTTGGGGACATCATGCGCCAGGCCAGGCGAGGCGAGGCGAGGCTGTCGAGTGGAAGGTAAATGGGAAACGACGAGTTGGGCGTCGGAGGATGACATGGTGGCGATTGTGTGTGAAGAAGAAATGAAAGCTTCTGAGCAGTCGTGGAGCCAGGTTAGAAAGACTGCAGAGAAGAGAATGAAATAGCTATATGGTACTGAAGTCCTATATTCCACTAGGAACCCAAAGGTTAAATGATAATAATCGAAGGTAAACTTTACTAATATGTCCTAGTAAGTAAGAGACACTGAGAATACTAACTTGCGAGTTAAAATTTAGGAAGGTATATGTGAAAAATCGGCTAGTTAATGAATTTCAAATCAGAACCCGTGTTATACTTACACAAGCCTATATCAAAGCATTTATTTTGTAAAAGAGTAGTATACATAACGGATTGACATCATTGGGAGAACCATTTGAAATAAATAGAATCCACATAGACCACAAATCATGTATATGAAAGAGTCGGTAGTATGATCAGTAAAAATATTGTAAGTAATTTCTATCATTGGTTAACGTGATAAAATCTTCATCTTACACCTGACTGCCTTTTTGACTAGATGTACTGATATGATGAGGTGTGACAACTCGAACTGTTACACAGTAATTGCTTGGTCCTAGGTTGATCTAGATGGATGGAATCATTGAAACACTTTATGTTGCCTTCTTGAAAAATAAATAAATAATATACTCTCTTTATGTTCAAAATTTTTTAGATGTCCATGTGATTCATTATGCCCATTTCGTGTTGTACAATTGGGACGAAAAGTTCCATTATGCATTTTTCGTACACGAGATCGAGGATGGGGTGTTAAAACAATGGTTTCCATTGGAAAGGGAACTTTTGTTGCTGAATACTTAGGAGAGGTATGTTGTGTTTTTTTGTTGACAACTATGGCAGTTTAAGCTAATAATTGGTTGAGATATTCTATTGATCATTGTATATATCATTGTTATGATTTCGAAACTGCTATACGTTATGTTCGCTAACGATGCATAGACATCGAGTATCAGCCATCAACCTTCCACAAATTCTTAGTTGATTCTCGACCCAACTGATTAGTGGAGAAGATACGATGGACGTATAGAAACGTGTATCAGGGTCGAAAGATCGAAGGCCTAAAAACAAAGGAAAAAAAAGTCCACTGTGTCTCTGTCTAACTGTAGACGTCGTCCCATCAAGTAAATTTGGATTGGTCTCTCTCTCCAGACTAGTCATTTCTCTCTATCCTCATATTACCTCCATCTTTGAAAGAATATTATTTGGGCTTAGACTAGGCCGCACTGCTTTTTTCTTGGATCTATCTGACCCACGCAGTGGGGATTTTACCTTTTTTACTGGGAGATCAGTAGTCTTCTCGATATTCTCTTGGCAGACAGGTGCATGAACATGAAAGTAAGCGATCAAGCCGAGAGATTCACCTACCGATCGAGAGTGAGATCTGCGGTGATATCTGGAGGATGACCTATGTACATGTCGTTTTGTGTGTTGGTGGCAAAAACCGTCTTTATGGCTCGCAGCATTATAGTTCCAGCATCGGTGTTGTTTAGGTGGACAAGATTTGACGAAATGCCAGGCACTACAATGCCAGTAAGGCGATGGAGGTGTCTTCCTCGAGGCTTGGTTGGTATGGTATGAGTTACTGGGCCGATGAACAGGCGAGATAAGCCCAGGGTGTGTGTATGCAGAGGGTGATGCGGAGGAATGAGATGTCTGGTTCAGTGTATGTACTTCAGATCCACGTAGCTGACATCAGTCCCTCAGTCTTCAATCACAAGGACTCCAACCGTTCAATTTGCACCTCTTCCACATGGCTCTTATACCAACAATCAAAGATGCCATGGTTTAGCCTAACCACAGGGAACCTTTTCTCAGGCGAAACCTACTTCAGCTAACAGTACACAATGAAGCCAATGCTGATGAGGATGACGTGATTTGTTCTGAACAATAAAATTTACTACCTTCAGCCTACATGAAATCAATTTCGTGGATAGTTCAATCTAAACTTGTATATACAACTGATTAGTAAGGTGAAAAGTGAATCAATTTGATGTTGTTTTAACTCTTGAGGTATTTACTGCAAGAATTTCGTTGATATAATATGTTCAATGATCAATTTTTGTAACTATGACAACTTACTGATTATAAACTGATTACATTAAACCAGGAGCTAGATATTTTATTATTTTTCGGATAAATATATTAACCTAAAGCATTGTATGAACTAGTTTGCAAGGTTATAAACCCATGATTAGGTCATTGGAACCATTGAATCACATTGATTTGTAAGCTATACGTTGATATAACGTTATATTTTGTTTGAAATCTCTCGAAAGTCTTGGATTTCACCTTCTAGGTCATTGTTCTCCACAGAAAGTTTAATTTAAACATCAATACTCTCACTGTTTGACAAAGAAGTGAAGAAGAGTGCTCGCAAAGATAAAAGACACTTCTACGACACATTGGCAAGTGAAGCAGAACAGACTGCTGGTGCGAGAGACCTGACAACAATATATATATATCAAATAACCAGGTTACTATCCGGGGAGAGATCAACTCAAACGAAACCCATAAAAGATAGTGAAGGAAAGCTAGTTAGCAAAGAGGAGGAACAAAGAGAACGATGGGCTGACTACTCCAAAAAGCTCTTGAATTGACCACCACCTGCAACTCGTCGAGAAGTACCACCAGCAACGGCAGAACTACCAGTGAACATATGCCCTCCGACAAAAGCAGAAGTCCTGAATGCCATAAAGTTGCTGAAAATCCGGAAGGCAGCAGGACCAGATGGAATTTCATTAGAAGCACTTAAAACACGCAGATAGAACACCGGACATGCTCACACCACTACTGCAAAAGGTTTGGAAGGAAGGAAGGAAAGGTGTCTGCCAGTTGATTCGAAGAAGGGCTACCTTGTCAAACTTCCAAAGAAGGGAGATCTAGGCCTTTGCAAGAACTGGCAAAGAACCATGCTGCTGTCCACCGCAAGCAAAATATTATGCCGCATCAATATGTGTAAAATTTGGGCACTGTGGTCGAGTGTAATTCCATTTCAGTCTGTTTATTAGAAATATCACACAGTGAAACAGTAGCATTTACTGGATAACGTTTCGGACATAATTTATTGTCAATATTCATATCAGGTAACTCCACAACTTCGAGACAGACTCTACATAGTCCTATTTTTTTCTTGTTCTCTGTGATGACAAGGGTAGTAGAATTTTCCATATACCTGGGACAGGTGCAGCATCATTTCGATTGCATGTGTTTGATGTTGATTCGATAAACAAAGATTCCGTTATCAATCTCTCCCTCCACCCAACTAAGTTAGTTTTCAACACTGTCACCCTATCCCACCCTACTGCATGATTGTGTATCATCTCATGCAGAGCTATGCCGCATCATCCTGGAGAGACTAAAAGATGTCCTGGATTCAAGATTACGACCGGAACAGGCTAGCTGGCTGGCTTCAGGAAGAACAAATCACGTGCGGATTAAGTTGCAACGCTAAGCTGTGCATCATCATAGAACGGAGTATAGAATGCAGTCAACTCCGTACCTCAATTTTATCGATTTTGAAAAGGCCTTCGATAGCGTCGACCGAGAAGTAATTTGGCAGTTGCTTCAAGACTACGCTTTTAGGGCCACAAATCTTTATTAACCTCATTCGACAACTATATGAAGACGCCACAAGCCGTGTGATTGACAATGGAAAGCTCAGTGATGCGTTTGAAGTGAAGTGAAGACAGGAGTAAGAGAAGGTTGCTGTCTACTATCACTCATGATCTTCGTGATTGTGGTGGATTGTATCATGCAGCAGACAACTGTGAGGAGTGAGAAGATGGACATACGCTGGCTGGACCTATGAAAGATCGTAGAAGATTTGTATTTCTCCGATGATGTTGATTTACGTCTAATGTCTCTTCTCTCACAAACTTGAAGATGTACAGACGAAAACTAACAAGTTGACAGAAGAGGTTCTGAGTGATTTTCAGTCATTCGCATTAAGGCGACCTGCTTATATCTTGGTCTATGATTATATTCCATTATATTCTTCTCTTTTACTGTATTTTAGTCTTTTAAATATCTCCTGAACACATCATATACTCTCATAGATTTTTAAAATATTTTCAAACTTTTGTCTCTCAAGCTAAGAACAGAGTAAAGGAAAAAAAAACATTCCATCGGCTAAGAAATGGATTTTTGTAAATGCTCAAAAATACCATCACATTACTATTCCTAAAGATACCTACCTATATGGAATTTTAAATTTCTGTACTGATTGACTGGCTAAACTGCCATCATCAAGGTGACACTGGATAGTGTATTGATTTCTGAATCGAGAATAGATGCTTAATGTAAGACTAAGCTACGCGTTTCACACTTATGCCTTAAATACTGTTGTTATTATTAACACTATGCAGATGTGATAATTATTTCTCTTAATCATTTTGTATGGAAAGCGAATGTGTTGAAATACTCCATGCTGAAAACTACATACTGTATTCAACGACAAGATATATACAAACAGATGAAAGGAACTCCAATAGGATCACCGATATCCGGATTAATAGCAGAAGCAGTGATGCTGCAGAGACTGGAAGCCATTATTCTACTTGTGATCAAACCAAAAATTTGCATTCGTCATGTAGACGACACTTTTGTTATCATTAAAAAGGATGATATAGAAAACACCCACTAACTACCATTCCTAGATGTGTTTTAGTCAGTAGGACAAATGCCGGAAAGCTGGAAACCCAAGTGTACAGGAAGCCAACACACACAAACCAAATCCTCAACTACAATAGCAACAACCCAACAACACACAAAATCAGTTGCCTACAGACTCTATTCAGAAGAGCGAGAACACACTGCAGTACAACAACTTCACGAAGAAACGAAGAAAATTACTTGATGTCCATCCTAAAGACGAACGGCTACCACGAAACTCTATCAGAACATGCCTGCCTATCCCGTACATCATCAACTACAAAGTCATCGACAGAAATCAAAAACACATCATCCTACCATACATAAAGGATATATCAGAAATCACGATAAGATTACTGAGACCACTTGGAATTGGTGTGGCCACTCATCAACTAACAAATTCCCTGTAAACACTGTTATGCAGACCAAAGGATGCAACAAGCAAAAAAAACAAACCGGATATCATCTAGGAAATCCACTGCTATAACTGTAGTCAACACTACATTGGACAAAGCGGCCTCCCTCTTTGCCTTCGTCTACGTGAACACCAATTGGCTATTAAAAGCCACGACATTTCGTCACTCATTTCAATCCACGTGGATAATTATGGACATGAATTGAATTTCGACAATGTAGAAATCTTGGATGGAGAGAGGAAACACAAAGAATATGAGAGAATTCCTAGAAGCTTGGCATTCAGGTCAATCAGTCAGTCAGCAATCAACAGATGTATAGACATAGATCCAATCTATCAACCAATAAAAAAAATGATAAACGACAGAAAGGTGAGAGGTCAAGCACAGGGACAGCCAACAGAAAAGTCTATACAGTCTATCAATGATATAACAATCGAATGAGACAACCAATCACAGACGACATCGTCAGAGCAAGCCACTTAATCACTGATGGAGAGATATTGACAGGTCACTTCATACTGAAGTTAGTGTTGTGGATGGTGTCTCTGTCTAGAAGAAAGACGATGAAAGCTTCATGATTAAACAACTCAGCTCTCTCAGAGAACACAATACAACCAAGGCCATCCACCTGAGCTACAAATATTCTCCATTATACGTATTTTTGTGGAATAAAGCTATTATAATAATTATTATTATTCACATAGTACTAAGTTGGAAGAGATGATGTAAGCGGACTTATTGATAAGCTAGGCAAATATTAAGCTTTATAGTCGCTGAAAATTCCAGCAGTGAAGAATGTTGTAAATCTCCGTCGTCGATTGGACTGATATTATCAATCATTATTAGTATATAGGCTTCTATGCGGATGTCTCGATGTTGCCTGTATTTTCATTCTTAATATTATTGACAGATATTGGCTATGAATGGAATATTATTTGGGACTTGTCAGCTGGATGTACTTGCCTTCTGATGAGTGATTTTCTTCCCATTAGGACTCAAAACCAAGGCCAATCACTTCAAACGTCAGAGCGGCCTAGCCTGGTGCATAACTCTCTGGTGTTTGGTCGTGAGTTTGAACTTTAGTGGGGGAGGGGGGGGAGCGACACCATCATTCACTGGGAGGTAAATACTTTCAGCTGACGAATCCCAAGTGGGACGAAATACGCGTTCTAGATTCCACTGGTAACCACTATATATATATATTACTCATCATGAAGGGTTTGATGAATACTTCCATTTATACTATGTGTATATCTATCTGTCGTCTGTTGAGTGATTTCTGTAAAACTTTCACCTTTTATAGATCTTGACTTTTGATGAGGCTGAAAAACGCGGATTGATATATGATAAACAAACTATGACTTATCTCTTCGATTTGGATTTTGAAGGTGATGCACATTATACTGTAGATGCTTCTCAAATGGGTAATATATCACATTTCATCAATCATTCGGTAAGTATATTCTATGCATTCAAATAATCTTTAACTATCTGTTGAAGCTGTGACTTAATTATTTAAGCCCTTTGACTTACAACCAAGTAGGTCATGCATTCAAACACAACTGTTCACTTACTGATGCTAGAGGAGTTAGTCGGTGGTATCAGTCAGTCGCCCCCCTCACACATAATAGGTGCAGCTGACGACTGTTTACCGCATGAACGTGCTCAAGATTATTAAATGCATTTTGTTCGTTAATTGTTCATTAACTAACTGATTTCTTATCATATGGTTATCTGAGATAGCTGTAGTTTGATAGACTAGTATTTATACTGGATGATAAATGAAGGTGAAATGAAACTTTGAATCGCGGCCGGGTTCGAACCAGTGACCAATGGAGTTTCCGGCCCGATGTTCTACCAACTGAGTTACGATGCCCGATCATTGACCTGATATTTATTTCACTTAAATCACCCGACTACCATGTGAATTCGTGATGCATTACTACTGCTTGATCATATTTATACACTGGTTACCCAGTCAGTCAGGACTTCTCATCCCAATCGACAAGAGCAAAATTCTTGGTGATGGGAGTGAAATAATCTGCTTAACAGTCGAACCTCGTACCTCAGTCGGTGTAGAGCTTCGGGCGGGAAACTCCGATGGTCGCTGGTTCAAATCCCACCGTGGTTCGAATTTTCATTTCACCTTGAATTTCTGTTTAAATGTCTGATGAATAGTCTTACTTTTCTCTGTTGAGTAGCTTTTTCACACTTCTAACATGTAAATATAAGCATATTGACGTTAAAGCTGATGATTTAGGAAAACCTAGGAGCACTGGACAACAGTTGTTTCGTCCTAGTGTAGGACTCCTCAGCAGTGCACACCCATGACCCCGCCCCGCCAGAGATCGAACCCAACACGTTACCATTGAGCCACTGGGTTGGAATCCCATGGTCTGTATACTAGGAAGAAACATCTGTTGTCCAAGTCCCCAATGTTCCTCCAACTGATGTCAGTTCATGATGGATACCAAGCTGAAAAACTTCATTAATTCAGAAAACATCTTTCCAGTAAAAAATTACAAAGAAGTCGTGACTGATTAGTTTAGGAGGTGGATCATGGGTTCAAAAACCATTCCAAATACTGAGGTTTAGGTGAGTTGGATAAAAGTATACAAATTAATGCGCATATTATACCTTTGCTGAAGAACTTCCTATTGATTTTTAGTATTTTTTTGATCTGAAGTTTAGATCATTAAGTGAACGATTCAATCAATTGATTATGGATATTTTCTTTCATACCAATTAGTAATTGTTTGTGAAGAAGTTGATTAATGATCTACTCTGCATTATTTGTAACCTGGCTCTACGGCTGCCCACAAGCTTTCATTTCTTCTTCACACACAATCTCCTCCATATCATCCTCGGACGCCCAACTTGTCGTTTCCCCTTTAGGTTCCACTCGACGACTTGGTGCGTGATGTCCCCAAATTGTATTCTCAGTGTATGCCCAATCCATCTCCACTTTTTTCTGTATATTTGTTGGGTGATAGGTTGTTGGCTGTTTGGTTGATAGGCCAGCGTTTCTTGTTGCTTATTCTTATTATTCTGGTCATCTAATCTTCAGTATCGAGCGTAGATGGCAGCTGTTGATAAATGTCTGTAGTTTGTTGGGAATGCTTTCCGTAACGCGCCGCTAAGTCTCTCAACCATCACAAAGAAGCACTGACTTACTTGACTCACATTAGTGTTGAGAATCCGAATGTTGTTCACACTTTATGCTGAGTGCAGTAGATTTCCACACTGACTTCAGGTTAATGAAGGCTTGTCTTCCTGTCTTTCCGATCCTGATTTTGACATAATCATCCGCGCCACCACGTGTAATTGAAACGATGCTACCTAGGTAGGTGAAAGAGACAACTTCCTTTAGATTTCTCCCGTTGATGGTGATTGGTGCTTCTTGTTGTTGTCGTTGTTGTTCTTGTTGGCTGGGTATCTTCATCACCTCTGTCTTCTCTACGTTCACCTTCGCTGCCTCGCCTCGCCTCGCCTCTTCTGTCAACTTATTAGTTTACGCCTGTAGATCTTCAAGTCTATGCGAGAAGACATTAGACATAAATCATCATCGGGGAAATCCAAATATGTTTGGGTTCGACCACAGTGCCCAAGTTTTACACCTCTCCTAGGGTCTTTTCATCGGTCAAACAGCGTATGCCCCTCTCTCCACTCCTCACAATTGTCTGTTGCATGATCCAGTTCACTACAATCAGGAAGACCATAGGTGGTAGTAGAGGGTAACCTTGTCTTACTCCTGTCTTCACTCCACTTCAGAGGCATCAGTGAGCTTTCCATTGTGAATCACTTGACATGTAGCACCCTCATATAGCATATAGGTACTGTTGAATGAGATTGATAAAGGTTTATGTCACTGAGAGTGTAGTGTTGAAGCAGGTGTGAAATTACTTGTCGGTTGACGCCTCGATGGAATGCGTTTTGAAGGTGAATGAAGTTGAGGTAAGATAGGTAGTTGACTGGGATTCAGTGCTGTTTTTTATGATGATGCGTAGTGTAGCGTTGGAATATGATCTTCACATGATTTGTTATTCCTGAATCAAGCCAGCCAGCCAGCCAGTTAGCGAGCCTGCCAGCGAGCCAGTTAGCCAGCCTGTTGTGGTTGTAATTTTGAATGGAGAGGAGTTTTTGGTCTGTCGAGGATGATGCGGGATAATATTTTGCTTGTTATGGGTGGATAGGAGCATGATTTTGGTGTTAGTTGTTGCAAAGACTGAGGTCAGCCTTGTTTTTGAGTTTGAGAAGGTAGTGGTTGTTGGAATGAGTGGGCAGTGGGTAGGTACCTTTCCTTCCTTCGTTCCTTCGTTCCTTCGTTCCTTGGAAACCTTCTGCAATATTGATGTGAGCATATCCAGTGTTGATGTCTCTGCGTGTGGTTCGAGTGGTTCTGGTGGGATTCCATGTGATCGTGCTGCTTTCCCGACTTTCAGCATGTTTATGGTGTGGTGTTCAAGACTTGTGGTTTTGTGGGAGGGTTTATGTTCACTGTTAGTTGTGTGGCTGGTGTGCTGGTGGTACTTTTGGATAAGTTGCACTTGGTGGTGAATATGCGATCTGTTCTCAGTCATTTTTAATACTGTTTAGATCTTCAAGAATATGATGCCTATTTATGCTTAATTTGGTCTATGTACAATCGTACCTGACTGATCCCGCCGAGCTCGAATCTTACTCCGTCTACGGATATTTGTGCAGCCGGGTAGTATCATCAGAGTTTACACAATCGGTGTGTGTATGGCTTATTGGCTACTGCACGCAGGTGTACATGATTTCTGTATCCATTTTGATTTTTTTTTAATCGATATATATCGGCCGCATTAAGGTTATGAGAATATTTTAAGTTGGTTTTGATCATGGAGTGACACCGAAAAGTCGTGATTAGTGGAGTAAACCTGGTGGTCATGAGGACAAATACTCAACGATGACACTCGGTGATGGTCGTGATATGTCATGAACTGACAGGACTTGGAAATATGAACCATTTGATTCCTATTCAAGTGGCTCAATGGTAACGCGCTGGCCACGGAACTTGAAAGACGTCGGTTCGATCCTTGGCGGGGTTTTGGGTGCAGACTGCTGAGGAGTCTCATTTTGGGACGAAACAGCCTTTGTCCACTGCTGCCAGTTTCTTACTGTTCCTCCAATCGATGTCAATTTATGATGAAAAGCAAGGTAAAATATCTCAAAGTCTGCATAAAGCCCCCAAATTCTTATGAGAATATTCTTGTGAATCCACTTAAATTTCAGTAAATAATGCAGTATTTGTTTCAGTAACTTTCTTACTGATGTATTTGATCAATATCATATGAAATAATTCTTTCCCCACGCCCTTCCCCCCCCCTCGTTGTTTTTGCCCCCTCCTCTCTCTCTCTCTCTTTTTAGTGTGATCCTAATCTCACAGTTCGTTGTGTTTTTATTGAATGTCTTAACACAAAGTTGCCTCGTATTGCACTCTACGCATCTAGATTTATTAGAAAGGGAGAAGAAATTACATTCGATTACAATATGACGGGTAATTCATTTTATTTAATACGCCTTAAAACCTAAGGTATATCTCATTGTTGTGAAATGTAATAAATTAATGCTTGATAAAAAGTCACTTACCTATTAAAAGACCTTGGTTGCATCATTTCGGCGTTACTTTGATGTTGACCTTATGTTCAGCAAGTAGTATCTACAACCATGATTTAAGGAGATGACCAATAACCATTAGGTCTCAGATTCGAGCCCCGTTCGATCTCCTGAGGTTGAGGCCCTGACAAACAATAAGTATGGCTCCATTACCTACTGCACGAATAAGCACAAGTCGACTCATTTGCATATCGCATGCTACGGTACAACCATGGGGATAATGATGTAATCCTGTGGATTTGAAATTCTGTTCTTTCCTTCTGTATGTTATCACAGACGGTTGTAAACTTTATGACTGCAAAATAGAATGTTTGATTCTGATAAATTCCCTTGGAAATTCCATAATGCTACAGCAGATGTTTTAGGGTACAGTGTTTTTATGGCTTGATGGACTCAATCAATCAATCAATCAGTCTGAAGAAACCTGAGTGCTGACAGAGTTGTGAGGGCAGTTGACACTTCCCGACTGCCCACACCGTGGAAGGCTATTTCTTCTTAAGGTACCTTAAAAGAGATTTGTGTGACCACAGAGCCCATCGGACATCTGCTTGAGGCCTGTCACACGAAGCCTTTTGAGTATGATTATTTTGAACTTTTGTGTTTTTGGGGTGGGATGGTCGAAAAGAAACGACAAGTGAACCAACACTGCCTGTCCGGCAGACCGTGGGGCATGGTGGAGTGTGTTATTTTGGAGGCCGACCTTTTCTAACGCCCCCCCCCTCTACTTCCAATGAGAAGACAGTATCAGCATGACACTTCTGGTCATCCAAGGGAAACACCTTACTGCTGTCACACCCCATCCAGCTAGGAGCAGTATGACTTCACCCTCAGACTCCCATCATAGTGTAACAATTGACATACAACGGTAACTGCTTTTCGTCTAACCACTATCCAACAGACCTTTGTGGTATGGTAGGACTTTGAGGGAACAAGCGTTCGACCAGCATAGCTCGTTGGGTCATTGTGATATGCCAGCCTGACCACCACGTAAATGTAGCAGCTATCGATCGGGGCTTGATGGACTACATTCCTCGATTGCCTGAAAGACTAGAAACAGTTTACTGTTTTTATCATCTGACTAACTATTTCATCTGCATCTTTTTATACTATATGAATAAGAAGTGTCGTTGTTGTTTTCTTTTTAGGTGCTGTTGCTGCAGACGGTGATGACGTAAGAGATGATCCTGAAGTAACAGAAATGCCATTATCAGATACACCGTCTAGTTCAGCAACTAGTAATGATAAGAGTCCAACTCCATCCACTTCTTCAGTTGATATCACTCCTGATACAGGTAGTGAGGTAAGTTGATATGTTTAAATGTAAATTATGTCTAACTATTATAATATTATATTCAGCTGATGGGTCCTTAATAGGACGAAATACACGTTACAGAATATTTGTGTAGTATACTTGCCTCTTCGAAGATCAATAGCTTCAAACTACTTAAACTTTACTACGATCTGTATATTTGAGATTTCAACATTCACACTGTTAAATAACCAACTGATATCAGTCATAATGGTAAAATAAAACTGGTACTCATTAGTGACTAGCTTCGAGAGTGATTTCCCAAAGTTCCAATGAAAAGTCGTGACCGGTGGGGACAAAGCTTGATGGTCGTGAGGACAGTAACTCAACGATGACACTGGTTGACGGTTGCGCTATATCGTGAGCTAACAGAAGTTGGAAATATGGACTGTGGGATTCTGACCCCAGTGACTCAATGGTAACGTTCTTGCCATGGAACCTGAAGGTCGTGGGTGCGCACCGCTTAGGAGTTGTATAGTAGGACAAGACAGCTGCTGTCCAGTGCTCCCAGGTTTCCTTTGTTCCTCCAACTGATGTCAGTCTACGATGAATAACAACTTAAAATAGATCCTTTAATATGAAATTATCGATTTCTTATTTTTAATTTATTAGTTATTTGTATCGCTATTCAATTGCTTCATGTCAAACAGGGGTGTATGATAATCCGTTTGTAGTTTTCATCTATTGTCTCATTGACTGAATGAAGTTGAACATAGAGTGTTGATCGTTTGCCATTGATATGATTTGACAGTAATACATTCCTAGGGAATAGATAAACACTTTTGGAATGATTAGAATTACCATCTAATCTTGTGACTATCATCATTATCATTAAATCAGTGGTCGGTACAGATAAATCATTTGGGGAGGGGTGGGAGAAGATTACTGTAGAACCACTGTCTTTATTAACTCCTTCTCTGTTAGTAAATTCGTGATTTGGAAAAAAAAAATCACAACTTGAAAACTTCTATAAGTTTTGCTTAAAATTGAAAATCCTGAGGTTAAATTTAATATGTAATCGACTCAACAAGTAGTAAAATTTGACAGAAGTTTTCCTACTAAATTGGCTCTGTGATTTTAACCATCATCATCATCATTATCAACATAGGACCAGGCATTACTGCGTAACGGTCCGAGTTGCCACACCTCATATCAGCACATCAAGTAAAAAGGTAGTGAGGTGAAGGATGAAGATAAGTGAATGCAGTCAAAAGAAATATAAAGTACGAGAAGAAAGGAAAGAGGAGTGACAAAATAGTGAGATTCGGTATAGCGTTGTTAAGATGAGGATAATGTGTGTATACATCTGCGCCACTGACTTCGGTTCTGAGCCATATCACCTAGGGTCTCCAACCACTGGTTCCTCTTGTCCCGTGGACCCCAACCACCTAGTCTGCATCGTCCTACATGGCTTAAACCAACAGTCAGAGACTTCATACATTGGTGCCATGTTTTAGTCTGGCCACCTCGGGCCTTTTTCCAGCCTGAACCCACCTCAGCCAACATTGTGTGACGAGGCAATCGGTGACTAGGCATACGTAGTACGTGTCCCAACCATCTCAGTCGATGAAGGTTCACAACCTCGTCGACTGACTTACCTCTTCTCCCTAAAACTCTACACCTAACTTCTGCATTACTCACATGGTGACACCACGGAATACGTCCTATACTACGAAGGCAACGGTGGTCAAACACCTGAACCCTTTTCATGTCTTCCACTTTCAATGGCCATGTTTCACAGCCATACAGTAGAACAGAGCGGACTGCTGTGCAGTACACGCGACCCTTAATAGACAAACGAATATCACGGCGGCGCCATAGGTGGCGCAAATTGGCAAAAGCCAATCGAGCCTTTTGTATCCGTGCAGAAATCTCATCGGCAACTAACCCACCGGGTTGATCCTACTTCCCAGGTAAGTGAAGTGGTCAACACACTCAACCACTTCACTCTCTATTGTTAACCGCGGTACCGCTGAAGACCAGTCCTGGAGCAAAAATTTGCATTTGGGTGGTGAAAATCGCATCCCAAACATTCTCAAATTCCCACTCAAAGTGTTCAGAAGACTCTGCATCTTGTCAGCGTCTTCACCTAACAGGACTATGTCATCTGCATATTCTAGATCTAAGGAAAATTCACCTGTGATCCGGTCAACGTCTTTGTAATTAGGTGACGAGAGGGAAACCTCCATAAGAATATCTATGATAAAATTAAATAAGAATGGGGATAGTGGGCATCCTTGACGGACACCACTTGATGAGTATAGCTCCCTGGACAACTCACCATAGGCTCTAACATGCCCACAAGTGTTCGAGTAGAGAGCTTTCAATAAGGTGATGTACTTACTAGGCACGCCTTTCAGTGACAGACACTGCCATAAGACTTCTCGATCAACGGAGTCAAATGCCGCCTTCAGGTCGAGAAATACAGCTATTGTCGGGCGTCTGTAAGCATGCCTATGTTCCAGGACCTGGCGCAGTGTGAATATTTGGTCGATACATCCACGGCCAGGTCTAAAGCCTGCCTGGTTTTCTCGGGCTTGCTGTTCCCGAGCTCCACTCAGGCGTCGGAGAATTATAGAACTTAGGATCTTAGACACTATGTTTGTCAGGCTGATTCCTCTGTGGTTATCACAAGAGGACTTCTCGCCTTTCTTGAAGACTGGGATGATGAGTGACTTAGACCAGTCGGAGGGGATCGTATTTGATTCCCATATACTGGCTAACACTTCCGTTAGCCTGACTAAGAGAACTCTACCACCATTCTTGTATACCTCAGCAGGTAGTCCGTCTGGTCCTGCTGCCCTTCCCGTTTCAGGCTACCTACCGCTTTCTCAACTTCTTCTAGTGTTGGGGGACCTGTCTCTATGTCCCATTCAGGGTCCGACTGGATAGCGGGCAGCGCAATGGTGGCTGGAGGCCAGTTAAACTGTTCCTCAAAGTGTTCTGCCCATCGTCCCAGTCGCCTTCCCTGCGAGTGAATCGCCGATCCGTCCTTCTCCGCTATAACCTCACTAACTGTTGTTGACCATTTCCCCCCAGTCTCCTTAATAAGTCTAAATAACTGTCTACTGTTACCGATCGCCGCTGCCTTTTCCATCTCTTTAGCCTTTGCTGCCCACCACTGTTCACGATCGTTGCGCAGACTTTTCGTCAGTTTATTTTTAAGTTGCGCTCGCTCTTCATTGTACTCAGAGCCTGCAGGGATGCATTCACGTGCATCCATTAGTTTGGAAGAAGCTGCTGATATCCACTGGCTCTTTTTAGCCATTATCTTGGAGTCGGCTACAGTCTCCAGTGCTGCTTTTACAGTAGACTGAAGATGGCACCAAGCTTCTTCTGGATGAGTGACAGTCTTTTGTTCCGATAACTGCCTAGCCAACTTCTCACTGAACACGGCTTTGGTGTTTTCGTTGTCCAGCAGAACTCGTAGTGGTTTTGTTGCCAAATTTTTTCTACGTCCATTGAGACGCAGGCATATACGTGCTCGGACCAACGCATGATCGCTGTCCAAACACGTACTCCAGAAGGAGCGGCAGTCTTCCACCGATCCTCTCCAGCGATGACTAATAGCAATGTGGTCTATCTGTGTCCATCGCTGAGTCGAGCTCGGTGGACGCCAGGTCAGACAGTGCCTTTCTTTATGTCTGAAATTTGTGCTGGCTAAAAATAGGCGGTTATCTGAGCATAGTTGTAATAGGCGATCACCGTTATCTGTACGTTCAGCTGGGATTCCGAAAGTGCCACCTAAGTGCCTTTCTGCCTCACTCAGTCTACCCACCTGTGCGTTGAGGTCACCTGCAACAACCACTACGTCCGAACGTTTGGCTTTCGAGAGGAGGTTAGACAGTTTATGGTAGAACTCGTCCTTCACTTCATCCGAACTACAGTCAGTGGGTGCGTAAGCAGAGATTACAAAGAGACAACGGCGAGTCTCACTATTCCTTTTAGTTCTCACTGTGCCGTTCAGCCTCATAGCGCAGAGGCGACTATCAACTGGGATCCAGTCTAGTAGTGAGTTTTCTGCCCTGGTGCTTAATGCTATACCTACACCTGCAAGACCACGAGAGCTAGCTATCGAATCTCCAGAAACTCGAAGGGTGAATTTTGCAGATTCACCAGATTGGTCAGGAGAGGTCAGGTGAATAACCACACTTGGGTCCTGTATGCGTGTCTCACAAACACAGCACACATCCATGCCCGAGTTGCTAGAGTCTTTGCCAACGAAGCCTGTTGGCCAATTTGACGGAGGGTGCGGACATTGAAGGCTCCAATATGTAATTTGGAGCGTGGTTTAAGGAGACCAGGGATGCTGTTCTGTGGACTCAGATCGTTGTCGAAGGCTGCAGAGGTAGGAGAAATTGAAGATGATGCAGCATCATTAATTAAGAGACGTGAAGGAAGATTAGAAGGTAATGATGGAGGAGGAGGATAGCAGTCAGAAGAAACTTGGGTGCTGACAGAGTTGTGAGGGCGGTTGACACTTCCCGGCTGCCCACACCGTGGAAGGCTATTTCTTCTTAAGGTACCTGAAAGAGATTTGTGTGACCGCAGAGCCCATCGGACATCTGCTTGAGGCCTGTCACACCCAGCCTTTTGAGTATGATTATTTTGAATTTTTGTATTTTTGGGGCCGGATGGTCGAAAGGAAACGACAAGTGAACCAACACCGCCGGCCCGGCAGACCGTGGGGCGTGGTGGAGTGTGTTATTTTTGGGGCCGACCTTTTCTAACCCCCCCTTCCACTGAGAAGGCAGCATCAGCTTGGCACTGCTGGTCATCCAAGGGAAACACCTTACTGCTGTCACACCCCATCCAGCTAGCAGCAGTACGACTTCGCCCTCAGACCCCCATCATAGTGTAGCAATTTACACACAACGGTAACTGCTTTTCGTCTAACCACTACCCAACAGACCTTTCTGGTATGGTAGGACCTCGAGGGAACAAGCGTTCCACCAGCATAGCTCGTTGGGTCATTGTGATATGCAAGCCCGACCACCACGTCAATGTAGCAGCTATCGGTCGGGTCAACAGCCCATCGCCCAACAAATATGCAGAAGAAACTGGAGATGGATTGGATTGGGCATACACTGAGAAGACGGTTTGGGGACATCACGAGCTAGGCTGTCGAGTGGAACTCAAATGGGAAACGGTGAGTTGGGCGTCCCAACTGAGGGTGACATAAAAGAGATCGTATGAAGAAGGAATGAAAGTGTATGGGCGGTTGTGGAGCCGTATTAGAAAAATGACTGCAGAGAAGAGAATAAAACAGCTATATGCTGCTGAAGCCCATATTCTACTAGGAACCCAAAGGACAAATAATAATAATAATAATAAAACCTAACATGGCGTTTTAGTACGGCTTTGTACCGGTTCTTCATTTCTTTGTAGACTGTGATTTTGTTAGGCATCTTGGTTACTTTGTTTACCTTCAGATTTATGTCAGTCCTTATGAATCCAAAAAAAACTAATTTATCTCTTACTATTCCACTTCACTCGTGGCGTCTGTGAGGAATACTTGTTAACACTAAAGTGTACTACTCAGCTGTGTTATTGAGATGGTATCATTCAAGTTGAGAATATGTATACCAAAATAATTCTAACCTATACCAATTGACTATTTATCTGAGTAATTATCATGATTTGCCGTCATACAAGAGTTGTTCAACACCATAGAAATTACCAAGTGTTGAAACATACGAGAAAAATAATGTATTAGAAACTTAAAAGAAACTAGTAGAAGAAACAGCATCTATAAGAGCTCAAAGATGATTCTGTAAGCAGAAGAGATGCAGTAAAACAAATTGTTGAACGAATAAAACATTCAAAAGAGTATGTATGTCACAACAATTTAAGAAAATTTATCACATTTTATGGTCAGCATTCTTGTTTCAGAATGGAATGAAACCATAAATTTTTCTTTTTCTTTCTGGCTCAATTCTAAGAAGTACCTTTTGTTAATCAGACCACCACGATCCCCTGTGAATAGTAACTTACTATTCACAGGCAGTTTAGTATCAGAGTTATTTTCTCCAAGTGATTCTTGGGTATGTAGGTCGTTCCACATGTTTCTAAGAGTTAATCAAAATGAAGAGATCGATTACTAGTCTGCTAGTGAGGAGAATTCTCCACCTGTAATATCTCACACTTGTATTATATCTAACAGTATCATACTAACTGAGGATTAAACTTTCAACCGATCTCCTTTGGCCAAATCTATGATTATGAATGCAGACTTAGATCGTCACCTTAAATACTGGCCTGAAATTTAATGATAAAGTCTACACAGCAGTGTTCCAAAGCTACAGAGTCAGTCAAAATAGTATCCTCAAGTTACGCCGTATTAGGACTTGTTTTGGAGATTTAGTGTTGTTTGTAAGTTGAAAAGAGAAAATGTTCAAAGTTTTTTTTCAAGAATTCGATATATTTTCAGTACAACGTCTACCATCTTTGGAACATTTTGAATATTCATCTAAAAATGTGCGATAGGAAGCTTCGCTAATAAGATTACCAGTTTGATTATCTTGACTTATTTTGATACTGATCTGAATCCTATCAGGATCCAGATTTTCATTACACCGTCAATCATCATGCAGTATGAATAGATGGTTAGTATTCATGATATGTCACGCAGAGAGTTTTGAAGATCTCTGACTTTAAATTTATCGGTTGATAAGGGGTAGATAGTTTGTTAGTCTATCGGTAATCAGTATGCATAGCTATGAATTTTCAGAGTTTTTGTGTTGATTTTTTGAGCTGCCATGAATTGGTTAAGAAAAAGCAATTGAATCCGAAGACGTTGAAATGGTCAAGAGAATCATTTGTTAGCTAGACAAATAGTCAATAATACGTAACACGTTTTACTGGACTTAATAGGTTTCAGGCATTGCATTTAGTCTTTTCAACGTAAACCTGAAGTGTAACAACAATGCTAATGAAACACTCTACTAAATGATAATACGTTCTTAAAATAGTTACAATCTCTTCTCTCTGTCTCACTATGAATAAATGACTACCTAGTTGAAGTCAATCCACCGGTAATAGATATCAAAATTATAGGTCAGAATTATCTAGTCTTTTTCTGGAATGAGAAGTTATTTCATGCTGCGATCAATTGCGACAGTACCACATCTAATTGCAAGCAAAACTTAGTGTTCTTCTTAACTAACCCTCTCAAACTCTGACAATTTCAACACTTTCAAGGAATACAGATCAATGTAGATCGTAATGAAAACTTCTACTATTTCAGACAACGACAAATAATACAAGACATTCATTGGACCTAAAAGCTGACTAGACAAGTTCGTCATCTGTAGGTCATTGGTTTGTAAAGAGATTACTTTCAACCATTCGGTCCCGAGTTCGAAACCCTACCATATCCATCGAGGTTTGAGCAGCCAGGTAGTGTCATTAGCTTTCAAAGAATAGATTTATGCTCATTGCCTAATACATAAGACTACAGAGTGCATTTCGATTTTGAGTAGTGTGAATTTTTAACTACAAATTACTTTGCAGCATCGGAATTAATGCCTTTCCTATTTGGACTGTATCTGGGTTTTACAGAAGAGTCAATGCTTGGATCGCAGAAATAATTGACTTTTTAATTTCATCTGCAAAAATGTGTTACTGAAACACTTACAAAGCAGTTATCCCAATCGGTAGACTATAATCTATATGTTTTGAGGAAAGATTTCAGTTCCGGATGAAATTGCAATGCTACGCATCATTATTGAACAGAGTAAAGAATGACAGTCAACTCCCTACCTCAACTTCATCGACTTTAAAAAGGCCTTCGATAGCGTCGACGGAGAAGTAATTTGGCAGTTGCTTCAAGACTACGCTTTTAGGGCCACAAATCTTTATTAACCTCATTCGACAACTATATGAAGACGCCACATGCCGCGTGATTGACATGGAAAGCTCAGTGACGCGTTTGAAGTGAAGTGAAGACAGGAGTAAGAGAAGGTTGCTGTCTACTATCACTCATGATCTTCGTGATTGTGGTGGATTGTATCATGCAGTAGACAACTGTGAGGAGTGAGAAGATGGGCATACGCTGGCTGGACCTATGAAAGACCGTAGAAGATTTGTATTTCTCCGATGATGTTGATTTACGTCTAATGTCTCTTCTCTCACAAACTTGAAGATGTACAGACGAAAACTAACAAGTTGACAGAAGAGGTTCTGAATGATTTGGATTTCGCCGATGATGTTGATTTATCTTAAGTGTCTCACAAACTCGAAGATCTACAGGCGAAAACTAACAAGTTGACTGGAGGGACGAGGTAGCGAAGACGGGACTTCAAGGTAACGTAGAGAAGACAAAGATGATGATAATGATACGGGACCAACGCCACCACCACCAACAGGAACAAGCTCCAGTCACCATCAACGGGAGAAACGTAAAGGTAGTAGCCTCTTTCACCGCTCTGGGCGACATCGTTTCAACTACAGACGGTGGCACAGATGAGGACGTCAAAGACAGGACCGGAAAAGCAAGACAGGCTTTCATTAACCTGAAATCAGTGTGGAGATCTTTTTGCACTCAGCATAAAGATCCCGGTTCGCAACACTAATGTGAGTTAAGTAAGTCAATGTTTCTATGTGATAGTTGAGAGATTTAACGCGTTACTGAAAGCATTTCCAACAAACTGCAGATATTCATCAACAACTGCCTACGCTTGTTACTAAAGCTCAGATGGTTAGAATAATAAAAATAAGCAACAAGGAACTCTGGAAACGAACCAACCAACAACCTACCGCTGAACAAATATTCAGAAGAAAGTGGGATGGATTGGGCATACATTGAGATCATTTGGGGACATCACGCGTCAGGCAGTCGAGTGGAATCCAGATGGGAAACGGCGAGTTGGGCGTCCGACGATGACGTAGAGTAGATGGTATGAGGAATAAATGAAAGCTTGTGGGCAGTCGTGGAACTGGGTTCAAAAGATTGCAGAGAAGAGAGTGAAATGGAGACGTGCTACTGAAGCCCTGTGTTCCACTAGGAGCCAAACGGATAAATAATAATAATCATAGTGGGAGAACTGGGTATATATTTGCAGTTTAAAGTAACACCTAAACTTAAAAAATGGTTCTGAGATGATTTCACTATATAAGAGATACTGAATTTTAACTGATGACCGATGTCGTGACATGTTTTGGCACAAACAGTTTTTTATGTAGCCTAAATATAACGATGATAACCATAGCGTACGGTAGGTAAAGTCTAGATATTTTATAAACTGGAGAGTGATGGATAGTTACTGGTGAATGAGGGTAACCCATTTTTCACTATGCAACTTCATAGCTTTTTTGATGGGCAGTTGTAGTAAAAACATCGTCAAGATATGTAACAATGTCTGAAACATCAGAAAATATGGTGTTTAACATCTGAAAAATGGTTAATGTTCTACTGGCTTCAAAATATGTTCGAATGACTTGTAAGTGATCACAATGATAGTTATCAACAAGCGTTTCTCTCCATTTTAGAAGAGTATACTTCCAAAGATAAGTATCGATAACATCGGATTTTGCTAAGAATGTTCAGTCTTTTCAGATGATAACGAAGTCATTCATAACTGGTGGTGGTATTATCATGCAGCATTCCTTACTGAGTCCTAAACCACTGACGAATGTCTCCATAATACTCAGAAATGTTGCTAAACTCTACCATTTAGACAGCCAGTGACAATACTGTCTTTGAGAGAAAGGCAGTGACAAAACGTCATGCAATGACAACAGTTCAACTGATCATAGTAATAACAAGTCGTCTGAATTCAGACTAGAGCTTCTTCGAAGCGTTTACATATGATTTAGTGTCTACTTTCAGGCACACTAAACAAATCTTGCAATTTCGACCGGAAATATACGTGGCAGATTTAAACCCTTATCAACTGACCAAGAATGTGATCTTTCGTCTGAATCACGACATCAATGGACATTGTTGATGTTGGTATCTACGGTTGTCTTTGTGGCCAGCAGCAATTTGTCTATTACTTCTGTTTTTTTGTAAAGGCAAACTATGATACTCTTTGAGTTTTGACAAACAGCAAATTAATGTGACGTATCTCAGGGTAGAGCAGAAGGGATTGGATCTTTCTTTATTCCTCTCTTTACTCTGCTAGTGTTAAATGTACTCACAGGATTCGAAATCCCCTTGTAAGACGTCCTACCTTTCTCACTCTCTTCATCTGTAATTCACTATTTTAACATTTATAAAGAAAAAAGCAAACCGGCATGTTTCCACACGAACACAAACTTAGCAAAGCATATGTACCAAGAAATTTACTACACAAAATAATTAAAAACCATCTCGAGATCATAAATATGATATGGGAATAAGAAAAGGTGGGCAGAAATCAAAAAGCGAGCAACTTATTGGAGAAGCTATCAGAGACAACCTTCATTAGTTTTGTTCTACTTCGCAATAACACAGAAACCAAAAGGGTTAAATCATAGTCGCGACTGGTCCAGGTTTCGAACCATATCTGGGTTCTGTTTTGAGCTATTGTGGTGCATAGCTTCTGATATCCTATTCACGGAGCCGAGGTGAACCAACGTACGCCAACCTGGCTCACTTGTATCTCATTTCGTATAACCAAATCACAAAGTGACCACCTCTCCACAGTTACAATCCAGCTGCAAAATCGGTTACGAGATGAAAGCTCATAGGACGGTATTCCTGACAAATCCAAGTTAATAAAGCTATTGTTCCAAGATGACTTCAGTATATGAACAACAGTCTCCATCGTACTCGAGTACACGTTGCTGAGACTCGCAACTGCTTACATAGTGTTCCCATAAACTGAGAACAATGGCACAGTGGTAATGGTTAGAGAACTTACGTATTTACGGGGACTACGAATGAGATTAGTTTTCTGTCGTACTGAATAATAGTTAACGATCGAGAGAAACGTCTCACGCTTGTCGGATGGAACTATTCTTCTTCTCTTGTTGAAGATTGTATCCTTGACTTATTCAAACTTACTCAAGCTGACATTAAACCATAACCAAGAGGTCAAGCGTAGAACGATGAAAATACCCACAGCTCTATGACAGTGTAAGGTGTCGTATTGTATCCGGGCGACCACAAAATGTGTTGAGTAGATGGTGATGCAAAGGTGTGATGACAACCCAAAACGTGCTACAAGTGATTAACACTCTTACCATATCATTTTCCGTTCTTAAGGTATTTTTTAGGTTGGAATTCACACCGAAGATATTTTACAACATAGAGCTTAGCATCGCTGTGTAGCGGTTTAAGCTGGCCTACTTAATGGTATAGTACATCATATTAAGGAAAAAAGAGATGAAAGGGAGTGTTGTTTTCAAAAATCGTAGAAAGCCATAAGGTTAACATAAAAGAGAGTTACCAAGTAACAGAATGCTACATTGCAGTTGGGAATAATATGGGATATGGTTACGGTCCATTCTCGACCATATCACCTGGAATATGTGACCATCTCATCTGTTTCGTAAACCTCAGCCTGATATCACTTCAAAGACTAATGTTTTGATCTAGTCAGACACCTTAAGTTTGTTTCATCCCCCAGCCCTACATCAGTGTACATTGCATGTTGGTATAGAAGGTGAGTTGGCACGGGTAACATATCTCAGAGGGATCTGAATAGATGAAGGTTTATAGCCTCACCAACTGACTTACCCTACCTAAGACTCACCACTTAATCTCTACCTTACCCACACAGTGGTTCTACTACGTTAGGGTGGTTATGCGACAGTAACTGATCAGAGGTGTGAAACCTTATGATAATGTTGAAGTTAATTGACTGTATCAGAGCCATACTGTAAGATTATTCATCCTGATAATCTGACCTCTTGTTAATATTCTTATGTAACTCAATTGCCATTGGCATTAGGTAATAGTTAGGCCCGTCTGTACTTTGAGTTTTTCGCGTTAAACTGTGGAAATGCCTATCAAATGAAATATTTCCACATTCTACGTGGTCAATAACCCAAGTACTTAAGCTAGTTAATTTTTCTAATTGCTTAGATTCTCGAAATAACCGATCAGCGTTAACTTTGACAGAAAAATGCTGTTTATCAGTTTTCTTTGTATGATGTCGTCTTTTATCCTAATGAATCTGAAAGACATCATCGTACTGTAGTTAACTGTTCATCGATTATCAATCCTTCCTATTAAATATTGACTTTAAAATGAAAACAGAAGGAGATTTAGATAGTGACAAACTCTATCTTAAAATATAGATTTAAAAATTGTCGTTTACGAGGTTATAAAGAATCAAGTGAAACTCTACTCTCTTAATATACTTGTCATATGTTGTTATCATTATTATTATTGGTCCCTTGGGTTCATAGTGGAATATAGGACTTCAGTACCATATAGCCATTTCATTCTCTTCTCTACAGTCTTTCTAACCTGGCTCCACGACTGCTCAGAAGCTTTCATTTCTTCTTCACACACAATCGCCACCATGTCATCCTCCGACGCCCAACTCGTCGTTTCCCATTTATCTTCCACTCGACAGCCTCGTCTCGCAGGTCTGGCCTGGCGCATGATGTTCCCAAATCGTCTTCTCATTGTATATCCAATCCAACTCCACTTTTTTTGGCATATTTGTTGGGTGATGAGCTGTTGGTTGGTTCGTTGCCAGCCACAGCCAGCCAGAGTGAGTTCTTTGTCGCTTATTCTTTCTGGCCATCTCATCTCACCTCATCTGATCTTCACTTTCGAGTGAGCGAGTGTAGGCGGCAGCTGTTCATTATGTATGTGTGCAGTTTGTTGGAAGTGCCTTCCGTAACGCGCCGCCAAGTCTCTCAACCATCTCACATAGAAGCACTGACTTACTTGACTCACATTAGTGTTGAAAATCCGGATGTTGTTCATGCTTTATGCTGAGTGTAGTAGATCTTCACACTGACTTCAGTTTAATGAAGGCCTGTCTCGCTATCTTTCCGATCCTGGCTGCTTTGACGTCCTCATCTGTGTCACCACCTCTGATTGAAACGATCCTGCCTAGATAGGTGAAAGAGACAACTTCCTTTAGATTTCTCCCGTTGATGGTGATTGGTGCTTCTTGTTGTTGTCGTTGTTGTTCTTGTCGGCTGGGTATCTTCATCACTTCTGCCTTCTCTACGTTTACGTGAAAGAAGTTCCGTCTTCCTTTGCTGTCCCGCCTCGTCTCTTCTGTCAACTTGTTAGTTTACGCCTGTAGATCTTCGAGTTTATGCGACATCATATATAAACCATCATCGGCGAAATCCGAATCTTCTAGGATCTTTTCATCGGTCCAGCATATGCCCTTTTCCCCACTCCTCACAGTTGTCTGTTGCGTGATCCAATGGACCACAATCAGGAAGATAGTGGTAGTAGTAGAGGGCAACCTTGTCTTACTCCTGGCTTCAAATGCATCACTGAGTTGTCCATTGTAAATCACTTGGCATGTAGCACCCCCATCTAGCATATAGGTACTGTTGAATGAGATTGATAAAGGTTTATGTCACTGAGAGTGTAGTGTTGAAGCAGGTGTCAAATTACTTGTCGGTTGACGCCTCGATGGAATGCGCTTTGAAGGTGAATGAAGTTGAGTTAAGATAGGTAGTTGACTGGGATTCAGTGCTGTTTTTTATGATGATGCGTAGTGTAGCGTTGGAATATGATCTTCACATGATTTGTTATTCCTGAATCGAGCCAGCCAGCCAGCCAGTTAGCCAGTCTGTTGTGGTTGTAATTTTGAATGGAGAGCATGTTTTAGTCCCTCGAGGATGATGTGGCCTTATGTCTCACTTGTCATGTTTTTATTATTATTATTAGTCCCTTGGGTTCCTAGTGGAACATAGGGCTTCAGTAGCACGCCTCCAGTGACCTCTGTTCTCTGAGATCTTTTGAACCTGGTTCCACGACAGCCCAGAAGCTCTCATTTCCTCCTCGCACGACCTCCTCCATGTCACCCTCGGACGTCCAACTCGTCGCTTCCCATGGGGATTCCACTCGAGGGCCTGACGCGTGATGTCCTCAGTCGGCCTTCTCAGTGTATGCCCAATCCATCTCCACTTCTTCCTGCATATTTGTTGCGTGATAGGTTCTTGGTTGGTTCGTTCCCAGAGTTCCTTGTTGCTTATTTTTTCTGGCCATCTGATCTTCAGCAGCGAGCGTAAGCAGTTGTTGATGAATGTCTGTAGTTTATTGGAAATGCCTTTCGTGACGCGCCAAGTCTCTGAGCCATACAAGAGCACTGACTTGACGTTGGTGTTGAAAATCCGTATCTTGTTCCGCATGCTGAGTGCAGAAGATCTCCACACTGGTTTCAGGCTAATGAATGCCTGTCTTGCTTTTCCGATTCTGACTTTGACGTCCTCGTCCGTCCCGCCTGTAGTTGAAACAGTGCTTCCTAGATAAGTGAAGGAGGTTACTTCCTTCAAGTTTCTACCGTTGACGGTGATTGGAGTTTGTTGTTGTTGTTGATGGTGGTGGTGCGGTATCTTCATCACTTCTGTCTTCTCTATATTCACCTGAAGTCCCGTCTTAGCTGCCTCCTCTGTCAACTTGTTAGTTTTTGCCTGCAGATCTTCAAGTTTATGTGACATTAGGCATAAGTCATCGGCGAAATCCAAGTCTTCTAGGTTCTTTTCCGTCGTCCAGTGTATCCCCCTCTTCTCGCTGCCTACTGTTTGCTGCATGATCCAGTCCACCACAATTAGGAATATCATGGGGGATAGTAGGCAACCTTGTTTCACTCCTGTCTTCACTTCAAAGGCATCACTGAGCTTCCCATTGTGGATTACTTGGCATGTGGCATCTTCATATAGTTGTTGAATGAGGCGGATAAAGGTTTGCGGTACTCCGTAGTATTGAAGCAGTTTCCAAATTACTTCTCGGTCGACGCTGTCAAAGGCCTTCTCAAAGTCGATGAAGTTGAGGTATAGAGCTGATTGCCATTCTACGCTCTGTTCTATGATGATACGAAGCGTTGCAATTTGGTCAGCACATGATTTGTACTTCCTGAAGCCTGCCTGTTCCGGTCGCAGTTTTGAATCCAGTGCGTCTTTAAGCCTCTCCAGGATGATGCGGCTTAATATTTTACTTGGGGTGGACAGGAGAGTGATTCCGCGCCAGTTCTTGCAAGCACTGAGGTCTCCCTTCTTCGGCAGTTTGACAAGGTAACCCTTCTTCCAATCGTCAGGTACCTTCTCTTCCCTCCACACCTTCTGCAATAGTGGTGTGAGCATGTCCGCTGTTGTCTCTGCATCTGTTCTCAGTGCTTCTGGCGGTATTCCATCTGGTCCTGCTGCTTTCCCGCATTTCAGTAGCTTTATGGCGTTCAGGACTTCCATTTTCGTTGGGGGATTTATGTTCACTTGTAATTCAGCGGCTGCAGGTGGTATTTCTGGACGAAGTGCAGGTGGTGGTCGATTCAAGAGCTTCTTGAAGTGGTCGGCCCATCGTTTCCTCTGTTTCTCTTCTTTTGTAATTAAATTTCCTTCTTCATCTTTTATTGGTTTCATCTGTGTTGGTCTCTTCCCTGATAGCAACCTGGTTATTTGATACAATGTCGTCAGGTCTCTCTTACCTGCAGCCTGTTCTGCTTCACTTGCCAGTGTTCGTAGAAGTGTCTTTTGTCTTTGCGTGCACTCTTCTTCACTTCTTTATCCAGTGTTTTATACATTGTGCTCAGTTCCTCTTGTCGTTGAGCATCCTTGCACTGGTTTATCTTCTGCTTCACCATCCTCCTCTCCTCTATCAGCTTCCAGGTATCCGTCGAGATCCATTCCTTGTCTTCTTTCTTCTTCCTTCCTAATACTGTTGTGCAGGTTTCTTTCCACATAGCTTTCAAAGACTTCCAGTGTTCTTCTACACAGGTTTCTTCAGGGATGTCCCTCGACGTCTCCCATTTTGTCTTGATGGCTGCTTTGAAGATCTCCTTTGTAGTTTCATCCTTCAGTTTCCGAGTGTTGTACTTGAATTGAGGTCTATCACCAGCTTCCTTGAAGGCTTTTAACTTGATTTCGAAGGTTCCTTGCACTAGATAGTGGTCTGAACCTACATCTGCTCCTCTTCTTGACCTTGTGTTAAGTAGACTGCGTCTCCATTTTCTTGAGATTGAGATAAAGTCGATTTGGTTTTTAGTGTGTCCATCTGGTGAAATCCATGTCGCTTTGTGGATATCCTTGTGCCTGAACACACTGCCTCCAATCACCAAATCGTTGAATGCACAGAATTCTGCAAACAATTCTCCATTCTCATTCATTTCACCTAGCGCCTCTCGACCCATGGTTAGTTCTCTTCCCGTGTTGTCCCCTCCCAGTTTGGCATTCATGTCGCCCATTAGAATTTTGATATCGCCAACTGACGTCTTGTCCAGTGTTGACTGAAGTTGTCTGTAGAATTCCTCCTTTTTCTCTTGCTCTGCATTATTTGTAGGTGCATAACATTGTATGATTGTGACCTTTCTTCCTTTTGAGTTGAATCTTGCTGACATGATCCTGGAGGAGATTGGTTCCCACTGCATGAGAGCCTTCGATGCTCTTGAGGACATCATGATAGCCACTCCCTCAGTGTGCTCGTGGTTGGCGTCTGGGTGACCGGAGTAGATTATTGATTCTCCCGTTGACAGTTTGGAGAGTCCACTCCCATTCCATCTGCTTTCGCAAATCCCAAGCACTTCGATGTTATACCTTCTCATCTCCTTTGCAATCTGGGCTGCCTTACTGGGTTCAAACATCGTGCGGACATTCCATGTCCCCACGTTTACTTTCGCTTTCATCGAGAGAAGACACATCGGCCAATTGGCTTCCCGAAGGCTTACTTGTCATGTTTAGTTCCTCATAATATCTTCTTTCTGTCGTTTTCCCGATGCCTTTTTTATCATGTGTGCTGAATGTAAATTGAATCTTCTTCTTCCCTTGGGTGTACTGTTTTTCATTGCTGGAAACATAGTTTGCGTCCAGCTTGATATTAGTCATGCTTTAAGTGGGTTGTTATTGCAGAAGGTAATAATTTAGGATCAGAGACAGTAGAAACTTAGCACTTTTTCATCAATCTCCTTTGATGAGGACATTCATAATACGGTTTGATGGCAGATGCTTAGATAATTGTAGTGAGGACCAACAGAAGTCACCCGACAAGTTCAGTAATAAAAATGTGTTGTTCAACCTTTCTTATAGGTTTTTAATTACTTGGAGTTAGAATGTAGTCCGTGCCTGTTCATCTACTTGGTCATAGCGATCATCCACTTAGATTGGACGGGTGTGTCAAATTTACTTGAATCCACTTAAAGGATATTCGTGGGGTATATGCAGCTTTTATTTGACTGACTACTCTCTGATCTATATTATCTGCCTAGGTAGAAAATAAATTGTGCTTCAGAATGCTACAGTCGAGAATGCAGCCACCATTTATTGACCAAGTTCTGAACTTAATTCTTGTTGTTATTCAAACTAAACTTTTTAGCCAATAACAGTTGTCTATAAAACTATTGTTCTGATTGGTTGAATGGAGATTTCAATCTTCTCAGTACTTCAAAGATGACATATTTACAGGGCTGGTAAGAATTGGTAGGATGAGTCATATTTAAGCCTTTGACCATAAAATGGGCAGAAAATGAAGGTGGACTAGAGAGTGGGACCTTTTGCTGAAAAATTATTTTAACGTTTAACCAATCAGAGGCATTTCGACAGCAAGAGAGCGGGGGCGAATATCGTAGGTTGCACAAAGGTGACAGTATAAATTGGCCATCTGATTTTTTATTTTGAATGCATTACACTTGAACATACGTAGTTTTATCACTGTTAAGACCATAAAATACTGCGATGAGCATTTATTGGTTGAGAGACAGTTTTGGTGATAGATTTACTGGCTGAGTTCCCCACTGCGGAAAGCGACCACAACGTACGTCTAGCTAAGTCCTGAACAATGAATAGTCTTTCTTGGTTTCTGACCAATAGGATAGTAGAAACGAAGAGTATTTCATTATTGCATTAGTGGTTTCATTCACATGCCGTTGATCATTTTTATCTGAAAAAAAACAGGGTGTTTACCTGTAATTGGGATGACAACTTTTCGTCTCCAAGATGTATTCATCATACCGTGAAACTCCAGTCTTGTGAAATTGCCCCAAGTTAACTTTCTTGCATTTTCCAAAACTCTTCACAAACTGAAGCCAAAAGTGTTATTTAGATCATACTAAAGCCGTTTAACACTTCACTTTTGAGGCAGTTTCTTATAAAAGGTTATACACCGTCTAATCTCATCGACACAATCTCTAGTATTCATGTGAATTCAATCAATAGTCATTTTGGGTGAATAAATACATAGAAACTAGTTTACTTGCCTTTTCTATGGAAACTCAAGTTATAAACTGGGAAACTGTCTTACAAAATAAATACGTCAGATGGAGTTAATCTAAGGTGGTTTTGCCTATCTGTTTATTGGAATACAATGATCACTGATATGGGTTTAGAATTTTCTGTGGCTCATAATTGTTGTTTCAAGGTCTGTATCTTCGCCAAACTCAAGCTTCTGATGCATTTTCCTTCATTAATCCATTGTCCTTCCTTCTGCCGACTGTCATGTTACGTAATATTGTATGCTCTTCTTTCAGCGGAAATTACCGCAGGGAAAATGTATACACATAAGTTGAAATACTTTGTGATACTTAACCTAAATACCTTCAAATTATACATATATATATATATATATATATATATATATTTTTCTCCCCTCTACACCAGGTCTCTTTCGATGGCAAATCTCTTGGACCTAAGGTGAGAAATTATTCTTTATATTTGAAAAAAAATTGAAAGTCAACCACTCTTCTGAAAAATGTTTATTTCTATTACTTGGTGTCAGGACTCGACTTTCTTCAAGCGGTCAACTCGTAGTTCGACTCCCCCTCCATTCAATTTAACGCTGTTGATATGCCATTCTATGAGGAACTAGATTAGGTTGGAAGAAGGTTGAGGGTGGCCAGACGAAGATGTCGATGAAGTCTGAGTCGCATGGGGAGATGTAGACTGTATGGTTGAGGTCCCCGAGATGACAAGAATCAGTAGTTTAAGGATTCTAGGGGATGTGGCTGAGAATCGATCACAGTAGAGCAGATGTATTCATTCTTTGACATCTAATGATTGAATATTCGCACTAACCTTTATCTTCAGATTGCTTATTCTCTTATACAACTCCTTCTACTTAGATATCAGTCTTTTTTTCATCCTCCTGTTTCTTGTATAGTACTGTGAAGTGTAACAACTTGAAACACTGCTCTTTTATGCAAGGTTATATGTGGATTATGTGTATGTGACTGACTGCATTTTGTTCCGTTATAGCTAGTACGACTAAGCGCTACATACTACGTGGAAAGAAGGTGTAGAACGTGGTTCGTTTGCCCAGTTTCGTGTAGTATCCCATCTGTTTTACACTAAATTAACCAGAAATGTTTTGTTTTAACTGATTAGAAATATCAGTAGGATAAAAGCTTGTTCCCGGTGAAGTGGATCTTAAGAGTGAAGTGTTTAATCCTAAGCACTCTCAGAATTTGTTTCACTGGTCCATAAAGCTTGCTACAACTTCTTGTAGTTTAGACATTCAGCTTTCAACCAAATAAGTGACAAGTTCTACTCTCATTTCATCTACAAAGATTTCGACATTTCAGTGGTGGCATGTAATTAGCCGATATATAAAGATGTATATGGGTCATGTTTAGTGTATTGAACTACTAATCCAGTTAGCTTTAAGAATTCGTTCGCAAACATGAAGATTTCGTGTACGCTTCGTTAAGCGCCAAATAAACTTGTCTAATACATAATAATAGCCTGATTATACTTAATGAACATCCTGACATCTTTCTGATGTGTATAATCGTCATCAAACTTGTTCAAAATAGTTGTTAAGCCCTTCAGTGAAGTGTTGTTTAGATTGACTTTAAAGACCATCCTAGCAACTACTGAGATAACCAATTACGTTCCTCTAATCTATTAGAAATTACCTTGCCATTCAAAATTCTGTAATTTGATTGGTCTATTTAGGCCCGAGGTGGCCAGACTAAAACATGGAACCAATGTATGAAGTCTCTGACTGTTGGTTTAAGCCATGTAGGACGATGCAGACTAGGTGGTTGGGGTCCACAGGACAAGAGGAACCAGTGATTGGAGACCCTAGGTGATATAGCTCAGAACCGATGTGAGTGGGGCAGATGTATACACACATTATCCTCATCTTAACAATGCTACACCGAATCTCACCATTTTGTCACACCTCTTTCCTTTTTTCTCGTACTTTATATTTCTTTTGACTGCATTCACTTATCTCCATCCTTCGCCTCACTATCTTTTTACTTGATGTGCTGATATGAGGTGTGGCAACTCAGACCGTTACTCAGTAATGCCTGGTCCTATGTTGATAATGATGATGATTTAGCAGTTTCTAGAGGAGTCTTTGAAGTTACTCGTTGTTTACACTGCCGTTTAACAAGATAATGTTATTCATTGTTTATACCTTAGTCTACAAGGGGGTGGGGGGGGGGAAAGGGAGTGCGAAGAAACCGCTAACCTTGAAATAAGTTGGTTTAAAAACATTAACCATTTAGTGTTTTAGCAGGTTACAGAAAAGTATTATTTTTTTTACACTCTTATGATAAGGCGTAAGGTTTTTGATTGTTGACCTGAGTCTACCCTGACACCGTGTACCAGAAACACGCAGTCAATCATTCAATGTTGATATATTTCTTCTACTGATTTTTTGATTCATTTTATTGCCTTTTTTTCTTTATGTTTTAGGCCTTTTGGTGTTATTGTGTGATTATTCTCTGCTTAAATATGATAATTTAACATGAAACAGGATCATATTTGGAGGCCAAGATATGAAATATCAATCAACTGAAATATTTTTATCTAAAATAATATTTTTATATATTGTTGCTGTAAAAATCTGTAGAGATGCAGCAGTTTAATCATGTTCTTTGGCATGATTATGATGTTTAATTCCTTTGACACTACAGACTGTTTGATTGGTTAACGTAATGAGTATAGGCCTGTTTCCAACTGTACACATCAGCTAGACATCTACGATTTCATGCAATTCTATACAAAAATCTAGAAGTTAACCTTACTAAATACTCTTAGATTATAAGAGAAGAAAAAAAAAAATCTGATCATTATACAAATCCAGTTTTTCACATGTTTCTAACAAACAATATCGACAAAACACAGTTATAAGAGGCAGTTGTAACACTCAAAATTTTAAGGGAAATGACACCTTGATATTAATCTGAGTATGCATAACTATCTATCGTTTCTGCCTTGAGAAAAACATTTGCATGGTATTAATCTCCATGGATTAAAACAGGCATAAAAATTAACCCTACTCTGACTCAATCATCAGTTCCACATTTGTTTAACTTATCCAGATTCATGCAGTTCTAACTATCCATATAGATAACATTATTAGCTGTCTATAACCTATGTTTACTAAGATAAGCTGGTTTTACATTATCAAGATATAAACTGAAGTTGTATTATCTATCCTATAGATATTTTGATCTTAACTTTTCGATTTTCAAAGTGAAGTTAGAGTTTGGCAGTCTTCTTCTCATCACTAGTTGCAGATTTTAACGAACATACCAGTGCTTTGGACAATAGAATGATCTTGTTACCAGTTATTTAGTGGTAGGCACTAAGTTATTACAATTCATTTCTTGGGAAGTGGATCATCTTGATTAAAATCTCCTGAAAGCCGATCTAAGCAGGTAGCAGTAGTGTTACAAGATAATTTCTATGCAAATCAAAGAAGCATTTTAATTCGATATGAGGAAGTAATATCATTCTGCTAAAGTACAGGTGTTGTACTCTGCTTAGTGCGTCCAAAGGAGAAAGGTATAACCGGCGTAGTCCTTTGGTTATTATAGATAGTAGGTGATCCTCCGTGCAAACAGCGTGTTAAAGATAACCTAAAAATAGGGGTTAGGAAAGAGAAGTCATCAATGCATGAAAAGAACTTCCAGTATCCTGAAAGTGTGACTTGTTTCTAAATTAGAATTTAGCACTGGCGGTATTGCACGATTTTATCAGCATACCATGCAATGCCGATAATGTAGAGATCACTGTTGCTCCCACTTGTATCTATAGACAGCATACTATTCTGGCAAACTTAATTATGAATCCTTCCTTTTACTTCGTTTCTACAGTACACAATGACATCTTAATCACTTGACTCGAAAATTCATGATTTAAGCACTTTGTGGTGTTTAAAACCAAAAATATTGCCACTTTATGGCTGTTACTCATGCCAAGTTTGCTTTCCCGCTTTTTTGTTTAAATGGGATATCGATCAATTCAAACAAACTTATGTATCCAATCAAGGATGTTGCATGCGATCAGACTTATTTAAATAAGGCACTTTACTGACATGAATAGCGGATGTCGTATTTGGTTATACAGAAATAGCTTGTGATTAGAAAGTCTAAAATTCAAACCACGGGAAACGACCAATCAGAAGCAGGGTTCTACTGACCAATCAAATTTAAGTACAAACAGTCGAAAATAGGACAGGCAAATCAGAATACTAATGAGCAAATAACATTTGACAGTGCTGTTCTGACGCCTACCACCTTAATTCGTCTTGTAATACCCTCTTCCTATCTAACTGTTTCCATTTTAACATTTTCATTGTTTTCTCTACATCTTTTATTTCCCTCTGTTGCCGAAAAATACAGGAGATGTCACACAACAGATTAAAAACTCAACTGCAGGGTTCTTGGTTAGTCAGAAATGTAAACTAATTTAGCCTAGGTGTCTACAAGATGGTATCGTAAGGTTTAATGGATGCTCTAGTGCATGAATGATTACATGACTACTTCACTGATTTGCTACCTGTATGAAGTTCGTAGAATCTAATTTTTGAACCAGTAGGTATGTTCGTATGGGTGTAGATAATCGCTCTGTATGTTCCTCACCACGTTGCCTTTGTCAACCTATGACACTTTAACCACCTTCGCACCCGTTTATCTAGCTCAGAGCATTGTTCTCATGATACACTTTTAAAATACCCAACATTCATAAGAAATTATGATCACATATCTTTGTTAGGTTTTCTCTTCAAATGCGTTTCATTGTTCTGGGTAATTGGTTCCCATCTGATGGATGACGTGTTCAAATCTCGCCCCACTTATAGAGGTCTCAGGAACTGGGTAGTGTTGTTAGCCCTTGCATAATAGGCGTGACCCATTAGCTACTGCATAAATGTGTATAAGCTTTCTGAGTGGATCTTGGCTTTTTCAAGTGTTATTTAAATAATTTTATTCGAAATGCGCTTGTGTAACTTGCATGGAAGCTAAGAACAAGACAGTTGATGGGAATAAATTCGTTGTAAAGAAATCGGTATTGATTTCATTTTTCCCAATCTAAAGACACCATTTGTTTCGAGAGCAGTGTCTGTAATGAAGAAGGCTTTTTCAATGGAGAGCTTGGGGACATGAAACATACTCGTGTGGAGTATGATTGTCGCTTCAATCTCCATATAATCATAAGTGGAATTCTCTATTTCGAAAATCTAAAGGCTGTCTAATGTTAGTATGATGTAATAATTTCATTTCATATATACTATGACAGTTGAATTCAGTATAGGCTGAAGCCATGGCTCTTTGGTTTATAGATATGACTTTCAGTCATTGGGCCATGGGTTCGAACTCTCCTCCACCTACCGAGGTTTGAGCAGCCAGGTAGTAGTATCATTAACCCTAACACACAACAGGTGTGGTTTATGGCCTACTGAGTGAATTTTTTTGATAAGGTAAATTATTGCTTGTTTAAATGATAAGTTTTGTTTTAAACAAATAACAAACGGACAATGATTGGTTTTGATATTTGGTGTCTTTTGGCACATGTCTCTTATTTCTTTTCTTATAGCAAGTTTTGCCAATTTTTTTTCTTTCTTTTTCTATACTAGGGTCCTCGCATGAAGTGTCTTTGTCGAAGCAAGAAGTGTCGTGGTTATCTGGTCAATTAGATGCTTATTCATCCTGTTCTCAGTGTATTGACCGGTTGCAAATGAAGCTTATTTGTGCTCATTGCATTCATCTGACGAGAATCTATTAGGAATATTCATGTTCAAGATTTTTTTCTATTCCTGTTTTAAAAAAAATTTATATTGTTTACCTATGATTTCTATTCAAAACATGATGTGTATAAACTCGTAAAAGTAACTTAGTATACACTTTGTCTTATAGTTGTATGCTTTGTCTCTTTCTATCAATCTTTAGTTTTATTCAACACTTTTCTAACCAATTCAGGGTGTTTACAAATGTACTTTTCTTAAAAATGTTTCCCCGTATCTCAGTGGTCTCTATCCACCTTTTTTTATGAGTAGATAGCAATATTCTAGGTTCATTGATTCTAGAAAAGAAGGACTTATATGTTTTTATTGTCTATTGTTATTATTATAATTACTCATAATTAAATATTTTGTATGCAAAGATTGACTCATAACACGAAAATGAATTGTTTGTCCCATCATTTTCTAACATTTGATTGAATTTCTTCAAGTGTGTAATCATTTTTTACCATAATATTCAGAGTAAAAGCCCCCAGACAACACATAACTTACTGCTTGCTCAAATACACATTACCAACATAAAAACCACCATCTGTGCAGACCAGCGAGATGCGATTGTGGCTTACAAATGCTGGTTTGATCTGAAGTCAAGCATATAGTCACCTTGTCTACACAACTTGCTGAGCGCAAAGACCAGCTATGATAATTTTGCCATAGTCCTATGACTTAGAAGAAATGAAATGGAAGTTTGTGTGAAGGAGGATTACGTGAGGCTGTAAAGCGGATTTGTTATTTAGCAAACGATTGGTTTCTTGGCGTATTTATACAAATCGTACCGCTTTACTCCAATTTGGTTGGTTAGTCAAACACTATATTCTGATTGGTTGATCCTGTTTGAATAGTTTACGGTCATTGGACCGCTCCAATTTGACTGTCAAGGTGTGATTATTCTTCATGTTCTGATTGGTTGGCGTAGACCATCCATCTGGATACCTTATAGTTACAACTGCGGTGTTCAATACATGTTTCCCTCAATTTTGATGATGTGAAACAGATTGATTAAAAGTATTTCCTCTTGGTCCGAAGGCGTTTCTAACTGTCGAGAAGATTGATGCCCGTCAAGCAGAACACCAAGGAAGTAAATAATCTTTAACCACCGAGTTCTTTCAGGGACAGCAGTTCCGCAGACCGACAGTCTGGTATGGTTTAAAATCATGAGAGAACTTTGGGGACTGACGAGCTGCCAAAAACTGAGATTCTACCATGGGATAGAAAATCCCTAAGAAAGGCGAAAACTTGTTATCTAAACAGCATTTACTCTTCTGACCCTTCGTCGACTGGGTAAAATCTACCTGCGATAGTCCTTCATGTCGCGTTCTGTACTTTGGCGTATCTATCTTGAGGTCTTAGTGTTTTTCACGCCACCGTTATCCATAACCATCCATCCTTATGAAGACAACTGAGACTTGCCTTAGTTCCGATTAAAATTTGCCACTTGAAATAGTGGGAAACAGTTAATTAAGTGCTTTTAATGTAATCGAAATAGTTGCTGGCTATTCATGTTCTGTGCAGTTCACTCATAGGTGCGTTCACTGCTGGTTATAGTATTAGTTAGAAATTCGCAGCAGATTTTTATCAATTGCTGACCACTTCAATCCATTTGCTTCAAACCATTCAGCTTAGTAGAATTTTTATCGATAGGTTGGTTGTCATCTATTTAATTGCATTCCTCAATCTGATGTTTGCTGTATGTATTCACACGTGAATTCGATCACTGTTAGTTAAATGCAACCAGTGTCCATCGATATTTAAGTTTACATGTTTTAATACGGAATCGCTCTGCGACGTAGATGAAATAGGTTATTGATACGGTTAACTAACACTTATGATAGGTCACCAAATCATTCCTTCAGAAAAATGTAGAAAACTCCAACTGTTTAGTTTTTCAATCAATAACAGTAAGATATAGTAGCAAAAACGGATGATCACCTGATGAGTCGCTTAAGCTGCTGATAAGGAATAACATAACCGGCGGAAAATTTTATCTGCGCCTTCTTTCTAACCACTCCTATATCCAGCTTGCCGTCGATTTAACACAAATGGTCTCCACATCTTCGTGCCAACTATGGAACGCATTAGACTGTAAAAAGGGGTTAGTTGGCTGAAACACTTCACTCCCTATCATCAGATGAAGTCCCTACGCAAACTATCCTTGAAACAACAACTTGCTATCAGCGAATGAAAATGCGTGTCGAACATCCACACATCAACAGTCGATGTGGGCAAAAGACTTTATTTTATCAGCGTCTTCGGTGAGTAGAAGCAAATTTTCCGTGCGTTGTAAGTCGATGTGGAAGACCAATGAGAGAACAAATATTCCTATTGAGTGGAATAAGGAGATGAAGCTAGTAATAGGTGTTTGCACGAAGTGGTCGCAGTAGAGGTGGCTGAGATAGATTACTGTGAAGAGGAAGATGGAAGTGAAATGCCAGGAAAGTAAGAGGTATTCGGTTGAGCCTCGTGATGGTGAATTAAGCTCAGGCAAGGTAAAGTTGGTTGGTGAGGCGACTGAAACCTCTCAATGCTTAAGGAAGTGGTCTGCTTTAAGAGTTTAGTATTAACAGGATTATACTTTGTAACTGAATCTTTTTCTCGAAGGATTTCTGTAGTTGTATATCACGCACTGATTTTTGCTCTAGTTTTTTTTCGCCCTCTTATGAACTTTGTTCTAAGTTAACGTTGTATGTCTAAATTTCATGAACTTAGTATCAAAGCAAGCCTGGATGGAAACACATAAGCTATCGAATTTCATCTAGAAAGTGAAATATACCTACTGCGATTAGATGACGAGAAACCTTGACTGTGATTGGCTATTTTCTGTCCAATCAGTGAAGGAGTAATTTTTCGGGTTTAAAATGTTGATTTAGCATTGAATAGATGATTTGATTCTTCATTCAGGGTTAATGTGTTTACCTCTTCAATATTCTTAGAAAGAATCTGATAATAATATATTTCATACAACATAAGTTACAGGAAAACAAACCAGTTAACAGGTTTGATCATTTTGGTAATGTGAACTGACTGCTAAGTACAATGTAAGGCTATACGTTAGGTACAGTTATTCACGGCACATAAGAGATGCCTCTAGAGAAAGAACTGGACTAGTAGCCGCAGATTCAGGGAAAGAAGCACAGTGACAGGATTGTTCATTCTCCAGGAAATCATCACTTTTTCTTAAGATGCTAATAGCAAGAAGTTGGTGAAGCAGATCTGGAATTCCACTATCCTAAACTTGTATCGATTATTTACACTTCTTCATATGGGCCTGATGAGATACTGTTGGCAGTTGTAACCGAGATTGATATCAGTACATTTTTGAAACAAATTCTAAATAAAGGCGAACTTTCGGAGTGACTCTAAGGATAACTGTGTCAACGAATGAGATATCCTGTAAGTTGCCCTATTTTAGCTGTGTTAATAACACTTGCATAAAATGAAGAATCCTGTATGGTCATTCCACCAGTTTTTCGGACTGCCATTAAGGTTACTCTAACGTCAGATTCTGGCCGTTTGTGAGGTGTACATAAAGCTACACTGCTATGGATTCTCATTTCCATTCAACGACGCAACAGTTGCAATCTTGTTACAGAGACGAGCTGCTTAACTCATTTCCTGGAATCTCTGGAGTAAGTGTGACTATCCAGTCACCATGCACAATCTTGTCAATACTAAACTCTTAAAGCAGACCACTTCCTTAAGCATTGAGAGGTTTCAGTCGCCTCACCAACCAACTTTACCTTGCCTGAGCTTAATTCACCATCACGAGGCTCAACCGAATACCTCTTACTTTCCTGGTATTTCACTTCCATCTTCCTCTTCACAGTAATCTATCTCAGCCACCTCTACTGCGACCACTTCGTGCAAACACCTATTACTAGCTTCATCTCCTTATTCCACTCAATAGGAATATTTGTTCTCTCATTGGTCTTCCACATCGACTTACAACGCACGGAAAATTTGCTTCTACTCACCGAAGACGCTGATAAAATAAAGTCTTTTGCCCACATCGACTGTTGATGTGTGGATGTTCGACACGCATTTTCATTCGCTGATAGCAAGTTGTTGTTTCAAGGATAGTTTGCGTAGGGACTTCATCTGATGATAGGGAGTGAAGTGTTTCAGCCAACTAACCCCTTTTTACAGTCTAATGCGTTCCATAGTTGGCACGAAGATGTGGAGACCATTTGTGTTAAATCGACGACATGCTGGATGTGGGAGTGGACAAGAAAAGTTTCAGTGACTTTTTCCAGTTAGTTGCAATTGTTTTGCCAACCATCTATCTGATTGTATATTGAAGGTCAAGCGTTCTCAGAAGCAGTTTGCCCTTTTATGCCACTTCTTTAGAGATGCTGGATGTACGAAGGTTTGAGGTGACTGAAACACATTACTTCATAGCATCGACCAGATGTGGTGAAACCATCAAGAAAATAACATGCAACCCTGCGTAAAAAGGTTAATTTAACTCGCACTGTTGGTAACCGTGATCAACTATGGTATTTTGAGCACATGTTGAGTGTGTCAGCCTGCCATGAATGTCTGTGTACGATTAGTTGAAGGAAGAATGGGTTAGAAAGTGTCATACTGCGTTTCAAGGCAAAAATTTTGCGCGAAACGTCACCTAGTAATGGTGGTGTACCACCATGTACAAAGTCATTTAAGCCAGTAAAACCACACAAGTAACGAGGAACAGGTCTTAGTGTAGCTGTAGTCTGTGATTTTCACTGTTGAGTCAAGCCATTCAGGCAGATAGTAGTTTGGATCGTTGGTGTCAGATAGACAGCCGAAATCAGTAGGCGCAGGCTCCAGGTGATATGATATGCCGCTGATGGCAGTGGTTTTGATGCCTCTGCAACTTTGGTTCATCGTGTATGTTATGTAGCCCTGTGTTGTTTGCCTTATATCTTCATCATTTAGCTTTAGGTCTTTCTGAGATGTCTGCTGATATTACCTCTTTTTCTTCTACTTGCTTCTCGCTGCATTGTTTTCTCATGTGATAGACATTTTACCTATTCTGATAGACGTCCGTTTCATAAAGGTAAGTAGATTTTGGAGCAAATTCGTAACCTCGTGCTGCTGAGGCACTGAAGTAAATAATACTCATGTTTTTGAGGAAGATTAAATCGAAATGATTGTTCAGAACAGGATGTATATATGGCCTATTACATGAACACATTACAACATATGTTCCTGATGCCTTTAATAAGAGTTTTTAAGGTGTCGATTTTAAAGAACAAATCAAGGGCAAGTGTAGGTACGCAATAAACTTTGGTTTAAGTCCAAGTGAGTGGTATTCCACATCATATGACTGCTTCTAACGCGATTACTTTGATTCCTTGCATCAAAATGAACTTCTCTTCTAATTCGTTAGGCTTTGTTTACGCTTGCCATAAACCTGCTCCGTTGTTTCTGCGGTAACCCTGCAATAATCCAAACTGTATACCTCAAAGATCATTAGGATCTCTGAAAACAAGATGTAGATTACTTTTCCGATTTTAGTCAGGAAAAATGAAACGATTCAGGTGAGGAAATGTGCCTTTGCAAATCTCATTCCTGCACGATCATATCACTGGTCATAATGAATAGATGCATTCGACAGAGAATAAACAAAGTCCAAATGACTACCATCTCCACCATCCTGCTTATCAATACCATTCACGCCAATCAAATTCAAGTAAACTTCATGCGAACAATTCATTGGAAGAAACCAACCAATCAAATCACTGCATCCACCTCTTATCGCAATGAAAATATCTAAGCCTATCACATCGGAAATCCACCCACATGGTTTTGCATCTGCCAATTAGAGGAGATGGGTGGCAAGATATCAATTATAAATACGGGATTGGATTTGTTTAACTTCACCTCTCAACGAAACATCTGTAATGATGTGAAGTTTTGAAGTGAAATGGCTATTGACGAAATGTTTGTACTTCCTGAATTTTTGTGGTGACGGTATTTATGACTAGAGACAAAAAGTTGCTGTAGACCTATTTTCAATCATGTTAGTCCCAACCCCCGGACAATTTATGCAAGGTATTTGTATATTCAACGGGATTACTAACATTTCAGTGGAATAACCCAAGCCTGCTGTTACTTTTTTAGAGGAAGTGAATTCGTTCTATTTCATAGAACTAAACATCTTTGCCACTTGAGAAAAAAATATGCCTTTTCGGAGTACACTCAGCATAACTCATGAAATGCACAACTGGAAACAATTACGCTTCATAATTGATCGGGAAATCTGAGATCAGAATTATAAAATATGCAATCTAGAAACGTGCTTTTGGTTGTCTTACGGTGGAATATGTGTCTTCTTGGAGTAATTGCTGATGACGTCACCTAGCTAGGCGGTGAAATATCAGACTTTGAGCTTTAAAGCCAAAAGATAAAAACTCACTTCATAAGAAAAGTATCAACTACCCTGCTATTATTATTATTATTATTATTATTATTATTATTATTATTATTATTTGTCTCTTAGATTCCTAGTGGGACGTAAAGCTTCAGAAGCACATCTCCGTTGCACTCCTTCTCTGAAGTCTTTTCAACCTGGCTCCACGACTGCTCACAAGCTTTCATTTCTTCCCCACATGATCTGCTCCATGTCACTCTCCCATACCCAACCCGTCTTTTCCTCTTTGGATTCCACTCGAGTGCCTGGTCTGGCGTATGATGCCCCAGTCGGCCTTCTCAGTGTATGCCTAATCCAATCCATCTCTACTTCCTTCTGCATATTTGTTGGGTAATAGGTCCTTCGTTGGTTCATTGCCAGAGCTACTTGTTGCCTATTCTTTCTGGCCATCTGATCTTCAGTAGAGAGCAAGCGAGCGAGCGTAGGCAGCGGCTGTTTATGAATATCTGTAGTTTGCTGGAAATGCTTTTCGTGGTGTGCCAAGTTTCTGAACCATATGGAAGCACTGAATTGACTTTGGTGTTGAAAACCCGGATGTTCTTCACGCTTTATGCTGAGTGCAGTGGAGTAGATCTCCACACTGATTTTAGATTAATGAAAGCTTGTCTTGCTTTTCCGATCCCTGGCTTGACGTTGTTACCTGCTCTGTCGCGTGTAGTTGGAACTAAGCTGCCCAGCTGTGTGAACGAGACAACATCTTTTAGGTTTCTCCCGTTAATGGTTATCGGTGCTTGCTGTTGTTGTTGTTGGCTGGGTATCGTCATCATCTCTGTCTTCTCTACGTTCACTTAAGGTCCCGTTTTCGCTGCCTCTTCTGTCAACTTGTTAGTTTTGCCTGTAGATCTTTGGGTTTGTGCAACATTACACATAAATCATCATCGTGGGCGAAATCCAAAACTTCTAGAGTCTTTTATTCGGTCCATCTAGTGTATGCCCCTCTTCTTGCACCTCACGGTTTGCTGCATGGTCCAGTCCGCCACAATCAAGAAGATGATCGGTGATAGTAAAAAGCCTTGTCTCACTCCGGTCTTCACTGCAAAGGCATCAGTGAGCTTTCCATTGTGAATCACTTTGCATATGGCGTCGTCCTATAGTCGTTGAGTGAGATTGATAAGGGTTTTTGGCATTCCGTATTGTTGAAGCAGCTGCCTGTCAAATAACTTCCGGTAGACGCATCGAAGGCCTTTTCGAAATCGATGAAGTTGATGTAAGATCCAGGTGTCTGGGATTCTATGCCTCGTTCTATGATGATGCTTAGTGTAGCGCTGTAATATGATCCTCACATGATTTGCTCTTCCTGAAGCCAGTCACCAGCCTGTTTCGGTAGTAATTTTGAATTCACACTATCTCTCAGTCTCGCCAGGATGAAGCGGCTTAATATTTCGCCTGGGGTTGACAGAAGGATGATTCCTCGTAGATTCTGGCAGAGACTCTCCTCTTTAAAAGATTGACAAGGTAGTCAATCTTCCGATCACTTCCTTCCTTCCTTCCAAACCTTCTGCAGTCGTGGTGTGAGCATGTGTGCTGTTATCTCTGCTTATGTTTTCTGCGCTCCTGGTAGGATCCCATCTGGTCCTACTGCTTTCTTGGATATCAACAACTTTATGGCGTGGCACTCGGGAATTCAATTTTACTTTTGTCAGAGGGTCTGTGTTCACCAGTAGTTCTGTGGTTCCTCGTGGTATGTCTGGAAAAATTGCAGGCAGTGGCCTATTCAAGGGTTTTCTGAAGTGGTCACCCTATCGTTTCCTTTGTTCTTCCTCTTTGGTAACCAGCTTTCCTTCACTATCTTACATTGGTTTCGTCTGCGTTGATCTGTTTCCGAATAGTGACCTGGTTATTTGATATGACGTCGTCAGGTCTCTCCTAACAGCGTCCTGTTCTGCCTCAGTTGCCACTGTGTCATAGAAGTGTTTTTTGTCTTTGCGCGCACTCTTCTCCACTTCGTTGTCCAGCGTTTTGTACTTTGTACTCAGTTCCTCTTCTCGTCGTTCATCCTTACATTAGTTTATCTTCTGCCTCACCATCCTTTTCTCCTTGCTCTATCATCTCCAATGTGTCCGTCGAGATCAATTCCTTGTCTTGCCTTTACTTCTTCCTTCCTAACACGGTTATGCAGGTTTATTTCCACATAGCTTCCAAAGAGTTCCAGTGTTCTTCCACACAGGTTTCCTCAGGGATATTGCCTAATGTTTCCCATACTTTCCTGATGGCTGACGTGAAGATATCCTTTGTAGTTTCGTCCCTCAGCTTCTGTACTGGGTGCTGAACTTGAAGTGTAGTCTGTTACCAAATTCTGTGAAAACTTTCAACGTGGTTTTGAAAGTCGGTTCGTTGCACTAGATAGTGAGTGGTGCGGACCTACATCTGCTCCCCTTCTTGGTCTGATCTTGTGTCCAGTAGGCTACGTCTCCACTTTCTTCACATTGAGATGAAGTCGATCTGATTTTAGTGTTCTGGTGTCTGGTGAAATCAAATCCATGTCGCTTTGTGAATATCTTTGTGTTTGTACACACTACTTCCAATCACCAAATCGTTTAATGAACAGAAGTTTGCAACAGGTCTCCATTCTCATTCATTTCCCCGAGTGTTTCCCAATCCATGATGAGCTCTCTTCTAGTGTTGTTCGCTCCCAGTTTGGCATTCATGTCACCCCACCCATTAGAATTTTGATGTCGCGATCTGCGGTGAGGTCTTGTCCAGTACTGATTGCAGTTTGCTGTAGAATTCCTCCTTTTTCTGTTGCTCTGCATTATTTGTAGGTGCGTAGCGTAGTGTAGTATTACATGATCGTGACTTTTTTCCTTTTCCATTTAATCTTGCTGTCATGATCCTTATTCTGCAGGAGGAGGTTGGTTTCCACTGCATGAGTTAGATTTCGATGTTGTTGGGGACATCATGATGGCCACTCCAAAACTCAGTGTGTTCGTGGTTGTCGTGTTGTCTGGGTGACAATATCGGAGTAGATTACTGACTCTCTGGGTGACAGTCTGAAGAGTCTGCTTCCGTTCCATCTGCCTTCGCAGGTTCGTAGCACTTCTATGCCATGCCTTCTCATCTCTTTTGCAACCTGAGCAGTCTTGCTAGGTTCGAAAGGTGTGCGGACATCCCATGTTTCCGTGCTCCTGTTTGCTTTCATCCAGAGAAGACACATCGGCCAAATGGCTTCCCGAAGACTTTCACCAACCGCCATCCCCTAGCCTCTCCGATTCCTGCTAGGAATAATATTGTTTTTATTTTTTATATTTTGTTTGTGCTTTGAAGTTTCTGTAGCGGTTGGATTAGTTTTACGGTGTAGGGCTGCTGGCCCTACCTTCCCAACCTTCCCTGCTTATTTGGGCTTAGGACCGGCTATTAACTAGTGGACTAGTTAACTATCCCTAAAATTTGTTTGCATCGCAAGAAGATTTTGGCTGTGCCATCTTAGAAGAGCGAAATTAAGCCACTCGCATTACCAGTGAAACTTCAAAACACCTTATTTCTCTGAAGCACAATAGAAAAATATGGCATCGTTTCTCAAGCTGTAATCACCAGGCAGACCACAATTCCTCTGCGTTGGATCCAATACTTAATATATACATTTATGCAACGTGGGTTTTGGTGAAGGAAACTTCTCCTCATTTTTAGAAGTGATACGGTAGTGTTTATACATAAGTTGTGGGTACACAGTTTGAAACCTATCAACGGAGAGATGGTGTCCCAACCGGATCCCCATAAGGTTCACTGTTAGCTGATTTCTCCCCAGCAGGCCTAGAAAGTAGTGCTGAGTTGCAAACGACTGGAAAGCTAGACGTCTATAGAAGGTATATGGGCAAAACTTTTACTGTCTATGATAATACCCGTGATTTGCAAAGCATACTGGGAATGTTTAATGACTGTGATCCATCAGTTAACAAAGCCTTGGAGAAGGAAGGGATTTTAAAATCTCATTTGCTGAAGTAAAAGTAACAAGAACTGGTCTCTGAATTGACCGATCTACAGGAAAACAACGTCAAATGGGCAAGGAACAAGCGTCCATTGCTTTAGAAGAATATGGTTCCTTCTCTTCGTCAACGTGTTTAAAACACGTGCACGGAAGACGGTGTACGGAATGAGCTAAAATTATTGAAACGAAGCTTCATGGAAAAACGGTATTCACCACCTTTTAAAGAGTGTAGTAGTAGGCAGGTCAAAAAAATTTAGACACAACAAACGTGCCAAGAAAGATCTGGATCGACTTATAATTTGGAGGTAATATTGAAAATGGAATACTTGAGAACCATTTAACAAAGTCAGTCAGAAAAACACTCTGTATCGCGTCTCTAAGAGTTGACGATTCCAGCCACCATTCTGTCCATCTTAATGATTAAGAAATGTTGCCTCTATCTTCCACCTCAGTGTTCATCTACACGTTCACCTACTCTTGTGGACCTGAGTACATGAAACGTTCATCGAGAAACATTTCCCGTCGCGTTCAAGATCATCCCGCAGCACAGCGTATCAGAGTAAAACGTAGGAGCATAAATGCATCATTCCGCCAACATATAGTTGACAATAACCATGCATACTTGGAATCATCCCTCGACATTATTTACAGGGTCAGGTCAAACTTATTGAAAGGTCCACGAGTAAACCTTCTTTGTCTCACGGAAGCCTTGGTGATACATAATTTTAAATCAGAACTATATGTACAAAAATAGTTTTTATGATACCTTTGAATGTCCTGGACACAGTATGCCATTGCGATTGCATGATTTTCAAGTCTAGCTCTTCCTTACTTTCATTTTATTCCATTCCAGTCCATTTTATTTTATCATAACGGTTTCACTCTGTTGACGCCTGTCATAATACACTTCGTCTAACTGTTATTCACATTTGCCGTTCCACCTTATCTTCACTCAACCACTCTTGAATGAAATCATGCGATATCTATACACTCATTAGCCTCTTATCTTTCGTCCTTGACTTACAATCTCTTATATTTTTCAAATGAACCTGATAGTTTATGAAGTATTACCCTCGCTCATAGTAATGTACTTTAAGATTCCACTTATTGTAGGCATGAAACTTACCAGCAAATTTATGTGGAGATTTTTCACTTGAATACATATGAACAAGATATTATTCACTACACTTTGGAAAGCACGCTTGTCGGAACCGTTACGTTAATATGACACTTGAGAATGTCCCTAACTGATCGGTGCTAAGTTTCAACCCCCCCTACTATCCTGGCACCTACATAACAAAGCGACATATAAGTTTCTCAGTTCTATTTATCGGCGTGACAGTTTCACTATACAAGTGGTGCACCTTTATCAAATTAATCTCAGTTTGCAGTATCTGTTTTTCATTTTCTTTGTGCAGTGATCATTTTTGTCGTTTACCCTTTTATCAAATTTTCCAAGGCATTTTCTGCTGGCGTCTTTTGTTGCAGGTGAAGTCATCACTAAACCAAAAGCCAAGGAAGCATGAGGATCGAAGTCGAAGATTTATTCCGCGAACCTAATGTCACTATGGAAAAAACCCCAAGTTATCTGCACATAATCAGGAGTCACAGCAATCAGTGAGCGCACTAGGTGAGTTTTGCTTTTGGTGAGACCATTAGGTTGTCTAATAGCCCCGCAAACCCAGTAGGGAGAAGTGGGAGGTATCGATCAATCAGACCGTTAAATCAGCAAGATGTAACTGAAAAACATTCCATCCTGATGCTGGCATTCATAGTCTCAACGAACATGCTCAAATAAAGGCCCACGATCAAGCATTCACCCATGGTGCGTTATACTACTAGTTCACAACATATCAGTAAGGTAGCCTACGCATCTCGGTGCATCGGCACGCTACGACAAAAGTTTAATACCTAGCCGGCTACCAACTTTCCTCTCTTGGTAGCAAACTCATGGATATGTGGTGTTTGATTGTATTTCTTCCCATTTTGATCGGATTGTAAAACATTTGTGTCCATTTCTTGTCATCCAGCTCTGTGTGGCGTCTCTACCAATACACAGATCACAGAACAATTATTCATTCTTCATTTGTCTTCCAGGTATTCGCCGGTGAGTCCTGTAGCAGTAAAATATTCCTCAAACCTATTGGTTTAGACTTCAACAAGTTTCCTCTTTCATGTTGACTGATAAGAAGTTAGGGAGAGAAAAGAGTAGTCTGAGAATAGATCAATCAAAGTGTGTTTTGCGTTAATCGCTTCTGCAGTTAAACTGACAGACGACCGGTCAGCCAATGAATATCAAGGTCTTAAACGCCAAACTCCTTATATATTTAGACATGTATGTTATGTTCATTGACTTGGGTCTTCTGTTCAAATACACGTTCTACCACGTTCACTGTGTCTTCTCTACTTAATCGGCCGGGTCAAGAATCAGGAATCAAAGTTGGTGGCCACTAACGAATGTCCGTTCATCGACAGTAGCCATAGCAGTTTTTAATCAAAACACCAACTTCGTGGTTTCAGCGAATCGGCTATACTTAAGCTGTACTCGCTTAGCCGTCAGCTCATCTTTTTCTCTTTCCCTTTTCCCTTCCAGATCCTCGTGGTCGCCAGAAAACTCACAATACTCTATGCACCCCCTGCAACAACTTACCTATCTGCAGGCCAGATGAAAACGTATCAACAATTGGTCGATACGTAGACCCTACGTCTACTTCTGCCTTCACAAAGCTGATGGTGATGAATAGTCACAAACTGTATATTTTCAACAAGGACCTTACAAAGTCGCGATACTTCCCAGAGACGCACGTTAACTGCAACCATAGTTGCCAGAAATAGCTCACAGGTAATTAAATGGACTTGCCATCTTGTTAACATTGGTGCATAATTTAGCGTCCTTCTTGAGGCAATGGAGTAGTGCCATCACTGGTCGTAAGTTAATCTACAAGTGACCGATCGAAAATCAGTCACAGCTTTCGAAAAATAATGTGCCTTCTGCAACTCAGGTTAATGTAGACCTAAACATCCGATTTAATTCTAGCTGGTATATCAAAGCTCATCATGGACATCCATCTGCTTAACCACCACGGCCAACTCATGGATATCAGTCAAGAGATTACAGATATCAAAAAGAATCTATCTGTTGATGGAGGCAGCTGCGTAGGTTCAAAAATGCTCACCAAGCCCTCGATAAGCTTGGAATGGTAAACACTGAATTCCACTATGTAATGGAACCAGGCATTAATGGCCATCACATACCGAATGGCTGTTTCCACTGATGCGAATAGTATGCTTTCGTAAAATTCTTCCGAAAGAAACATAACGACCGGATCTTTGGGCTTGTAATGTACATACCTTTAGTCAAAAATTGTTTAGCCGGGAACTAAATTTAGTAGTTTTTTAAATGAGTCACTTGCATTCAGCGATTTGGGTACTCATGAAATAAAATGGCCTTAAAGAGGTAACAATTGCCGTTTTCACGTGGCTTTCTGACAAAATACACAACAGAGGTTACACATTGGCCAAACTGATTTTATAGTGCTACTTTCTCATAAAGAGATGGTTGTATTTTAGCTGTGCATGTTGCAAGCTTCTGGCTCTAATCTGTCTGTTATCGTTGGAGGCCAATCCTTGTTGCCACATTGTGGAAGCGGAAAAGGTTACCGGATACGTTGGGATACCCATACGATAAAATAAGTTGAGGAAAAAATATTTGTAAAGAATAGACAAAAATGTATTGTTGTGGCAAAAAGGAATGTAGCGAGTTTGAAAGTTGTCATAAGCATTGTAGATAGAAGGGGAGATCGAACGGGTCAAAAGATCTCACCCCATTCGGAAAAGTAGCAACATGCGTGAGTTGCGAATGTACACGACTAAAAGTAGTTCTGGAGCAACTTTTTGGTTCTTGACATAAAAACAAATCAACCGAATCATAAGTACTGTGTCATTGGCCATTCAACTTCAGCGTTTCACACCATCACAGATACTTCGTTGAGAGGTGAAGTTAAACAAATCCAATCCCGTATTTATAATTGATATCTTGCCACCCATCTCCTCTAATTGGCAGATGCAAAACCATGTGGGTGGATTTCCGATGTGATAGGCTTAGATATTTTCATTGCGATAAGAGGTGGATGCAGTGATTTGATTGGTTGGTTTCTTCCAATGAATTGTTCGCATGAAGTTTACTTGAATTTGATTGGCGTGAATGGTATTGATAAGCAGGATGGTGGAGATGGTAGTCATTTGGACTTTGTTTATTCTCTGTCGAATGCATCTATTCATTATGACCAGTGATATGATCGTGCAGGAATGAGATTTGCAAAGGCATATTTCCTCACCTGAATCATTTCATTATTGATGGCTGAGTCTGGAAAGTGGAGTTCGATACCGTTTCTACCGATCCTGGTGACCTTAAAATTGCAGTGTTTCGTTGGTCCTGACCAAGCATTTTCTTGTCGGTTGTTTTTATGTCCACGCACTTCTGATAACATACACCACGCCAACCTTAAACACCATCGCTTTCATTTGAGAATGCCTAACATCTGTTTTCTGCCCGTGGTGATCCCCCTTTCTGGATTTACTATCGGTAGCCTTTGCATCAAGATTGAAGGCATTGAAAACATATTTCGCGACACATTCAGTAATCATCTGACGCATATATTCTTTTTCGCACCATTTCGTGAATCAATTCCCCCTCCTCCTTCTTTTCACCGTAAGTAGCACTTGCTGCACTGGCTCTGCAGAAATTGAGTGCTTAAATTGTCCCACCTCCTGCTCTGTTTCTTGAAGCTGACATTTGTTGCTTGTAGGTGATAACGCATTTCCTTGAAGTACTCTTGAAACTCATCTGCGGTGGCATGCTGGGGTTTGCATAAGAGAAATGCAACTTCCACTTCCAGATGTATTTCAGGCGCTTCACTTCCTATTGCGCGAGGGTTTATTTGGTGACCTCTGCAGTTGGGCTTCTACATTTCAGTGGTTATCCTACATGCAATTCCTCCAGCATCTGACCTGAAGTTGCAACTGCAGGCTTCTTGACCCCATAGGGATACAGTGTTGTGGCCTATTTGAAAACTTTACAAACCCTGGACTTATGCGTTTCTGTCTGTGAAGTCTCTTTGGGTTGAGAAACACCATTCTTCCCACAAATATGATTGCATAAGTTTTACCAAACACATTCTTCCCATAATATAAGAAAATAGTGCTACTGTAAGGAAAGTCATAGGAAGGTTCTTGCACACTGTTTATACAAATCCTCATATCACCATGGAAACATTTACCTACTGGGATGTTTAGTGGAGGGAACCGAGCAAATACACTGTGAGTTCGTACGTGAAGGTTATAATGACGCACCGCTGTAAAAGTTGGTTATATCTAAGAGCCATGCATAATTCGATGATTCCAAGAAACGACTACTGAATCTTTAGTGTCTTTTCTGACAGATAAAGGTTTCCTCGTACCCGGCATTTCAAATCATTGAATACGTGGTCAACAAAATTTGTGGCATTTTTGATTTGTTCGAGAAATAATGATCCATAGAATAACCCTATTTCAAGAGCTTCCGTTGGCCACCTACTCTTACGTAGGTTGGGAAAAATACGTAGCCTAGGCTGTTCTCTACCTAAGAATTTCATTCAGATATATCACGATGTAAAGCTGCGAATGTTTGTTGAATTTGTCTCAAGTCTTATGCATTTGAATACACCTGTAAACTGGTGTCTCTAGTAATAACTTAATTACAGTTGAACAAGAATCTCACATCTTATTCCCCTCGGAGTTGACATCTATTTTCGTGGAATATGTTACTTGTGTGGATTTCGATGTACCGTCGAGTACTTTTGACACAGATGATCTAAAGACGAAACCTCAAGCACAGCAACAGGTCTCTGATTTCTGGTCCGTCACTGATGCAGCGGAAATATGGACGAATAACTAAATCCAAGAGATCTCTTTACCCATCGGCAACACATTCATGACAATGCTATACAACAGATTTCTCTAGTACTTTATCTTGTATGAATCCATCTAATGGAAGACAATTAACAGCCAATGTATCTCCTTGACAATGCTACATACTTCAACGTGAAATCTATGAAGGCTTCAACATGCGTAAAATCCACCACTATCTAATGACGGTCCTTCCAATGTTTAATTGCTTGCACCACAACAGATATCCCTATTGCTTTCAATCTGAGTTGCTGGGAAAGATAACACTCAGAGGGTAGGAAATGCTTGAACTTGGATATCCACCGGGATCAAATGATTATATGGATACTTACTTATTCCTAATATCATTGAAGTAAGTTATTATTGGTCAACTAAGCTACGAACATAAAAACTGCTGTTAAAAAAGACATTTATCTGGCGAAACACTGAATTTTGCAGACGAGTTAATCATGTCGACTACTTATAACGCCAACACCGAATATTGCGCGAATTTAACGCTACTTTAGCGTGATTAAAGAACTGTGAAGACGAATGATCTTAACTCAAAACGATGTGTTTGTACAGTGAAATGATGCTTTCCTGCTCTTTTTATAACTTTCAGACACCTGATATCATGATAGAGTTTAATATCCTCCCTTCTGTGCCATTCAACACTGCTCAAATCTTTTAGGTTTCTCTGCAACTATCAAGTTGATGATGCCTGTAAACCGGCTTCTCACGTTAAATTCATAACCTAAGAATAAAATATTTATTTATGTCGACATTGCCCAGGTGGAGCGTGGGAAAGTTTTGTTCACTTCCCTGAGATATTTCACACATCGCCCTACATTATTATTATTATTATTATTAGTCCCTTGGGTTCCTAGTGGAACATAGGGCTTCAGTAGCACGCCTCCAGTGACCTCTGTTCTCTGAGATCTTTTGAACCTGGTCCCACGACAGCCCACAAGCTCTCATTTCCTCCTCGCATGACCTCCTCCATGTCACCCTCGGACGTCCAACTCGTCGCTTCCCATAGGGATTCCACTCGAGGGCCTGACGCGTGATGTCCTCAGTCGGCCTTCTCAGTGCATGGCCAATCCATCTCCACTTCTTCCTGCATATTTGTTGCGTGATAGGTTCTTGGTTGGTTCGTTCCCAGAGTTCCTTGTTGCTTATTTTTTCTGGCCATCTGATCTTCAGCAGCGAGCGTAAGCAGTTGTTGATGAATGTCTGTAGTTTATTGGAAATGCCTTTCGTGACGCGCCAAGTCTCTGAGCCATACAAGAGCACTGACTTGACGTTGGTGTTGAAAATCCGTATCTTGTTCCGCATGCTGAGTGCAGAAGATCTCCACACTGGTTTCAGGCTAATGAACGCCTGTCTTGCTTTTCCGATTCTGACTTTGACGTCCTCGTCCGTCCCGCCTGTAGTTGAAACAGTGCTTCCTAGATAAGTGAAGGAGGTTACTTCCTTCAAGTTTCTCCCGTTGACGGTGATTGGAGTTTGTTGTTGTTGTTGGTGGTGGTGGTGCGGTATCTTCATCACTTCTGTCTTCTCTATATTCACCTGAAGTCCCGTCTTAGCTGCCTCTTCTGTCAACTTGTTAGTTTTTGCCTGCAGATCTTCAAGTTTATGTGACATTAGGCACAAGTCATCGGCGAAATCCAAGTCTTCTAGGTTCTTTTCCGTCGTCCAGTGTATCCCCCTCTTCTCGCTGCCTACTGTTTGCTGCATGATCCAGTCCACCACAATAAGGAATATCATGGGGGATAGTAGGCAACCTTGTTTCACTCCTGTCTTCACTTCAAAGGCATCACTGAGCTTCCCATTGTGGATTACTTGGCATGTGGCATCTTCATATAGTTGTTGAATGAGGCGGATAAAGGTTTGCGGTACTCCGTAGTATTGAAGCAGTTTCCAAATTACTTCTCGGTCGACGCTGTCAAAGGCCTTCTCAAAGTCGATGAAGTTGAGGTAGAGAGCTGATTGCCATTCTATGCTCTGTTCTATGATGATACGAAGCGTTGCAATTTGGTCTGCACATGATTTGTACTTCCTGAAGCCTGCCTGTTCCGGTCGCAGTTTTGAATCCAGTGCGTCTTTAAGCCTCTCCAGGATGATGCGGCTTAATATTTTACTTGGGGTGGACAGGAGAGTGATTCCGCGCCAGTTCTTGCAAGCACTGAGGTCTCCCTTCTTCGGCAGTTTGACAAGGTAACCCTTCTTCCAATCGTCAGGTACCTTCTCTTCCTTCCACACCTTCTGCAATAGTGGTGTGAGCATGTCCGCTGTTGTCTCTGCATCTGTTCTCAGTGCTTCTGGCGGTATTCCATCTGGTCCTGCTGCTTTCCCACATTTCAGTAGCTTTATGGCGTTCAGGACTTCCATTTTCGTTGGGGGATTAATGTTCACTTGTAATTCAGCGGCTGCAGGTGGTATTTCTGGACGAAGTGCAGGTGGTGGTCGATTCAAGAGCTTCTTGAAGTGGTCGGCCCATCGTTTCCTCTGTTTCTCTTCTTTTGTAATTAAATTTCCTTCTTCATCTTTTATTGGTTTCATCTGTGTTGGTCTCTTCCCTGATAGCAACCTGGTTATTTGATACAATGTTGTCAGGTCTCTCTTACCTGCAGCCTGTTCTGCTTCACTTGCCAGTGTGCCGTAGAAGTGTCTTTTGTCTTTGCGTGCACTCTTCTTCACTTCTTTGTCCAGTGTTTTATACATTGTGCTCAGTTCCTCTTGTCGTTGAGCATCCTTGCACTGGTTTATCTTCTGCTTCACCATCCTCCTCTCCTCTATCAGCTTCCAGGTATCCGTCGAGATCCATTCCTTGTCTTCTTTCTTCTTCCTTCCTAATACTGTTGTGCAGGTTTCTTTCCACACAGCTTTCAAAGACTTCCAGTGTTCTTCCACACAGGTTTCTTCAGGGATGACCCTCGACGTCTCCCATTTTGTCTTGATGGCTGCTTTGAAGATCTCCTTTGTAGTTTCATCCTTCAGTTTCCGAGTGTTGTACTTGAATTGAGGTCTATCACCAGCTTCCTTGAAGGCTTTTAACTTGATTTGGAAGGTTCCTTGCACTAGATAGTGGTCTGAACCTACATCTGCTCCTCTTCTTGACCTTGTGTTAAGTAGACTGCGTCTCCATTTTCTTGAGATTGAGATAAAGTCGATTTGATTTTTAGTGTGTCCATCTGGTGAAATCCATGTCGCTTTGTGGATATCCTTGTGCCTGAACACACTGCCTCCAATCACCAAATCGTTGAATGCGCAGAATTCTGCAAACAATTCTCCATTCTCATTCATTTCACCTAGCGCCTCTCGACCCATGGTTAGTTCTCTTCCCGTGTTGTCCCCTCCCAGTTTGGCATTCATGTCGCCCATTAGAATTTTGATATCGCCAACTGACGTCTTGTCCAGTGTTGATTGAAGTTGTCTGTAGAAATCCTCCTTTTTCTCTTGCTCTGCATTATTTGTAGGTGCATAACATTGTATGATTGTGACCTTTCTTCCTTTTGAGTTGAATCTTGCTGTCATGATCCTGGAGGAGATTGGTTCCCACTGCATGAGAGCCTTCGATGCTCTTGAGGACATCATGATAGCCACTCCCTCAGTGTGCTCGTGGTTGGCGTCTGGGTGACCGGAGTAGATTATTGATTCTCCAGTTGACAGTTTGGAGAGTCCACTCCCATTCCATCTGCTTTCGCAAATCCCAAGCACTTCGATGTTATACCTTCTCATCTCCTTTGCAATCTGGGCTGCCTTACTGGGTTCAAACATCGTGCGGACATTCCATGTCCCCACGTTTACTTTCGCTTTCATCGAGAGAAGACACATCGGCCAATTGGCTTCCCGAAGGCTTTCACCAACTGGCGTCATTTCGCCTCTCCGATTCCAGCGGGGAATAAGTTTGTTTTCATTTTTTATATTTTGTTTGTGCTTTGAAGTTTCTTTAGCGGTTAGATTTGTTTTACGGGGTAGGGTTGCTAGCCCTATGCCCAACCTTCCCTCTTTACCCGGGCTTAGGACCGGCTAGTAACTAGTAAACTAGTTAACCAGGCGAGGTTATCGCCTTACATACAGGCCATATATCTTGTAAATGGGTAGATATCAGCCACATATGAAACTAAATAGGGCTACAAGCTTTCTGTATTTTAACAGAACCTGATCAGACTAAAACCAGTAACAGATGTTAAATATGAGGGCTGGTATAGGTGTCTGCATTTCTTGCTAGGCATTTTATATGCAGTCACACATTAAGCTAAACAATGAATGAATGAAACAGAACTATGAGTCATAAATCCAAACCAATACACAAACTGTATTGGCCCAGTCTACTTTTTATTAGGTGTGGAAAATAACTAGTATGACGCATGAGTCATATATTATCAAAGCAAACAAAGCTGCCCACGTAGGATCAACTTTTATGTCAATGGAGCCGTTCCCGAGGTCACCCTGACAACTGATGAGATCACTAAATGCCCTTCTCTGTCTTGACAACATTCACCTTCCCAGCTTAAACTTAGAAAGCTGATTGGTTGTTTCAGCAGCCGTTAGCATGACATCTAAAATCTTTCTATTATTGCGCTGGAATGACCCATGCCAACAGATAAGAAAGTAAACATCTAGGTCAAATTTTTATATCCGACGGCAGCCTGAAGCTGACTTCTTTTACATCATATCCATGAACGTTTTCTCCTCAGACGGCAACTTGCAGGCGACGTTTATCTTATTCATTTTGGCATGTGTAATGAAGATCGAGGAACTTGTACATATGGTCAATAAACATCTTATTAAAGCTTGAGTAATTTTATTCCGTGAATAATCCCTTGAGCAGCATTACAGGTAAATGTTTTTCAGTTTACTACCACTATTTTGCCTGACTTTCAAGCATTCATAAATTAGCCTTATTAGGAAAGATATTTGAATGCCAGAGACAATCTAATTGCGAATGAAAATGTGAAATCTCATTGGTTGTGGTAATTGTGAGCATTTGGATAGCCTAGATTCGTTGCCCCATGGATAAACACTGCTTATTTTCCGCAATTCACCTGATCCAGTATTGTCGTCCGTAGAGGTTATTAATGAATAAACTGCTGCTTTAATGTTACCAACCAGATTTATTTTTTATTATTATTATTAGTCCCTTGGGTTCCTAGTGGAACATAGGGCTTCAGTAGCACGCCTCCAGTGACCTCTGTTCTCTGAGATCTTTTGAACCTGGTCCCACGACAGCCCACAACCTCTCATTTCCTCCTCGCACGACCTCCTCCATGTCACCCTCGGACGTCCAACTCGTCGCTTCCCATGGGGATTCCACTCGAGGGCCTGACGCGTGATGTCCTCAGTCGGCCTTCTCAGTGCATGGCCAATCCATCTCCACTTCTTCCTGCATATTTGTTGCGTGATAGGTTCTTGGTTGGTTCGTTCCCAGAGTTCCTTGTTGCTTATTTTTTCTGGCCATCTGATCTTCAGCAGCGAGCGTAAGCAGTTGTTGATGAATGTCTGTAGTTTATTGGAAATGCCTTTCGTGACGCGCCAAGTCTCTGAGCCATACAAGAGCACTGACTTGACGTTGGTGTTGAAAATCCGTATCTTGTTCCGCATGCTGAGTGCAGAAGATCTCCACACTGGTTTCAGGCTAATGAACGCCTGTCTTGCTTTTCCGATTCTGACTTTGACGTCCTCGTCCGTCCCGCCTGTAGTTGAAACAGTGCTTCCTAGATAAGTGAAGGAGGTTACTTCCTTCAAGTTTCTCCCGTTGACGGTGATTGGAGTTTGTTGTTGTTGGTGGTGGTGGTGGTGCGGTATCTTCATCACTTCTGTCTTCTCTATATTCACCTGAAGTCCCGTCTTAGCTGCCTCTTCTGTCAACTTGTTAGTTTTTGCCTGCAGATCTTCAAGTTTATGTGACATTAGGCATAAGTCATCGGCGAAATCCAAGTCTTCTAGGTTCTTTTCCGTCGTCCAGTGTATCCCCCTCTTCTCGCTGCCTACTGTTTGCTGCATGATCCAGTCCACCACAATAAGGAATATCATGGGGGATAGTAGGCAACCTTGTTTCACTCCTGTCTTCACTTCAAAGGCATCACTGAGCTTCCCATTGTGGATTACTTGGCATGTGGCATCTTCATATAGTTGTTGAATGAGGCGGATAAAGGTTTGCGGTACTCCGTAGTATTGAAGCAGTTTCCAAATTACTTCTCGGTCGACGCTGTCAAAGGCCTTCTCAAAGTCGATGAAGTTGAGGTAGAGAGCTGATTGCCATTCTATGCTCTGTTCTATGATGATACGAAGCGTTGCAATTTGGTCAGCACATGATTTGTACTTCCTGAAGCCTGCCTGTTCCGGTCGCAGTTTTGAATCCAGTGCGTCTTTAAGCCTCTCCAGGATGATGCGGCTTAATATTTTACTTGGGGTGGACAGGAGAGTGATTCCGCGCCAGTTCTTGCAAGCACTGAGGTCTCCCTTCTTCGGCAGTTTGACAAGGTAACCCTTCTTCCAATCGTCAGGTACCTTCTCTTCCTTCCACACCTTCTGCAATAGTGGTGTGAGCATGTCCGCTGTTGTCTCTGCATCTGTTCTCAGTGCTTCTGGCGGTATTCCATCTGGTCCTGCTGCTTTCCCGCATTTCAGTAGCTTTATGGCGTTCAGGACTTCCATTTTCGTTGGGGGATTAATGTTCACTTGTAATTCAGCGGCTGCAGGTGGTATTTCTGGACGAAGTGCAGGTGGTGGTCGATTCAAGAGCTTCTTGAAGTGGTCGGCCCATCGTTTCCTCTGTTTCTCTTCTTTTGTAATTAAATTTCCTTCTTCATCTTTTATTGGTTTCATCTGTGTTGGTCTCTTCCCTGATAGCAACCTGGTTATTTGATACAATGTCGTCAGGTCTCTCTTACCTGCAGCCTGTTCTGCTTCACTTGCCAGTGTTTCGTAGAAGTGTCTTTTGTCTTTGCGTGCACTCTTCTTCACTTCTTTGTCCAGTGTTTTATACATTGTGCTCAGTTCCTCTTGTCGTTGAGCATCCTTGCACTGGTTTATCTTCTGCTTCACCATCCTCCTCTCCTCTATCAGCTTCCAGGTATCCGTCGAGATCCATTCCTTGTCTTCTTTCTTCTTCCTTCCTAATACTGTTGTGCAGGTTTCTTTCCACATAGCTTTCAAAGACTTCCAGTGTTCTTCCACACAGGTTTCTTCAGGGATGTTGCTCGATGTCTCCCATTTTGTCTTGATGGCTGCTTTGAAGATCTCCTTTGTAGTTTCATCCTTCAGTTTCCGAGTGTTGTACTTGAATTGAGGTCTATCACCAGCTTCCTTGAAGGCTTTTAACTTGATTTGGAAGGTTCCTTGCACTAGATAGTGGTCTGAACCTACATCTGCTCCTCTTCTTGACCTTGTGTTAAGTAGACTGCGTCTCCATTTTCTTGAGATTGAGATAAAGTCGATTTGATTTTTAGTGTGTCCATCTGGTGAAATCCATGTCGCTTTGTGGATATCTTTGTGCCTGAACACACTGCCTCCAATCACCAAATCGTTGAATGCGCAGAATTCTGCAAACAATTCTCCATTCTCATTCATTTCACCTAGCGCCTCTCGACCCATGGTTAGTTCTCTTCCCGTGTTGTCCCCTCCCAGTTTGGCATTCATGTCGCCCATTAGAATTTTGATATCGCCAACTGACGTCTTGTCCAGTGTTGATTGAAGTTGTCTGTAGAAATCCTCCTTTTTCTCTTGCTCTGCATTATTTGTAGGTGCATAACATTGTATGATTGTGACCTTTCTTCCTTTTGAGTTGAATCTTGCTGTCATGATCCTGGAGGAGATTGGTTCCCACTGCATGAGAGCCTTCGATGCTCTTGAGGACATCATGATAGCCACTCCCTCAGTGTGCTCGTGGTTGGCGTCTGGGTGACCGGAGTAGATTATTGATTCTCCAGTTGACAGTTTGGAGAGTCCACTCCCATTCCATCTGCTTTCGCAAATCCCAAGCACTTCGATGTTATACCTTCTCATCTCCTTTGCAATCTGGGCTGCCTTACTGGGTTCAAACATCGTACGGACATTCCATGTCCCCACGTTTACTTTCGCTTTCATCGAGAGAAGACACATCGGCCAATTGGCTTCCCGAAGGCTTTCACCAACTGGCGTCATTTCGCCTCTCCGATTCCAGCGGGGAATAAGTTTGTTTTCATTTTTTATATTTTGTTTGTGCTTTGAAGTTTGTTTAGCGGTTAGATTTGTTTTACGGGGTAGGGTTGCTAGCCCTATGCCCAACCTTCCCTCTTTACCCGGGCTTAGGACCGGCTAGTAACTAGTAAACTAGTTAACCAGGCGAGGTTTACCAACCAAATACAGTCCCGTGTTGTGTTACTCAATCTGGAGTTTAAATTGACAGAATGAAGAAAAGGTGTTAATCATTAGTTTCCGACCCGGTAGCTTAGTAACGATCTGCTTGCCACGAAGTCAGAAGATCTTTGGGTCCACCTGTGGTGGGATAATGGGTGTTGCCTACTGAGTTGTCTCATACCAGAACGAAACCGTGGTGCAGTTTCCACAGACTTTTAGCTCCTCTACAAATGATGTCACTTCGTGATGGATGACAACTTGAGATGCATATCGGTTGCCAGCTATAAGTTGTTACCCTTTTGCTGCACCTTTGAACACTTGCTGTTAGTGATAGTTCAAGATTTTGATGGCTATATCCTAACCTAATCAATGTCGTTTCATGTGTAACTTCAGTTTCCTTCTTTGTATCTATTCTACTGCCAGTAAACTGGTCCATATGTATGAATTTAATCCTAATGTCATTCGCCTTACAGTTGTTGGCTTGCAAAAACAGTCGGTCTCTGTTTACACTCATAATTTTAAAGTACACATAGGAATGTGCGATGTCAAAAGCGCTCAGGTTGTTGCATCATTTGAAGCGAATAAGAATGATCAGTTGAAAGGCCTTATCTATTCATTGTTTGCTCTTTACTACTCCGCTTCTTCAAACGCGTTTATTTTGTTGAATTGACTAAGGGTTACATGCTTTCCAGCCGGCGAGTTTGTATTTCCAGCCTTTATCACCACCGTTGACGTTTTACTAAGTTTCGCAGCTATTCCTCTGAGTCATGTAAATGGAAAGGCTTTTCCCTTGGTGAAGAATCTGCTATCAAGGTAATTTATGGAGTAGTGGGACACACAGCAGTAAGTCCGACACCTAAATGGTGAAAAAATACTTCTGGCTGGACGCTGGCATAACAGAAGTTAGGTATTTTTTGAAGTAGGTCAGTGTTCCATTCACATTTAAATTGCAGTAACGAAGGTAGGCAAAGAAAATTTGACCAAGATTTTAAAAATCGCCTTAAGTACATTATTTTGACTGAGACACACTGAATGGTTTCTCCAAGAAGCTACGTGTATAACCGTCCTCATATGTACATCTACTAAGTTTGGCAACAATGCTGCAATATAACAGTTACGTTTATTGTACAATTTCTCCCTCAGATAATTTAACTAATTGATTAGTCAGGCCTTGCATGTACAGTAACACTGCAAATTGAAACAAGACAAATTATGATTAAAAACAACTTTATCGGCATCAGCAACAATGAAAGAGTAAAGTCTAAGAAAAACTGATGAAGATAATTATTAATGGCTTGGCCCTTGCATTCATGTAAGTGAGTAAAGTACACCACCGACCCTTGACTTGATATAAACGGTTTTAATCTCAGGCAGTAGTTCCATGCACCACCTCCTTGCCTGTTAATCTTTTCCACAGCATCTACTACTTCCCAGTTAATCAACGTTACCGTAACACAGGTTTTTGAACTCAAGAAATGTTGTACCACTTGCAGGATCCTTCGTAGGATTGGAATGTTCACTGAATAACCTGAAAAACTAATGTCCAAAAAAGGAGTTATCATTTAACTATGGATTGTGTCGGTGATAGATTTCCACTGTTTCCACAGAAAGTGGTGAGAAAGAAATTAGGCAATGAGACCAAAACACCTTTATCTTTTCCAAAATAGCCAAAGGGCAACTGGCTGTAAGTGTGGCTTCATGTTCTTGTTTCTCAGCCCGTTTTGATGGAGAAATAAGTGGAAAGTTATTAGAATAGGACAGCGTTGCTCATCTTCAAGGAATCTTGGGTTGTTTTTATGATGCTGCAAAAACAGGATTAAAACCATAAATGACTCCACAAGGACCGTTGAAGGGAGTCAGTGGATCTCAGTAGATTCTCCTAAGCAGTCCCAGAAGATCTAAGCAAAATAAGAAGTGGAATCAACTCAAACACGGGCCCGAAGTGGTCCAACTAAGTTGATGGTGTTGACGACTGAAGGCTTAAGAGAGAGGAAGGCAAGAGGGAGCTGCGACGAACCTGACAGAATGATTGTGCAAATATCAGTAATTAGTAGAACAAATCTCGGTCCGGTAGACCTGCAGTTGACTTGCTGGTCCGATGGCTGAAATATGAAGTTACAGGCTGTGCAAACCCAGGCAACAGCCTGGTTGTTAGATTTCGCTTGGCTAGTTCGCCTGGGTTTTCAGGCACTTTCAACGAAGTTAGAGTCAAAACGTAAACTTTGGGCCCTTCAAATTTTACAAGCACGTCTGCAAATATACGCTTACGTCAAATGTACATTGTCAGTTGACTCAAACCATCCTGAGAAAAAGGCACAACAAAAGAATATTTACTGATGAAGCCGACTACTTAAATGTTGAGATGAAACGCAGTTTTTCCTCATAATTCAAAAAGAATGAAATTGTGAGGTTAAGATTCAGCAGCTCTGATTAAGGCTTATGTTGTGCAGTATGAAGGATATGTTGGGGGGTAAAATACCCCAAATAGGATCACAGTTGCACCATATCACCGACAAGTCACTTCGGTATCACTATTCAAGCCGTTGACCAAGATTTCTATACTGGACAAACATGTAAACAATGCCCTGTGCCGGTTGACTGTCATTCATGTCTGTTAAAGTTGTCAAACTTCAATACAATCCAGTACTTAGAAACCACATAATCAACCTGAAGATAGTAAAATTTGATATCCGCTATGATTCCTACCTCTCAGGAGGATGACTGAAGTAGGTTTGCTCTCTGAAGATATATACTCGGTTCACAAACTCTGGAAAGCATCTATATTTCAGTATGTCAATGCAGAACCTCAGAATTTAGTCGCAAAAGGAATGGGATCCGACAGTCAACCTCCAAAATATCAGTCAGTGTACAAGACCTACTTGTAACTGCTGTGTGCATAAAATGGCGAAGGTCAAATCATGGGTAAAGAGACTCACAGTGTTTCAGAAGTGCACCTGGAACACGCGCACATTTGACCTCGTCTTTCGGTGTATGAAACTCACAGACACCCGTTTCATTTAGTAACTCTGGATAACAACCTGAATGGTTAATAAAATCCATCGCCGTAAAGTCAGTAATAGTCTTGCTGTGGGGAAAAATACAGCCCTCCTTACTGAAATTAACATGATTCACCGCCCCATGATAGGCCCTACTTAAAGCTCCTCCCCACAGCATTGAGTGCTATCTAGGATCCGACAAATCAACAGCTTAAAACAGGACTTTCGTAGCCTACCCGCATATCTTGACATGTGAATGATCTGCAATGTCCGACGCTCACGCTCATTCTCACCGTTTATCCCTGGTGAATTATCTTCCATCCCCCCTTACAGTCCTCATTGTAAGAGTGCAAATCGAATGAGGAAAATGCGTGCAATATATTGTGTAAAATATGCCATAAACACGAACCTAAATTTGGTATGTTTCAACATGTTAGCAAGACGTTGCTGTAGTTACATCGTGACGTCAATCCTAGGGAAGTTCAGGTCTTTTCTGTGCATGCCGAATCCCTTGTGCTTGTAACAACCGTCATCTGTACCGGTATATCTATCAGAATTTTAACAACTTTTACGGGTATCCTGCCTCGTTCTTTCTCTCTTATAATGGCCAGGAGCTTGTTTGTTGCGATAGAATCTAGCAGTTCTTGTCACCCATGAGAAGACACACCTCAAAGAACAGTGCTAGCCAACCCTTGCGAGGAAAACGCCACAGCAGATGGCACTTTTTGTGACATCTTTGGATCAGTGAGAACTAATGATGGTAACCGGGGACCTATGGAGTTGCCAATATTGCTTACAAACAATCCGTCTATGAATTCACTCATAGATGTGTACCCCGTAGAGAAAGCCAAGGTCTTACAAAAATACAATAAAAGCATTTGCTGCTAAGTTTACGGGCACACACCACTTTTAAGGGTATTTATATATGCTCGTGTAAGTTACAGTCTTCTTTCTCGCGGGTAGTTTTAATACCCACCTTTTCAGCCATTGGAAGTAGGTTTCAGATGTCAATAAAACGAAGCATGGTGGCGGAAAGGGCTTGCATAGTGCACCTGACATACATTTTACTGCTCTTCTCGTTGGCATATTCCAGTGAGAGAGCCCCGTGAGTGGCAATTTTCAGCGCATGAATTCAGCCTACCGTATGTGTCTCCATGGGGTCGTCCGCTTCTGTGTTTGCACGTTTAGATTAACTCTAGGTTATAACTGAAGTTGAGGTGGAAACGTGGAGCGCTGCCTGTTTTGAACCAGCCATCAGTGGGTCTCCGGCTCAGTGCTCTACCAACTGTCGTGCCTCCTGCCAGAACAACACTGGTCTCTGATTCCAGTCTGGTCGTAGTCTAAAGTTTCACTTCATTTCCAATCATCACCCATGCCAAGGCTAATCTGCCAAACCGCGGATAACCCAGATAGTCGAAATGATATTGCCTAGATTAGTTGTACAGGGCACGAATCTCGGTGCATTGGTGATAACTGGGGAATTAAGGTTAGTCAATTAGCCAGTGTGATTCCGTACCAGCTTTGCGCTCGTTGTGTTGAATCAACTGTTAAAACGCACCTTGACCATAATGTCACTCACTCACAGGAAAGCCGCCCGCATCGACTTTAGGTCCCCGAATTCATTTTCCAAACTAAAGCCATCTCATATCACTGATAATACCTATCCGTTCTCATCGCTCCCTTCCCTTCAAAGCTCTTGTCGGCAAGCATTAAACGGTCACCGGTGTGAAATTTGTGCCTTTTTGCCTCTCTTGATGCGTCATTTTAATTGCCAAGCAAGTTCCATTGTTAGCCGTTGGCTATGTTAATTCAAGAGGTTGTAAATAGCCTGCCATCTAGAGAAAGACCCCACGTAACGCCGCCTGTGACATTACGTGGGTGAAATTGGATGATACTACAAATAGCGCCAAAGATGTGAGAGCAGTTCGTGAGAATAGGGCCAGAGAGAACAGGATGACAAGCCAATCAAAGTAGGCACTGGTTTGCATACAACTCTTCCCAGTGCCTGAAGCAGGCCAAGAAAACATCGTTAACCTACCGATAAATCCGCTGGGTAAGTGGTCATGTCCCCACCAAATGTGCCCGTTACCAGTTTGAAATCGTCGTCCAAGAAACGTTCTGAAACCTTGATCTAAATGGATTGAGGTGTCCTTGAACGGCGAGGGTAAAGAGACAAACAGTTTGTCAAAAGGTAACCAGACAGGCCATGAAGGTACTGAAGGTTATACGTGTGGTATCCTGGTGCAGGTAAGGGAAATGAGGCGTGACTTTTGCAACTCGGAAGAGAAAGACGCTCTGACATGCCCGAAAAGACACTCCGGTTAAGGCAGTGGAGTAGGATAGAAACTGTCATACCTTCCCAAACTCTCACCTGGGCACTTAAGAATACCAAAGGATTGAGACCATTGGGAAAAGAAAGCTTGTTCACAAATGACGCTCCCTGGAATTCTTCTTTGGGAATTGTGAACTGCACCACCTCATCCTCAGAAAAGTGCACAATAGAAATAGGAATTAGAACCTGAGCCTGAATACACACTAGTTGCTTTGGAAAATAATTAACCAGAGGAAGATGACAGCTAAACTAAAAGTTAGGCAACATGCGAAGAAAGAATAACAAAAAGTTTTGAGCTTGCGAATGCCTGTGGAAGCCTATGCTTTTTGGATGGCACTCACAGGGGGAATCACTGCACTGACAGTTCACTCACCTTCTGCAACAATGCTCATATTTTCAGCTGTGAAATATGCAAGGTAAGTCGTTCAGTTGGGAGCCCAAAACTTCATGCAGCACCGTTCTCTTCAACTCTGTCAGCCTCCGCTTTCAATACCTGTCCGCACACCCAAATTTGCACACATACAAAGACAGGGTCACCGATTGCAAAAGTGGCTGCCAAATACTGGATATTTTGGAGAACCCACGGCTAGTCTGACTACAGCTGAGATGCCCAATATTTGCAGATATGGCAAGGTAATTTGGCTGCCGGATCCCAGTAAGGTATTATTGCAACCGGGACGAGTTAAAAAGGTCTGAGTTGCATTGATCATGGCCTCACGCGCAACCATGCTGGGAGGAGCGAGACTAAAAATAAGCGCCTGATTACAAAGGTCCCTAATGCATACCATGTTAACTGCTGTGACCTCACCATCATGGAATCAGCCTCATTTTCGACAACAGTGTGCTGTAGACTTCTGTCAGAATACGGCACGTCCAGCTTGTTGTAAGTTGACTAACAGGCCACAAGCTTTGAACACAGTCGTAGCTAGAACGTGAAAAGCTTCAAATGGTCACCTAACTTGGTTAGTTATAACCATTCTGTAATTATGATTGAGTCGAGAACACAGAATTAGACTTGTGACTTGGTCCCTCCTCACCAGATTGTTTGGTGTGGAAGTGTCAGAGATTGGGGGTTATGAAACTTCGACTGACTGGTGCTATGATGTGGCTTGTCCCCTGGAGGAGGCCAGAGAAAGTTTGAGGGAGACTTTATCTACGATGGAGTTTCATCGTTATTTGCTGAGCTGCCATGGGCGATGCAGAGGATTGTGGTGGCTACGGTTGACAATTGTTCACTTTGGCATGAACGCATATTAACAGAACTTTTCATCAGGGGGATGGTATATTACTACCATTATTGTTTATTAATTTATGTGCAGTATTCCTTGACATTTCAATGGACCTAGAGATGCATTCCTTTTTAACAACACATGGAATCTGCTGTGCTGAATCATTATATGTACAAGATATTTCAGATGAAGACGCTTGAGCAGTTTGGCCAGCATTACCTTTTTCTTCAGAATGAACTGGCCTAGTTGCCTCCCCTTTTTTTCTAGGATGATGCTTTTACAGACTCAGTAGACGTGACTTTCATCTCTACCAGATAGCCAAAAAATATGACAAAAACTCAACGTTCAACTTAAAGGGAACCATTTGTATGTGATGTAAAATCTTTTTTCTTCTAGACTGGGGGTTTCCACTGCCTGGGATGAAAAAGATATCGCCAACGATTTTCACCACTAAGCGTTACAATGATATCTGTAAAACTGATACGCACCTGCAGATTCATGATTTAATTATCATCGTAAAGATGGATAGTAGCTAGCAATGAAATCCAGTAAAACAACGAAATACAAGCTATATGGTCAGTTGTGACTGTTGTTACTATTATATCTGGCTGAAGAGACGTTTCCTGGATCCGCTCATGCTGATCGTCTTCAGCCATCGGCTAAGCAATACCATGTCTCCCCAACGTTAAAAGGGTACCACACGTGCCTCAAACATCACTGCTGCCTTTCATTGACACCACCAAGAGCTGAAAGATCGCTCATAGTCATGATTATAAGTTTGCACTTTGGGCTGACCGGTGAAATGGCTGAGGAATCCAAAGTGATTTCGCGCGGAAGCCAAATCCAGTAGGAGTCCGGAGACAAACGCTGAGGCTGATTACGCAAGTGGCTAGGCTATGAATGGCCTACCCATGCCTCAAGTTTTAGAACACGATGATAGGGAATTATAATAGGCCACGACACTGTTCGAGTGCACATTTTGGCACTTCTATGGCCACAGGGTTTCACGTGCTGGAGTGGCTTGTTACAACAATCAAATGCTTTGAAAAAGACACTTTAGAATCATGCTACTTGCTTGTGCAAGGACTCATTCGGGGTAGTGTATGAAGGCCGGTATCGAGTTAATGATGGGGATTTTCCACCTTCCACATGCAATCCATGTAATACAGCAAAACCTTCTCCCCTTATCAGGAAGCAAAGATTGTCTAATTCTGAGGCCCCACCTCTTCAGTGATGACCTAATTGTTGGTTTCTTTGTTTTTCCCAATACCGGTCACTCCGGAATCCAAAAGTCATGGTCGGTTCATTTTCGACTGTAATACCAACATTTTCATGTTGTGATAGACTACCGGAACTTGTTAAGGCAAAGAGTGATGGCAATCCACAGACCTAACGCATTCAAGCCTAAATTGGACCTTCATTGGGATAACTGCCACATTGATTGGCGCAAGCTAACAGCCCTCTTCTTTCCGGATATCGAAACTTGAATCAGCGTTACTTTAGTTGCTCTGAGTGGGCCACCTAGAATCATAAGTCCCACTCCATTGATTGTTGGTTGTTCCGCCATTCCTATTCGCTAGATTCCCCAGTCATTTGTAGAGATTTTCTCACTTGTTGAGCAAGACAACCGTGGCCGTTGTCTGGTTTTTAGTCTACTCGGGACTGACAACGGCCGCAGAACCATCCTGAAGAACTTAATAGTGAGCATTGTGGTTTCCTTGGGCACACCTGTTGGAAACATCCTTATTGATACCTACTGGGCACCTGGTATTGTTCTTTAATGTCCAGGGTAAGAGATGAACTGGACACCCCGAAGGTAAGTGTGAATTCGACTGTTGCCGTAGGAATCCAGGGCTATATTGCCAGCATCCTCGGTGCTACTGTCATTAGGTTTGGTTTCGATCACTTGTTAAGATATGAGAACACTTGGTAAAACCCTACAGTTTGAAGCCGAAACTGTTTGACAGAAACACTGCAGATTACCCTTATCTCATGAACCGACACTTATTAATATGAAACATACGAACGCGCCAGAGCTGCTTTACTCGGTAAGACAGTGAGCTGGGTCTGTGACTAGCAGCATGTCATCTTGTAAGTTGTAATCCACACGAAAATTCACACCGAGGCAAGGCACTTGCTGCACTAGACAATCGGAGAGTTATCTATAGCCCCTAGAGGTACTTTTGGGATTTCTAGTTGTTGATCGATAAACATGGCGTGACCTAAGGGACCTCGCTAATTTTTCTAAAGTTCTCATGAACTGTGAGAATACCCTTGCTTCACTAGGCTGTACACTTAAGCTGATGCCCACCCGAAATACTAAAACGACTACCGGATACTGGCTGTCTGGACTCAAAAGAAAGTGAATCAGTGTGGGTGGTTGCCTGAAAGGTGGAGAGTAATAAAGGAGCTTCGCGAATATTTTTGGTCCATTGGAAAATGTTTTAGTCATTTATTAGGCGAGTTTACTGAAAACTTGCCCCTGACTACCGGAAGCGTAAAATTCACGGACCGACGAAGAGTCTCCTCCATTGAAACAGCTGGAGGCATAACAAGAGATTATGTGTGAGCTTTCCCCGGTGGTTCACGTAGATGTCTGAAGTATGCAGATATCCTTTAGATTCACTACTTGGAAAGATGAAGAGTGGCCCGAAGGATGCACTTATCCTTGAGGTGCCTAAAGGGGATACGTATGGTAATGAATGTTAGTCAGGGAGCGGGCATGATTCAGTTAGTGTTAAGGGGGTACACTCGTTTGCCTAAAAAACTAATGATGTCGTCCCATTTTGGATAAGTGGCTTTTTAGGGCTACCAGTGTCTCAAGGAATACACCGGAGGGTGGTATGTTTGGGAATAAGTGCATCTCAGTGATCTTTGGATACTTTGGCTTTTCTATGCAATTGGCTTGGTGCAAGCCTCGCTCATGCCCATCTCGCGGGCTTCATAACAGTCATAAACCAAAAGCCTAACTTGGTGGTCACTGCATTAATCTTGCCTAATCACTGACTTTTCGGTGGCATTACTTTTGACCAAATATGATATGAAGGTGTGAACCAGGTGTGGTACTTCCGGCTTAAACCTGAGTGAAGTGATGCTGCCTGGTGACGGAACAACTGCTGTCAAGCTGAGTGCATATGGTTGATCACCGACGAGTTTCGAGGAAAATGTGGCAACGTAGTGAGAGGAGGTGATTTTTCACGCTCAGCCGGATTCTTGGCATTTTTTTGAGCTCGCACATAGAAGGTTTTTTATTTGCGCTCTGATCGGAATATTATTTGATCAAGGTGAGACAGAAACGTTTACTGGGTGAATTTCCCCAGTTTCCGCCGCATAGTGAGCCAAATGAATAGTGAAAATGCTTGTGGTAGACCCAGGCGCCACTTCACAGTGGACTGTGGTATGCAGAGTGACGAATATAAGAATTGGTTCCATGACAATTACACAAGCCTGATACCATCAGCATTTAAGAGATGCAGTAACTCAGGGAGTGTATGACTTTTCATGATGTGCTGCTCAGATATTCACAGTCTAGTGGGAGATGGAAAAACGCTTCGATATACGACAGCGAAGAAACCGGCGTCGAAAGGGAAAGTCGATAGCTGTGCAAGTGATAACGGCTCGGTGTCCATTGATTCAGAGATCTCTGTGCAAAATTGTGAGAAAGTCCCAAGACAAACTGTAAGTCAGGTGCGCGTAGAGTACCAACTGGGTCTTTTCTAACAGCGACCTAGAAGAAACCACACCAAGCACGGTGAAGCGAACGTCTCTAGGTTCTCGCATTCCCAGAGCTGCCAGACCCAATCTGAAAACTACCGATCGCAGGACTAGGTCAACTTCAGATGAAAGGGACAGGAGCGAAGCACTCGCAGCGCCAGCCACGGGACGACGCAGGCTGCAGGTCATACCCAGTTCGGCGACTAGATCATGGACGAAAACTGAACAGAATAGGTCTCAGGTCCGTTCTGAGGCCTTGAGTATCAAGGGCTTTAGTAAGCCTTACATACACGACTCTGAGAAAGGGTACGTTTTCAAGTCTAAACGGGATTCCAGGAAGCCAGCAATGGTCATCAAGCCAACTGTCATCACTCCTCAGAGGAAATATAAAGTAGAGCTCCTTGATGGGTCTGTAATCTTCGGCAGGGTGGAAGGAGGTAGAGACTCAGAAACCACGTCAACGCTTCGAACATGACTCGGCAAGCCGCAGAATTTGATAAACCAGGATCTGGAGTACTGGTGCATAAGAATTTGACTCCAGTTGATTGAATCAAAAGACGGGAAGCAGAAGCAGAACCAAAATCCAGATTAGCAGCAGGAGGGCAAAATCTTGAAGTAGTAGGTTTTCGTATGGTGAGGTTTCGGCAACAAATGATGCTGAAACCTCTACAGATAGGGAGGAAGCTCATTTGGGTGGTGTCATCGGCTTGGACACAGATGCATGTAATCTCTTAAACAAGTGGACTGAGCCTATTAATGTGATCAGCAACGAAAGTTCTCACACCATTGCTATCTCAGGTCCTTTTCTCGGATCAGTGACTGTGAAGCACACTTGCGATGGTTCGTTCCTTTTAGAAGTGACAGGTTAGCATGCAAAGGTGGCGGTGTCACTCTTTACTTCAAGAATACCCTAACTGTAAAGCCGTAGAAACAGTCGCACTTGGAAGTGGGACATGTGAAATACTGCGGCCCCAACTAAAACGTTAGGGACAAGATGGTAACGTTATCGCAGTATATCGAGGCTCTGAATGTGAAGCAGCAAACTTCTCCTAAATAGGCGGACCCTCTGGACAGATAAATGCCAATGCTCAAATGTAGGAGACATCAACGCACTATCAGTTGACTGGGATGGACCAACAACAGAAGATCCACGCAACTTGGTTGATCACAGGTTAGAGGAAGAATCGATTTCTTAGCCTTTATGCAGCACGCTAGGACAGCGACCAGATATGATCACCAACATGCTTCATCGGTTCCAGGCCTAGCGTTCTCGCACATATGATCCATGCTCCACCCGGCGCTATGCAGCCCTTGGTAAAAATGATCATGCTGAGATCACCTTCAACTTCACAACAGCCGTCTCGTACCAGGCCGATGCCTCAGCTAGACCCAACATATGGGAAGCAAGTGTGGAAGCTATTGGCCTGGAAGCCTCCTTGCAGGATCGGATAGTAAATTTAGGGGCCTTGGTTCAGGCTGCACGGGGCTTCTTTGAGCGGTTATATGCACCAGTGATTCGACCGTTCGTTTTGTGGACCGCCCTGATGGGGTGGAAACATTGTCCTCCGTGAATAAACCACGAAATCCGAATCTAGCTACGACGTAAGAAAGTGTTGCAGTCTTGCCACCCACCTTGGCACTGCAGAAGTGATGAAGTATTACAAAGAATCCTAAAATAAGTGCGTCACTGCTATTCACCGGTTTCGAAAATGCTTTGAAACACATCTTGCACATACCGCATTGCAACATCCAAAGAGACCAGCCTCTTATATGTGCAATGGAAATAAGATGTGCTGTGGTACACCTACCCTGGTCAAAAGTCTAGACACTGACTGTTTGGCTGAAGATGATAAGGAAAAGCGGAAGCTATGGCTGGATATTTTGCTGAGATCTTTGCTCAGGAACCTTCTGTGGGCACGTATTCAACGGTAGAAGCATTGGAATCCGACGGAATAAGCCCTATGGATATCGATCGCAGTGATGTGTTTGGGACGTTAGATACCCTAGATGCATAAAAATCAGCGGGACCGGATGAGCTGCACGCAAGGCTGCTCAGACAGCCTGCCACCCATGTAGCTGGCCCATTGACTACTATATTTAGACAGCTCCCCATTGAGGGCGAGCTTCCCTATGACTGGGAAGATGCTTCAGTAGCACCTACCCATAAGGCAGGTTCTGAGAAACACCTATCAAATTACAGGCTGATAAGTCTGATTAGTAGCGTGGTAAAAATTCCAGGGAGAATGGTCAAGAACGCCATCACAGCCCCCTGGACAGCAGCACTCTGCTGTCTAATTGGCAACATGGCTTCCTCAGAAATGTTTTTTGCTTGACGAACCTACTTGCAGGCTACCCGTAAATATCGTTTTCGTAGACTTTAATGACGGGTTCGAAAAGGTACCTCATTGCAGGTTGCTCAGGAAAGTGGGAAGTTTTGGAATCACTGGCAGTGTGCTTGCGTGGGTGAGAGAGCTCTTTGTTAGTAGGAGACAAAGAGTAAGGGTAAACTCTCAACTCTCCTCTTGAAAGCTGGTAGACAGTAGAGTGCCACAAGGCACAGTCCTGGGTCTGCTGCTGCTTTTCTTGTACGTAAATCAACTGCCAAATGCCACGAAATTCCCCATGGTTCTCTACGCTGATGATGTAAGACGATGAAAACAACCCTGCATGCTTGACACTTGGTAATGCTACAGCACCAAATTTTGTGGCAGATATAAAGCATCTTAGGAGAGCCATATCTTTTAAAACTAATCAGACTTCAGTCACCGGATGTGCTAATGACATCCTGCCACAAATCGAAAGCTAGAAGTCCTTTATGGAGAAACTAAGAGCAGAAATTTGCGAACCGATAGACTACGAACAAAACAATGAATCACTTGAAAATGTAGCAAGGGCGTCTGAGGTGTCGTTCCACATGGGTGAAATTGAGGCACAGATTAGCAACCCTTCATCACTGAGTATTTTGGCTTGTAATAAACCCACCATTCCATCTGATTTCAAAACACTAACAATAATAGGTTACCTGGCGAACTCTATGACCACTGGGGAAACTAATGAACTTCCACTGATGCTCAACACAATGGTTTTCAGCGTCCCTGACACAATAAAGTTAAAACAGGAAGAGAACTTTTGCTGAAAACAGCAGAGGTGCATGATTTCAGTGCTAATGTTTCAGAATTATTAGGAGTCATTGGGATCCTTGTTGCCCTACTCTCTTCCCATTTCAAACAGACAGAGGCAGAAGAATTCAGAGCGAAACTCGTATTGTCGAACAACAAAAAATTGAAGATAGTGAAGATATTTCTTGACAAGATAGTGGTGGAAAGGCACTTTTATAACTGAGCTCATAGGCCTGACAGTCAGAAGCTTGGGTTGTTGTACAACATACTACGACATTGAGTGTTTCTCCTGTTATACCCAAGCCTGATACATCGTTTCACCGAAATCTTGTCAAATTGACCAGATAGAAAACAACATGAACTAAAGAGGGAACAGATGACCGTGAAGTGAGTGATTAAACGCATTTACTCAATTTTTTAACTCTAGACGTACTCTACCCTTGTTTGTTTAAGTTGTCCAAATATGACCTTAAATCCTGCCAAGGACTCACTCAGAAATTCAAAAGGCCGTCAACTACTTCAATAAATTGGTTGAACATAACAAGGAAGAGGCGTCAAGATTGATAACAAGGCATTTTAGGGGGGACAAAATCACATCAGGTAACATTTCTTGAAATACTTAGCTCGAAATAACAATCTGTACTTGGCAAGATAGACTGTTTAGAATGCCGCCTTTGTTCCAATGTTTATTGTAATACTGGCGTAATAATATTACACGGTACTTGGTTTCAACACCTTTATGATAACAATCCGGTCCCTTTGGTTAGTTCCAAAATGTTTCTCATTATTCGTACAGTTTCAATAAAAAGTGCTTTAGGATTTGTCCTGGTGCGAACTTGACAGACGCAAAGACCAATCACTAATTATTCGAACTTGTTATATACCCACGAATACGAGACCAAGGAAGAACACGATAGCGTAGTCGGATGGAATAGTATATTTGGATGGTTATGCCAAAATACCGATGCGTTCCAACTAACTGGCTAGAGAGTCGAATACGAGCAATGCAACGTAACACGACAGCGTGCCAAATGGCGAGGATGCTTGACCGGGTGCCTTCAGCTTAGCGAGTCCAGTTAAACTATCAAGGTCAGCATCAATGTCGAAAGTCGTCAAACCCTAGGCTATTGATTTTGGGGAAGTGTATGACGCTACAGATCACTCCCCCCCCTAGTGGGTTCGTGAGGACCCTAAGACGATACCAGCCGGAAGTAAAAACCCAGTGGTTTCTCCACTGGTAAAACTCTTCCGATGGGCTGACTGCGTGAGGTGGCCCCTGGTTGTCTGAACCTTATTCTAGGGTGTCGTGGCGATTAAATAAATAAAATACAATAAATGGAATTGTACGTCGGTCGCGGTCATCTGTTCCTTTCGACGTTCCGTCCAGTGCTCGTTGCACCTGGAATATAAATAAAAGTCTTTAATACCACGAAAACGTTGCGTAAAAATGGGAATTATTTATATATAAACATATCGAAAAATAAAAATTTACGCTTATCTTCACCGTTTTTTTTAAAATTTCATTACATGGTAAATAAAAATTGATATAAAAAGGCAAAGTATACGAGGGTTTGTATTGATGTATCGGGTAGGAGTCCGGAGTTGTTTTGGCGTTGAGCCTTCGGTAATCACCGGTTGGACGCCAGTCGTTGCTATCCTTTTGGGAACCATGTGCAATGGCGATGCCCAAGGATTGTTCGACGGTCTGATAATGCCCAGGTCGAGCATGTGGTCGAATTCATTTTTCGCCGTTTGGAGCTTATCGGGGGCTAGACGGCGCGCTTTGGATGCCACAGGTGGACCTGTGGTTGTGACGTGATGCATAACATTGCTGGTTATGCACGGAAGAGTGTGCTTCGGTTGCTGTAACTCTGGATATTTCTCCAGAACTGCCTGGTAGGACGCGTCGTCTGATTGTTTAGTCCTAACGATGGCTAAACTCGGACCTACATAGGTGGTGCCGCCAATAGATAACTTTGTGCTGTTATCTATCAGTCGTCGACGGCGAGCATCTACGAGTAGATCGTAATGGTTTAGCAAATCTATGCCAATGATGGGCATAGAGACGTCTGCCAGGAGGAAAATCCAGTGGATAGGTTTGCGTAAACCTAAGTTGAGGTAGGCATACCGTCTCCCGAATGTCGCGATTGCCTTGCCGTTGGCTGCTTGAAGATTGAAGGATGGGTCAAGATGACGCTCCTTTGTCGTTGCTGGAAGAATGCTAACTTCTGCGCCGGTGTCGACGAGGTAGCGGACTTTCGTTTTAATCGGTGACGTAGAGCAAACGGCTTTTTCCGCCGGCTACGGTTGCCGTGAGCACGTGCCGGCGTGACCGTTTCCCGAGTTCGGGTCCTTCTTAAAACGGCATGGTTTACGACATTTTCTGGCTTCATCCCCGTAAGTGTTATGAAACCAGCACCATTCAGGGTTTTCCACCCTGTTGGGTTTCGTTTTAGGGCTACCACGACTTGCTGCGATGCGCCAAGGTGCGTTTCCGTGAAGTGCTACGTGATCTAGGACTTCGAGATCGTAGCAACCGTCTCACAGAGTTGCACAACTTGGTCACCTCTGAATCCTGGCGCTCTGTTTTGTCGCAGATAGAATATACGTTGGAGACTGGTCTGCTGGATATCTCCAGTATTTTATCTGCTGAGGCTGCCAGGTCGTCGAGTGGGACTGACTGGAGTGTCACCAACACGGTTTGCACCGGTTGTGGTAGTTTCGAGAGAAATAGTTCTCGGAAGAAACCATCGTCAAATGTTCGTGCACCGATTACTTCTCGCATGCGTGCGAGGACTTCAGTAGCTGAGTGGCTGCCTAGCTCGATGTTACGAAACAATTCGTCTAGACGTTGGCGATCTGTGAGATCGCTTTTCTTCAAGAGTGCGGCCTTTAGAAGTGCATAAGGGTCACTTACTTCAGGATTAAACATGTTTGCTGTAACATACCTGTTTAATTCTCGCGGTAGTGAACGTATGACAGCAAGAAATCGAGAATGAGGATCTGAGACACCCTGTTCTCGAAAATCGGCCTCGGCATACAGAAACCATGTTTCTGCATTGTCTGGCCAATATGGCACGAGTTGGATCGTGTTCGTAGTCGGCTTAATACGAATAAGCTTGGGAGTGTGGTCGGACATGAGAAAGTGTAGTAAATGGATATATAAATGTTATCGAAATGAAAACAATAAACAAATATAAAATGGAACAGGCTCACCAATTCAATACTTGTTATTGGTCGGGATATGTGATCACGTCGGGATGATCACGTCGGGCTCACCAATTTAGGATTTGTCCTGGTGCGAACTTGACAGACGCAAAGACCAATCACTAATTATTCGAACTTGTTATATACCCACGAATACGAGACCAAGGAAGAACACGATAGCGTAGTCGGATGGAATAGTATATTTGGATGGTTATGCCAAAATACCGATGCGTTCCAACTAACTGGCTAGAGAGTCGAATACGAGCAATGCAACGTAACACGACAGCGTGCCAAATGGCGAGGATGCTTGACCGGGTGCCTTCAGCTTAGCGAGTCCAGTTAAACTATCAAGGTCAGCATCAATGTCGAAAGTCGTCAAACCCTAGGCTATTGATTTTGGGGAAGTGTATGACGCTACATGCTCACACCTCACCACTATTGCAGAAGGTTTGGAAGGAAGGAAAGGTACCTACCCACTGGTTGGAAGAAGCGCCACCTTGTCAAACCCCCAAAGAAGGGAGACCTAAGTACTTGCAAGAATTGGTGAGGAATCATACTCCTGTCCACACAAAACAAGCAAAGTATTAAATCGCATCATCCTGGAGAGACTGAAGGATGCACTGAATTCAAAATTACGATCGGAACAGTCTGGATTCAGGAAGAACAAACTATGCGAGGACCAAATTGCAACGCAACGCTACGCATCATCATAGAAGAGAGTATAAAATGCCAGTCAACTCTCTACCTCAACTTCATCGATTTTGAAAAGGCGTTTGACAGCGTCGGCTGAGAAGTAATTTGACAGGCAACTGCTTCAACATGACGGAATACCACAAACCTTCATCAGCCTCATTCAACAAGTATTTGAAGACATCACATGCCAGGTAATCCACATTGTGAAGCTCAGTGATACATTTGAAGTGAAGACAGGAGTAAAACAAGGCTGTCGACTATCACTCATGATTTTCCTGACTGTGGTCGACTGGACTCGACTGGATCATGCAGAAACAGTGAGGAGCGAGAAGAAAAGGATACGCTGTTTGACCGGGAAAAAGAGCCTAGAAGATTGGGATTTCGCTGACCACTTCTGTCTAGTGCCACACAAACTCGAAGATCTACACGAAAAATTCAACAAGCTGAAAAAGAGCGGGACACCGAAGACGGAATTTCATTCAGGTGAAAATGGAGAAGAAAGAGGTGATGACCCATGCTTTTCGTAACGCGCCAAGTCTTTCAACCATCACATAGAAGCACTGACTTGACTGATTTAGTGTTGAAAATCCAGATCCTGTTCAAACCTTATGCTGAGTGCAGTGGAGTGCAGTCAATCTCCACACTGGTTCCAGATTAATGAAAGCCTGTCTTGCTGTATTTCAGGTCCTGACTTTGAAATCGTCATCTGTGCTGCCACCTGTAGTTGGGACGATGCTGCCTAGGTAGGTAAGTGAAAGAGACAAATTCTCGTTAATGGAGATTGGTGCTTGTTGTAGTTGTTGTTGGTTGGCTGGATATTTTTATCACCTCTGTTTTCTCTACGTTCACCTGTAAGAAGTCCAGTCTTCGCTGCCTCCTCCGTCAGCTTGTTGGTTTTGGCCTATAGACCGAGTTTGTGCGACATTAGACATAAATGATCACCGTTGGCACAATCCAAGTCTTCTAGGGTATTCCCATCTGTCCTGCTGGTGTATGCCCATCTTCTCGCTCCTCACAATTTCTTTCATGATCCAGTGCAATCCACCATGATCAGGAAGATCATCGGTGATAGTAGGCAGCCTTGTCTTACTCTTTTCTTCACCTCAAGTGCATCGTTGACCTTCCATTGCGAACCACTTGGCATGTAGCATCATATAGCGTATAGCTACTGTTGAATGAGGTTGGTAAAGGCTTGTGGCACTGAAACCGTAGCGTTGAAGCAGTTGCCGAATTACTTCTCAGTCGACTCTGTCGAAGGCCTTTTTAAAATGATGAAGTTGAGGTACAGAGTTGACTGGCATTCTACGCTCTGTTCTATGATGATGCGTAGCGCAGCGTTACAATTTGAGAGGTACATGGTTTGTTCTTCCGGAAGCCAGCCAGGCCGTTCCAGTCTTAATTTTGAATCCAGCGCATCTTTTAGTCGCTGCTTAATACTTTGTTTGGGGTGAACAGAAGCATGATTCCTTACCAGTTCTTGCAGAGATTTAGGTCTCCCTTCTTTGGGAGTTTGAAAAGGTAGCCATTCTTCTAATCAGTGGGCAGGTACCTTTACTTCCTTGCAGACCTTCTGCAATAGTGGTGTGAGCATGTCCCCTGTCGTCTCTGCGTCTGTTTTCAGTGCATCTGGTCCTGCTGCCTTCCCGCATTCCAGCAACTTTATGGCGCGATGTTCAGGACTTCACTTTTGCTTTTGTCAGAGGGTTTGTGTTCATCAGTAGTTCTGTGGTTCCTCGTGGTATTTCTGGACGAGTTGCAGGTGGTGGTAGTGGTCGATTCAAGGGTTTTTTGTAATGGTCAGCACATAGTTTCCTTTGTTTTTCCTCTTTGATTACTAAGTTTCCTCCACAATCTTTCATTGGTTTCATCTGTGTTGATCCCTTCCCAAATAGTAATCTGGTTATTTGGTATAATATTGTCAGGTTTCTCCTACCCGCCACCTGTTCTGCTTTACTTGCAAGTGTGTCGTAGAAGTTTCTTTTGTCTTTGCGCACACTCTTCTTCACTGCCTTGTTCAGTGTTTTATGAGTTGTATTCAGCTCCTCTTTTCGTTGTTTGTCCGTGCACTGCACCGGTTCATCTTCTGCTTCACCATCTCTGTCTCACTCCTCTATCAGCTTCCATGTGTCCGTCGAGATCCATTCCCTGTCTTGCCCTTACTTCTTCCTTCCTTACACGGTTATGCAGGTTTATTTCCACATAGCTTCCAAAGAGTTCCAGTGTTCTTCCACACAGGTTTCCTCAGGGATGTTGCCTAACGTTTCCCATTCTTTCCTGATGGTTGACGTGAAGATATCCTTTGTAGTTTCGTCCCTCAGCTTCTGTCCTGGATGTTGAACTTGAAGTGTGGTCAGTTACCAAATTCTGAGGAAACTTTCAACGTGATTTTGAAAGTCGGTTCGTTGCACTAGATAGTGAGTGGTGCGGACCTACATCTGCTCCCCTTCTTGGTCTGATCTTGTGTCCAGTAGGCTACGTCTCCACTTTCTTCACATTGAGATGAAGTCGATCTGACTTTTAGTGTTCTGGTGTCTGGTGAAATCAAATCCATGTCGCTTTGTGAATATCTTTGTGTTTGTACACACTGCTTCCAATCACCAAATCGTTAAATGAACAGAAGTTTGCAAACAGGTCTCTATTTCATTTATTTCCCCGAGTGTTTCCCAATCCATGATGAGCTCTCTTCTAGTGTTGTTCGCTCCCAGTTTGGCATTCATGTCACCCCACCCATTAGAATTTTGGTGTCACCACCTTGGATGAGGTCTTGTCCAGTACTGATTGCAGTTGTCCATAGAAATTCCTCCTTCTTCTCTTCATCTGCATTGTTTGTAGGTGCGTAGCGTAGTGTAGCATCGCATGATTGTGACTTTCCTTCTTTTTGAATTGAATCTTGCTGTCGTGGTCCTGCAGAAGGAGACTGAATCCCATTGCCTGAGAGCCTTGGATGCTCCTGAGGACTTCATGATGGCGACTCGAAAACTCAGTGTGTTCGTGGTTGTCGTGTTGTCTGTGTGACAATATGGGAGTAGATTACTGACTCTCTGTGTGACAGTTTGGAGAGTCCGCTTCCGTTCCATCTGCCTTCGCAGATTTGTAGCACTTCTATGCTATACCTCCTCGTCTCTTTTGCAATCTGAGCGTTCTTGCTAGGTTCGAACGGTGTGTGGACATTCCATGTCCCCATGCTTACTTTTGTTTTTATCGAGAGAGGACGCATCGGCCAATTGGCTTCCCGAAGGTTTTCACCAACCGACGTCATTTCATCTCCCCGGTTCCAGAGAGGAATATGTTTGTTTTTATTTTGCACACTTTCTTTGTGCTTTGAAGTTTCTTTAGCGACTGAATTGGTCTTACGGGGTAGGGTTTCTAGCCTAATGGCCAGCCTTCCGTCTTTGTTCGACCTTAGGACCGGCTAGTAAACTAGTCGGGCTTTTTAGTGCACTTGACTCAACCTCATGCCATCCTGTCAGCGACCATACCAATACCAGTATCACTAATATATCTGTTTCCATCCCTCTCCCATTGACTCTGTGATCTCATCTTCTTGATTAAGGTTTCCCACACCAGTATTTCATTTCCCCTTTTCCCTGGTTTTAACCTGACCTCTTCCTTTCTTTGTGCTTTACCTCTTTCTTTTTTTCTCAGTTCTTCCTTTTTTCCATAGTTATCCAATCAATCTTCTCGTCTTCTTTTCGTGACCATTTTGAAGGACTGCTTGTTGACATGACATTTCACGAGGCCATCTGGATTAAATCGTCATAAAAAATTATACATCCATCCACAGATTTAGCCGTAGCCAACCGTCTGCCGGATTTACCAGAGCCAAAGTGGGCGATTGTATGGATCTCCCGCATCGGAATTCACAAAAGACCAAAAATTGTTCCATAAAAAGTAGAAGCTAGCACAGAGAAACAACTTACTCCATACAAGCCCACAAAATAGATGTTGCATATAGGATGAATCTCCAATGTTTAGGCAAACTTTTCGATACAAAGTAAGAGTACTGACTGTGGAGGCTAACTATTAGGTTCATAAGGGTATTCAGTCCTCTGGCCAGTATTGAACCTTTTGCTCCATGTAAATGGGGAACAGGATGACGGTCACCGTAGAGAAGCTACGTCACCCGTCTTTGAAGGTAAAGCATGTCAGAAACGACTTGAAATGATGTGGTAAGGATTATGGCCGACGGTTCTACTCATTATTGCACATGGCTTCTAGAGATGGCCATGAGCCAGATGTGTCAGTTCAGTAAGTGTAGAAACCTAGATTAAGAAATTTGAAAGAACAACTCTGAAACAAGTCACAAGCAACGGAGGCATTAGTTGCTACGACAGTTTCTTTTGGAAGGCATTTGACAGAAAATGTGGCACTTCCTGATGGTTGTCTGGATTCTTCCCTAACTATCAAGAATTTGGGTAACAAATTGGAACCATCTCAGAAGAGGACCTGATTACGTTTGACAAAGATGAACAAGGATGGCACTACGTCCTGAAGTCGGTAAGTTTATCACATAGCCATGTGATTTTAACACTAAGATACATGAGGACTAGTCATAAGTAGTAAAAAGCCCCACTATGCGTGCGATGCCACCCAGCAACAGATTAGGCGCTGGCCACATCTGAGGTACCTGAATTTGAAACCATATGTGGAAACTTATGTGAGATTACATTCCTACGCAATGTTAGTGAAATGCATTGGGTCCTCAAACAAAGAACCATATCGTAGAAACCGTTTTTGTCTACATCTTGATGGAGCTTGTCAGTATCACTAATGATCACACTGTGAGCGGTTCGGCTTTATATCTTGGGAGCAGAGAAAAAGTTTCAAATGTTGCTTCAGCAGAATATTTATGGTCAATGGAAATCTCATGATAAAGATGAAGACAAGGCAGTATTTGCTGTTATGCGGAAGCTTACTGTTACTAAGAACGGACATCGGGAAACTTTAAGCCATATAAAACCAATATTCTATCTTTACCACACCATAATCCATAATGTCTGCGAGATGAGAATTATTTGTAAAAGCATTTAATCTCATCCCAGAATCGGCTTCAACCTTACTCAGCAATGGTGGAAGACTATCTAAATTATGTTCTACCCGAAGTAGAGCTTCCTCTAGACATTGAGACCAGTGTTTGTTGTCTTCCACGACTTCCCTGTCACTTCTAACATTTGTCCAGTGCAGCAGTCCAACAGTAGACTATTGTTTATTTAAATATCAAGTTACCGTGGACTCTCCGACAAAATGAGCACTTAAACATTGAATCTATCATAATCTGGCATTAAGTTTGAAGCACAATGATTCTTCCATTCACCATTTTTTGAACAGTATAACAGTATTTCCTTGAGCCACTTTGCCCTTCTTTTTCGGTGTAATCTTGATTATTATTATCGTTAGTTTTGTGTCAGTCTTTTATGCCACTAAACGGTGATGTATTTCTTCTGATTCTGAGTCTGTGGGTGCCTTAACTCTCATCCTTCTTTCTTTGTGGTCTGTGGTCTGACCAGTTGGAACACTTCCAACAGACATAGCTACATAACAAAACGCTAGGCTTGGCTACGTGAGTACCCTATCACCAGATGATGTTGCAGAATTAGTGAGGTTTATCTTGATAAATCCGAAAACCCCTACAATGAATTATAGCAAGAACTTTTTGAAAACTACTCTTTTTTCAGACCAGCAGGCTATTGGTCATCTTTTGAAATAGTGGAGAATATTTGTAGCCCATGTGGATGGTCTTGGTTTCATTGTGTTCTCTGAGCTGGGTTGTTGAATCGTGAAGCTTTCATCATCTTTCTAGATGACATCCTCATCATCTCGTCAGAATTGTTTAGTTGGGCTACAGAATACCATTTCAGTCAAGTGCTAGGTGCGTAACATATTAGGTAACCAAACAGTGGACAATGAATTCTTTTATCGATTTCGGCTCAGATGGCGGCGCAAAAAAGACAGTAGATACTGGCCTTCAGAGATGATAACATTGACACAGAAAAACTAGCAGCTATTCCAGATCAGATTTACGAAAGTGGAAGATTTTTCTCAGCTTCACAGATTACGCGTACGTCACGCACAGATCATCACAGATCTGTCTGTGATTTGCTTTTAAAATCATGGCATTACAGCAGAAAACAAAGGTGTTGTGTGGACAACTTAAAGCCTTGAGTATGCAGTGACGGTCACAACGTATTTCTAAGGAAAGATCCCCATCACGATATACGTAGTCTTTTAGACTAACAGAGAGTTTGACATACTGGTACCACCTTGACTACGGTGATCAAATTCAACGCTGCCAAATGCCTTGCAAGTATCATCCAAGGTTACTTTTGAGAGAATGATGTATGTCAATAACAGTTACTGTCGCCAGTATAAACCAATCGTGCACTCGTATGTTTTATATCACCAATGAATGTACTAGTGCTTAATTTGATTGATACCAGAGTGAAAGAAAGTGTAGTCCAACCGACTGATACCGAGAGTAGAAAACGTAATCCGGAACTGGAATTACAAGCACCTAAGGCCAGAAAGGATTGGTGCTAGAGTTTTGGCTCAGTATGATATCCACTTAGAAGTCCGTCATTGCTGTCATAACTTCATCAATTATCGGAATAGATTTTCTGCAGAACTACGAGCTGTTAGTAGATACTAGTCATCGTTCTAACCTCGACTTTGCTGGTGTAGCCATAGATAGCGGATTCATCAAATGTGTTACACACTCGACTCAATCGACGAACTTAGGAAGACCTGTTGAAATAATTTCCGGGAATGACACTGAGTAGCTGTCCAAACTCTTCAACGGAACAAAATGTTATTCATCGTATTGTCACCCACCCATCCCACTGGGATCTCGCTGATTACACCCAGAAAACCCGCATATAACCAAGTAGGAATCTGATAAACTTTTTCCTTTAGGAAATATTCCCCCGTCACAGAGCTTGTGGTCATCACTGTTACACATTGTTTCCAAGGGGTAAGGAAAAATGTGACCATTTGGCGACTACTCAGCACTAAATAAACAGACAGTTGTGGATATTCCACACAAGCACGATTTAATTAATTCCATTGCAGACGAAAAGCATCTCTAAGATTGATGTGGTATGAGCCTACTTTCATGTACAGGTGTAACCCTGTGACATTCTAAAAAGAGCAATCACTATGCTTTTCGGGTTATTCTGGTTTATCCGAATGCCATTCCTTCTGGAGAATGCAGACTAGACTTTTCAAAGATTTAAAGACCAGTTTCTTGATGGTATACCGTTAATAAATGCTGGTAATAATGACTTACTGGTAGCAAGCATATCACAGAAGGAACATCAGCACATTCTAACGCTCTTTCAAGGACTTTGATAATACGGTACCACAGCCGATGCACAGAAGTGTGAATTCGGAAGGGGGTCCCTTCAATTTCGGTATACCCCTCAAAGAAACAGCTATAAAGGAATGCCCTACACCAAATTCTTTCCACGAGTTACTCAGATTTCTCGATGCCATTAATTGTATCGTCAGTTTATTCCTGATTGTGCTCGTTGGCTCAACCATCGGAACATTTACAGAAAGGTTGTGCGAAAACAATGCACAAGACGGATGCTGTAACTGAAGGACTTCACAACCCTAAAGAAACTTTGAACTCTCAAACTTTGTTGGTACGTCGTGGTGTAAACGCTACTTCGGAAGTTATGACAGATGTGTCAGGTGTAGCCACTAAAGCATTCCTTTGGCAGTTTTGTAGCAGCAAGTTGCAACCACTATCCTTCTTCTCCAAATGGTTGGGTTCTGCACAAGTTAAATATAGTACTGTCAGAAGAGAATTATTGGCTGCTAACCCGGCATTTAAACATGTAAAAAGGAACACCATTTGTCATGTACACCGATCAGAAGCCTCTGATAAAAGTCGTAAGAGCGAAGCATAGTAAGTATTCTCCAAATTTCCGAATCCATAATGCACATATGACTCATTCAAAGACATAAAACCAACATAGCTGACGCCTTGTCACACGTACATTTGAATAGTATTGGTAAAGCAGATGTTAACTCTGTTGAAATGGCTAAACTTCAGTACGTGGATTAAGAACAAAATAAATTGGTATGTTTGAAGTGTACTTGACTACAACTCACTAAGTTCCTTTCGACAATTCTTTTCCAGTATGCTCAACTTCTTGTTGCAAGCTGCGTCCATTTCTCCCCCTAACGTTTGGAACCCACTATCTTCGAGAAACTAAGAGACATTCTCAATCCAGAAGCCCTAGCCTCCATCAAATTAGTTTCTGACAAGCTTATGTGATCAAAAATGGACCTAGACATAAAACAGTGATCGAAACTCTCCTACACTTCTAAAGAGCAAAGCTTCAGAGACGGGTTCGCTCCACTGGGTAGTTTTCCAACACCAAATGCCAGATTTAGTCACATATATGTCTACTTAGACTATAACCCCCTTCAAAGAATATGGATATATCATAGTGTGCTTTGATCGCTTCATAAGATGACCAGTTGCCATTACACAACAAGATTTATCTGCTGAAAATTCCGCCAAAAAGCTTATTAAACATTAGATTACTAATTTTAGAGCATCCTAACCTTATCATGACAGAAAGTGACTGACAATTCGAAAGCCGTTTGGTTCAGTATTTACCTTTTATAAACTAGGTCTTTGTGGGTTACTGAAGGATTTAGTCAAGTTACTTCACCTCTTGTAGACAGCACTTCTTGAATGACTTATGGAATGCATAACATAAGGGGTTTTTTGTTAATGAGTATGGAAAAATCACAACCTTGCAGCAGATAACCATCGTGATATTAATCATGAATAGTGACCAGGAGGAGAGTCTAGGACACGCACTTCATCCATTTCGGGACTCGTCAGCTGTATCAACCTGCCTTCCAGTGGACAATGTTGTTCCCACAAAGACTCAAACTAGGTGACTAAGTGGCCTAGTAGATGGTGCCCTGATGTTTTAGGTGACAGGTTTCCAGTTTAAGTCTTAATGGAAGCGACATCATCCACTGGGAGGTTGGCACATCCAACTGAAAAGTCGTCACTAGAAGGAGACGCGTGTCCTGGATTCCACTACTGACCACTATACATCCTTATTATCAAAAATGAAAACACCGACAATTTCGAGGCATCCACACACTAGTCCATGTGCCACTAACGGCTGATCGATTTGGTCCATCAGAGCTAACCAATGTGTCTTACAGTGACACAGATCGCTATCATTTCCCTCAAACGGGCTCTGTACCGGGTCTGGATGGGTGCATGCATTTCTGAGAAAAATGTTGTTGGGACAACATCATCACGAACTGTGTGTTGTGAAACAGCTCCTGCTGCCGTCTGAGACGTATCTGCTCATAGAAGTAGTGATGCTGCTGGATTCATGCGTTACAGTGTGGTAACTTTCGGAAGTGCTATCCAGACGTTGTTCAAGCCTTACCCTGTTGGATCCAAAAAGGTGAATTTTTTCTAATCACTTTTCATAAGGTCTGTCAGTGGTTGTAAAATAGATGCGCACAATGGAATAAAATGATGATAGAAATAAAGCATTGTCAACGCACGATGAAGTTTCTTCAGTGAGTCACGTAGGGATAAATTCTTAAGTGTTTCGATCTCATCTCCGAAAGGCTGATTACTGTTGACTGTGATACGATGGCCTAAAGATTCCAGTGAGGATGCATCGAAGACAAATTTGTTCCAATTCGCAATTACTCTTTACTGTTGAAAACTTCAAAATAATGTGTCAAGTTGTTCTACATGCTTTTTTAGTGGAGTACTTACTACCAGAATGTCCTCGATATAAACAGAAATAAAATTCTGACTCTGTGTAACCTATTCCATCAATCGTTAGAACGATTGTTGGGGGAGTTTTGAGGTCAAAAAGCATTACCGGAAATTCAAATAATCCAAAGGATGTTATTACCTCAGTTTTGTCAATGCCTTTCGAAGCGGCTGTTGTCTAATAATAATAATAATAATAATAATAATAATAATAATAATAATAATAATAATATATTTCATGCAACGTAAGTAACATGAAAACAAACCAGTTTACAGGTTTGATCACTTTGGTAATGTGAACTGACTGTTATGTACAATGTCAAGCTATAGAACATACACCGTTTTTCCCGACACATAAGAGATGAGTCTAAAGAAGGAACGCTGATGCTCCGAAGACAGCGATGAATGAAACAGATAAACACCAGTATAACTGTTCATCATACTGAAGCAAGCTCAGTTCGAAAGTCGGAATTATTCACCTATTGTTTGAATCTTCCAATGTTCTTGAAGGTAGGGTGGATAGTACAGCCGTGAGCTTGGATTGTGTGCATTCGTCATAAAGTTTTCATAGCATGGTAACCGCTGAAAAATGCGATTACTAGGATTCCATATGGATGGTTAGGTGAACCTGAAAAATGAATAACGAAAACGAGAGGTAGGCGAAATTCGAAACAGGAGCACAAAAATACCACGCAGACTAAATTTAATTTGGATAATATCTTTATTCCATGAAGAGTGAGAGAAAAGCTGTTGAGATGGGGAATGGAGTTACATGAACATACTGGTATTAGGTCTATACAACTGTTAAGATAATCTTCATCTTCTTCTAATAACGTTATCGAAATTTATTAAAGGGACTTATCATTTCAAATTTGTCTAATATTCAATTATGCTTAACTTCTTCATGAATTTAGTGCTGAAGATATCACTAAGCATAGTAATGAAACGTTCACAACAAAATATCAAATATCAGAGAATACTAAATCACCATCTTCCTCATCCTGAATTATAAATCTTTTCCATCACCTAACTGGTTTATCTACAAGTGAGTAGTTCAAGATTAGAGCTTAAATTGTCATAGTTTATACCGTGTAGATATGAAGAATACTAGAATAGATCGTTAATGATCGTGTCTTAGGGTTTTTTTTCTCAGTGATCACCCTAATACTCATCTAAAATATAACTTCCAAAATTCTAGCTGAACAATTCACTGTGTTTTGTACTTCTTCAACCAAAGAACTTCCGATCACGATTATTGATAGTGGAATGTGTCAGTCTTATGCTTTGACTTCACAAACCTACATCATTGTATACTATTATTCAACTTCCCTTTGTTCCGCCTTATCTAATGGGTACTAGGGTGACCACTTTTGTTGTTTTCAGTTGTTCTTGCCCTGCCCAAAGTTGGCTTGATGCTCAGTTTGATTACTTGGTGTTTCGAAATTGAGATATGTACTCATTAGTTCGGGCTCTGTTTTGTCTGTCTATACCAACCTATCACTAACATATCTTCCTCTACTTTGCCATGGAAAATGAGCCAACTTTCGACGGTTATTCTTGTGCTGTAATGAGCTGTCAATGAACGTGACACCTTGTTTTCTATAGCAGTTTTCAACCATATAATTATGTATCAAAGTAGTACAGGATACACAGTGTTTACATCTGTATCACCGTAACCCGACTTCGAGGTGTATCACCAAAATCTTGCAACCATTCATTCCCATTGGCTTATCAGAAATTTCATGAACCATCTAATTAATATTCTACTATGCCACCCAGTACACGTAACCTACTTGAAGTCTTCGAGTTCTACATTGATCTACTTACAACTTGTAAGTAGTAAGATGAACTATACCAATTATTCCAATGCATTGTTTTGGATTGCACATGTAACAATGGTAAGCTGTTATCCCGTCAAATGTTATCAAGTATCTCATTCACCAGGTGACTACATCAAATAAAAATATTGAAAATCTAGTGGAGTTTTTGCTGTATTCACTTTTAATAAACTGCATCAACAGCATACACAGTTTTAGGAGAAACTGACTTCAAATTATGTCAATGATGGATAGTGGCTGGCAGTGGAATCCAGGATACTCATTTCGTCCCATCTGGGACTCGTCAGCTGGATGTGTCTGCATTCCAGTGAGTGATGTTCTCTCCACTGGGCTTCGGACTCAGGTGCGATTGCTTCAAATGTCAGGGCGAATCCCGGTGGGAAGGACTTCACTTACTGGGACGTAGGTACACCCAGTTGATGAGTCCCAAATAGAACGAAATGCAGATCCTGGATTCAGCTGTTGCCCACTATCCATCATTAATATAATTAAAACACAGGTAATATCGAGGCATCCACGCATGAACCCATATGCCAATAGAGACCGATCAATTCGGTCCAATCAACGACCGTATGATATATGAACAATTATACTAAAATTGACTTCGAATTAAAGCTGAATTATGAATGCTTCTACATAAACATCCAGAGAAGAAATTGATATACAGAATGATCAACACTGATACTGAACAAGCAAGTTATTTGGTGGATATTTTAGTCCAGGTAACACTGGTTAATCACCGTAAAACAAACATTAAATTTGGGGGTTTGTGAAGATTTAGAGATTTTTCAAGTTGGTACTCATCATAGACTGACATCAGTTGGAAGAACATTGGGAACGTGGAAACACTGGATAGTTGTTGCGTCGTAGTATGGTATTCTTCAGCAGTGCATGCCTATGACCCCACCCCACCAGAGATCAAATCCGTGACCCTCAGGTTCTATCTCTGGTGGGGCTATGGGTGTGCACTGCTGAGGGTTCCCAAACTAGTAAAGAGCAGGTGTCCAGTTCCCCAGATCCCCACCTTCCGTCCAACTAATGTTCGTTCTTGATGAATACTAACCTGAATCATTGATGTAGTTCATTTCCACTGGTGAATGACATTTTGATATTTGAAACAATCACTTTCACATCGTGATATAGGTAAACGTTAATATAATTAATCTTAGAGTTTTGAGGGAGTTGTGGAGATTTGGAAATATCTCAAGTTGTTATTCATCGAAGACTGACATCAGCTGGAGGAACAAAGGAAACGTGGGAGCACTAGACAGCCGTTTCGTCCTGTTATGGGACTCCTGAGCAGTTCGCACCCATGACCTTCAAATCCCGCGGCCACCGAGTTACCGTTGAGCCACTGGGTCAGAATCCAATGCTCCATATATCCAACTTCTGTTGGCTCACGATATAGCGCAAACCGCCACCCAATGTCATCGTTGAGTATCTGTCCTCACGGACATCAGGCTTTGACTCCACTGGTCACGACTTCTCATTGGAACTTCGGGAATACTTCTCGAAGCTAGTCACCAATGAGCACCAGTTCAATTAAATTTTGAGGGAGTTGTGGAGATTTGGAAATATCTCAAGTTGTTATTCATCGAAGACTGACATCAGTTGGAGGAATAAAGGAAACCTGGGAGCACTGAACAGCCGTTTCGTCCTAGTACGCGACTCCTCAGGTTTCCTTTGTTCTCCAACTGATGTCAGTCTTCGATGAATAACAACTTGAAATAATCTTAGAGTGTTTAGAAAATAGAAAAGAAGATTTTTTCCGAACTTTTTGGTTGTGGTGTATGCGTCGGATTTTATTCAACGTCAAAATATATTCCGTCAAATGGTACATGTAGGAATTGCTGTCTTTATGCCAATGGTTACCTGATTATTTCTAATTAGCCTAGCCATCATAAATCCTTAAAATTATGTTTAGAATGAACATATTTTACGTTTGGGGATAAGTTATAAAGTCAAACTAATGGTGTTGCATCTCAGATTGTATTCAGCTTATACATAAAAGGATTCAAAGAAAGAGTTGTAAAGAATTTGTGTGATCAACCTAAACTTTGGTATAGATATGTAGATGATACCTTAGTGATGATCAAGAAAACAGAATTTGGAAGCTTTTAAAACATTTAAACTCTGTATCGAATTTCATAAAGTTTGTGAAGTGAAGACATGAGTGAAACAAGGTTGCCTACTATCACCCATGATCTTCCTGATTGTGGTCGACTGGATCATACAAGAAATAGTGAGTAACAAGAAGAGGGGGATACGCTGTTTGACCGGGAAAAGATTCTGGAAGATTTGGATTTTGCCAACGATGACTTGTGTGTAATGTCACACAAACTCGAAGATCTACACACAAAATCCAACAAGTTGGCAGAAGAGGCAGCGAAGACAGAGGTGATGATGCTACCCAACCAACGCCACCACCACCAACAACAACAACAACAACAAGCTCCAATCACCATCAATGGGAGGAACCAAAAGGTCAGGATGGCCGAGCGTCCAAGGCGCTGCGTTCAGGTCGCAGTCCACTCTGTGGGCGTGGGTTCGAATCCCACTCCTGACACTGGGTTTGTGTACGCCTGCGGGTTTTAAAGCACACCCATTATCCACATCGCGCACACACAACACATGTCAACATCTGACCACATGAACACGTGTGTCTGGTTCACCGCAACGCGCACCATGCAGCACCACAGTCACCAGCGTCAAATGTCACATGCACAGCACGGCCAATGCCAACACATTCAGGCGACAGCCAAATCGACCACTGTGACCACGGTCGGTGTGTGCAGACACATGTTGTGGGGCGATAGCAGCGAGTAGCGAGTGACGAGCGACTCGTTTCAACTCGTGTGACTCGAGAAAGGCCGAGGCGAGTGGATTTGTCGAGTGTAGGGGGTAGAAGTTCGTCGCGAGCAGGATTTGAACCTGCGCGGGGAGACCCCATTGGATTTCGAGTCCAACGCCTTGACCACTCGGCCATCGCGACGCGACTAGGTAGACCATTCCAACCCCTACTCATCACCAACAACATGAATAAACCCAACAAAGTCTTCGGCACCACCAACGCCCACATCATCTACCTCCTCATACACCACCCTCTTCATCATCGTCAACAAATGCTATGATCACTGCAACCAGACTTGGTGACAAGTCATCCCTCCCTCCATTCACGCCAATACTCAGTCACTCACTCGACCAGCTTTCAACATCTCCATTCTCAGCTGATCATTGAAGATCGACAGGGGTGCACACAAGTATGCATATATCAGTTATAATTGCACATCGACAGGCACACTGATAGCATGTGTTGCACATCACTACCATCGACATCAACTGATTCACTGTTGGCTTCTCGTGTGTCCACAATGACAGTGATAGCATCCTTGGACAGTGACACGGCTGGTGAGACGAGAATCCCAGATCGATGCACAAACGACGTGACGGATTCAGTTGACTTCACTCGAGAATGAGATTGAGTTCCGACTGTGCACGTGCAGATGAGTTGAGCTATTTGAACTTCTGTCACAATCCCCAATTAACTAAAATCTATTGTCCAACAGCTTATCAAACACACACACTGATGCATGCATGCATGCATACATTAATATGTAGCGTCACACACTTCCCCAAAATCAATAGCCTAGGGTTTGACGACTTCGACATTGATGCTGACCTTGATAGTTTAACTGGACTCGCTAAGCTGAAGGCACCCGGTCAAGCATCCTCGCCATTTGGCACGCTGTCGTGTTACGTTGCATTGCTCGTATTCGACTCTCTAGCCAGTTAGTTGGAACGCATCGGTATTTTGGCATAACCATCCAAATATACTATTCCATCCGACTACGCTATCGTGTTCTTCCTTGGTCTCGTATTCGTGGGTATATAACAAGTTCGAATAATTAGTGATTGGTCTTTGCGTCTGTCAAGTTCGCACCAGGACAAATCCTAAATTGGTGAGCCCGACGTGATCAAATATCCCGACCAATAACAAGTATTGAATTGGTGAGCCTGTTCCATTTTATATTTGTTTATTGTTTTCATTTCGATAACATTTATATATCCATTTACTACACTTTCTCATGTCCGACCACACTCCCAAGCTTATTCGTATTAAGCCGACCTCGAACACGATCCAACTCGTGCCATATTGGCCAGACAATGCAGAAACATGGTTTCTGTATGCCGAGGCCGATTTTCGAGAACAGGGTGTCTCAGATCCTCATTCTCGATTTCTTGCTGTCATACGTTCACTACCGCGAGAATTAAACAGGTATGTTACAGCAAACATGTTTAATCCTGAAGTAAGTGACCCTTATGCACTTCTAAAGGCCGCACTCTTGAAGAAAAGCGATCTCACAGATCGCCAACGTCTAGACGAATTGCTTCGTAACATCGAGCTAGGCAGCCACTCAGCTACTGAAGTCCTCGCACGCATGCGAGAAGTAATCGGTGCACGAACATTTGACGATGGTTTCTTCCGAGAACTATTTCTCTCGAAACTACCACAACCGGTGCAAACCGTGTTGGTGACACTCCAGTCAGTCCCACTCGACGACCTGGCAGCCTCAGCAGATAAAATACTGGAGATATCCAGCAGACCCGTCTCCAACGTATATTCTATCTGCGACAAACCAGAGCGCCAGGATTCGGAGGTGACCAAGTTGTGCAACTCTGTGAAACGGTTGCTACGATCTCGAAGTCCTAGATCACGTAGCACTTCACAGAAACGCACCTTGGCGCATCGCAGCAAGTCGCGTGGTAGCCCTAAAACGAAACCCAACAGGGTGGAAAACCCTGAATGGTGCTGGTTTCATAACACTTACGGGGATGAAGCCAGAAAATGTCGTAAACCATGCCGTTTTAAGAAGGACACAAACTCGGGAAACGGTCACGCCGGCACGTGCTCACGGCAACCGTAGCCGGCGGAAAAAGCCGTTTGCTCTACGTCACCGACATTAAAACGAAAGTCCGCTACCTCGTCGACACCGGCGCAGAAGTTAGCGTTCTTCCAGCAACGACAAAGGAGCGTCATCTCGACCCATCCTTCAATCTTCAAGCAGCCAACGGCAAGGCAATCGCGACATTCGGGAGACGGTATGCCTACCTCAACTTAGGTTTACGCAAACCTATTCACTGGATTTTCCTCCTGGCAGACGTCTCTATGCCCATCATTGGCATAGATTTGCTAAACCATTACGATCTACTCGTAGATGCTCGCCGTCGACGACTGATAGATAACAACACAAAGTTATCTATTGGCGGCACCACCTATGTAGGTCCGAGTTTAGCCATCGTTAGGACTAAACAATCAGGCGACGCGTCCTACCAGGCAGTTCTGGAGAAATATCCAGAGTTACAACAACCGAAACACACTCTTCCGTGCATAACCAGCAATGTTATGCATCACGTCACAACCACAGGTCCACCTGTGGCATCCAAAGCGCGCCGTTTAGCCCCCGATAAGCTGCAAACGGCGAAAAATGAATTCGACCACATGCTCGAACTGGGCATTATCAGACCGTCAAACAGTCCTTGGGCATCGCCATTGCACATGGTTCCCAAAAAGGATAGCAACGACTGGCGTCCGACCGGTGATTACCGAAGGCTTAACGCCAAAACAACTCCGGACTGCTACCCTATACCTCACGTTTACGACTTGACCGCAACCTTATGCGGCATGAACATTTTCTCGAAAATCGACTTGGTCAAAGCGTACAACCAGATACCTATGGCAGCAGAAGATATCGCGAAAACAGCCATTATTACTCCTTTTGGCCTGTTTGAATTCCTGCGCATGCCTTTTGGTCTTCGGAATGCAGCACAAACATTCCAACGCTTTATGGACGACGTCTTCCGTGGTCTGAATTTTGTTCATGTCTACATCGATGACTGTCTAATTGCGAGTCCAGATAAGGAAACACACCTTAAACATTTGGACCTCGCATTCGAAAGACTCAAAAAACATGGCATCACAGTTAACTTACAGAAGTGTGAAATAGGAGTTGAATCACTCAGCTTCCTTGGGCATACCATTGACAACAAAGGTATACGCCCATTGAGAGATAAAGTGGCGGCTATCACAAACTATCCAGAGCCGACCACTGTGAAACATCTCCGCACTTTCAATGGCCTGGTAAGTTATTACCGAAGGTTTATCCCTAACTGTGCCTCTGTCATGAGACCACTCACAGATCTACTTCGAGGAACTGCGAAGTTCGTGTCTCTGGACAACGCGGCTAGACTTGCTTTCTCCAAAGTCAAGGAAGCCATTTCGAACGCAACCATGCTTATGCATCATGACCCCAATGCTCCTCTGAGTATTGCTGTTGATGCATCTGATTCAGCAATTGGAGCAGTTTTGCAACAGTTGACTGACAACCAGTGGCAACCGTTAGCCTTTTTCTCGAGGCGGCTGCAAGACGCGGAAACAAGATACAGTACATTTGGTAGGGAACTCCTAGCCATGTACTGTTCTGTACGCCATTTTCGACATTCTGTGGAAGGTCGTGATTTCATTATTTTCACAGACCACAAACCGTTAACGTTTTCCCTCAGCTCGGCGTCTGACAAATACTCCCCTCGTGAGTCGCGACAGCTGGATTACATTTCCCAGTTCACGTCAGACATCCGCCACATTTCTGGAGCAAACAACTCCGCAGCCGACGCACTATCTCGAATAGCTTCGATAAACTATATCGAGGGTATTGATCTCGTTGAACTAGCTCGGCGTCAAAAGGAAGACCTTGAGCTGCATCATGAGTTGTCGTCCACAACTCTCAAACTGCGACTTTGTCCTGTTGGATCAGACAAGGATGCAATTTTGTGCGATGTCTCTGCTAGTCAACCACGCCCAATAGTTCCGAAGAGTTGTCGACGCAACGTCTTCAATACGTTGCACAAACTCTCTCATCCAGGTGTACGAGCCACCATTAGGCTTATCGCACAACGTTTCTGCTGGCCTGGGATGAACAAAGACGTTAAGGAGTGGGCCCAGTCGTGCTTAGCTTGTCAAAAGTGTAAAGTCACGCGACACACGAAAAGCCCTTTAGGCTCATTTCTAGCCCCAGACATGCGTTTCGACCACGTCCATATAGATATTGTAGGACCCCTACCAGAATCTAATGGATGTACCTACCTTTTCACCTGTGTTGATCGTTTCACACGATGGCCGGAAGCAGTACCCATTAAAGATATTACTGCCGAAACAGTTGCTCGTGTTTTCGTCGAAAGATGGATCGCGAACTTCGGATGTCCATCCTACGTCACAACCGACCGTGGGCGCCAATTTGAGTGCGGACTATTTCACGCTCTAACGGCACTTTTAGGTTGCACTCGGTTCCGAACGACAGCCTACCATCCACAAGCAAATGGCATGGTAGAGCGTTTCCATCGACAGCTGAAAGCTTCCCTTTCAGCTACAAACATACCTCAGTGGACCGAGGCTCTGCCTCTAGTCCTACTAGGTATTCGTAACGCGTTGAAAGTTGATGCTGGATGCACTCCTGCAGAACTCGTCTATGGGACCACTCTTCGCCTACCAGGTGAGTTTGTTTCCCCTTCAACTTTCAAACATGTTTCCGACAGGGCATCTTACGTGACTAGGCTTACAAACGCAATGCGTTCAGTTAGGCCTTCTCCGATTAGACCGCAAACGACTGATGTTTTCGTCCACCCCAGTTTACAGAAGACATCACACGTGTTTGTTCGCCACGACGCTGTTCGTCGACCACTTGAACCACCCTACGACGGGCCGTTCAAAGTGATTAAGCGACATGAGAAATTCTATGTAATTGAGCGAGGCGGACGCGAAGATACTGTCAGTATCGACCGTTTGAAACCAGCTTATTTCGAAGGCAACCCCATTGTAAGTGACGTTTCAGCTCGCTACATCCGACCGACGGATGACTCAATTATCGAAATTCTCGACGATGTGCCTGGTAATGCACAGCTGCAACAACCAGCGGCGCAACAAAAAACACGATCAGGTCGAACCGTCAGGTTCCCAGAGTACCTGAAGTCATATTCAACTTAGCTGTGTGTGTGCCAACCATTTTTTTTCGAGGCACTATTTTTCTTATTTACCGGCAACACAACCCTCGTACACTTTGCCTTTTTATATCAATTTTTATTTACCATGTAATAAAAACTAAAAAAAACGGCGAAGATAAGCGTAAATTTTTATTTTTCGACACGTTTATATATAAATAATTCCCATTTTTACGCAACGTTTTCGTGGTATTAAAGACTTTTATTTATATTCCAGGTGCAACGAGCACTGGACGGAACGTCGAAAGGAACAGATGACCGCGACCGACGTACAATTTCATTTATTGTATTTTATTTATTTAATCGCCACGACACCCTAGAATAAGGTTCAGACAACCAGGGGCCACCTCACGCAGTGAGCCCATCGGAGAGTTTTACCAGTGGAGAAACCACTGGGTTTTTACTTCCGGCTGGTATCGTCTTAGGGTCCTCACGAACCCACTAGGGGGGGAGTGATCTGTAGCGTCATACACTTCCCCAAAATCAATAGCCTAGGGTTTGACGACTTCGACATTGATGCTGACCTTGATAGTTTAACTGGACTCGCTAAGCTGAAGGCATCCGGTCAAGCATCCTCGCCATTTGGCACGCTGTCGTGTTACGTTGCATTGCTCGTATTCGACTCTCTAGCCAGTTAGTTGGAACGCATCGGTATTTTGGCATAACCATCCAAATATACTATTCCATCCGACTACGCTATCGTGTTCTTCCTTGGTCTCGTATTCGTGGGTATATAACAAGTTCGAATAATTAGTGATTGGTCTTTGCGTCTGTCAAGTTCGCACCAGGACAAATCCTAAAAATACACACACAACAAGGGAGACGGGAGTGAGGACGATAATTGGATAGACAGGTAGACATATGGTAATCAATTTCTCCTCCGATATGCATGTGAACGTGTGATTCGACTGAGTCTCGACTGTGTACGGCGTATTTGTCGTGCGTTGAGTGGCAGTGTGTTCAGTGCAGAGATGAATGCAGGTTGGTGTAGAGAGAGTAGAGTGATAGTGTGCTGTCTGACAGTGTTCCACTCATTATGTGTGTGTCGGTAGATGCGACAGTGACAGGCTTGACTTGTGGATTAGTGATGATGGGTGTGTGTGTGTGTGTGTGTGTGTGTGTGTGAATGTAAAGTGATGGGGTTTGATTGACACGTGTCTGGGGTGGGAGTGGTGTGTCGATGGGCCGTGCCCTGTGGTCAGGATGGCCGAGCGGTCCAAGGCGCTGCGTTCAGGTCGCAGTCCACTCTGTGGGCGTGGGTTCGAATCCCACTCCTGACACTGGGTTTGTGTACGCCTGCGGGTTTTAAAGCACACCCATTATCCACATCGCGCACACACAACACATGTCAACATCTGACCACATGAACACGTGTGTCTGGTTCACCGCAACGCGCACCATGCAGCACCACAGTCACCAGCGTCCAAATGTCACATGCACAGCACGGCCAATGCCAACACATTCAGGCGACAGCCAAATCGACCACTGTGACCACGGTCGGTGTGTGCAGACACATGTTGTGGGGCGATAGCAGCGAGTAGCGAGTGACGAGCGACTCGTTTCAACTCGTGTGACTCGAGAAAGGCCGAGGCGAGTGGATTTGTCGAGTGTAGGGGGTAAAAGTTCGTCGCGAGCAGGATTTGAACCTGCGCGGGGAGACCCCATTGGATTTCGAGTCCAACGCCTTAACCACTCGGCCATCGCGACGCGACTAGGTAGACCATTCCAACCCCTACTCATCACCAACAACATGAATAAACCCAACAAAGTCTTCGGCACCACCAACGCCCACATCATCTACCTCCTCATACACCACCCTCTTCATCATCGTCAACAAATGCTATGATCACTGCAACCAGACTTGGTGACAAGTCATCCCTCCCTCCATTCACGCCAATACTCAGTCACTCACTCGACCAGCTTTCAACATCTCCATTCTCAGCTGATCATTGAAGATCGACAGGGGTGCACACAAGTATGCATATATCAGTTATAATTGCACATCGACAGGCACACTGATAGCATGTGTTGCACATCACTACCATCGACATCAACTGATTCACTGTTGGCTTCTCGTGTGTCCACAATGACAGTGATAGCATCCTTGGACAGTGACACGGCTGGTGAGACGAGAATCCCAGATCGATGCACAAACGACGTGACGGATTCAGTTGACTTCACTTGAGAATGAGATTGAGTTCCGACTGTGCACGTGCAGATGAGTTGAGCTATTTGAACTTCTGTCACAATCCCCAATTAACTAAAATCTATTGTCCAACAGCTTATCAAACACACACACTGATGCATGCATGCATGCATACATTAATACACACACAACAGGGAGACGGGAGTGAGGACGATAATTGGATAGACAGGTAGACATATGGTAATCAATTTCTCCTCCGATATGCATGTGAACGTGTGATTCGACTGAGTCTCGACTGTGTACGGCGTATTTGTCGTGCGTTGAGTGGCAGTGTGTTCAGTGCAGAGATGAATGCAGGTTGGTGTAGAGAGAGTAGAGTGATAGTGTGCTGTCTGACAGTGTTCCACTCATTATGTGTGTGTCGGTAGATGCGACAGTGACAGGCTTGACTTGTGGATTAGTGATGATGGGTGTGTGTGTGTGTGTGTGTGTGTGTGTGTGTGAATGTAAAGTGATGGGGTTTGATTGACACGTGTCTGGGGTGGGAGTGGTGTGTCGATGGGCCGTGCCCTGTGGTCAGGATGGCCGAGCGGTCCAAGGCGCTGCGTTCAGGTCGCAGTCCACTCTGTGGGCGTGGGTTCGAATCCCACTCCTGACACTGGGTTTGTGTACGCCTGCGGGTTTTAAAGCACACCCATTATCCACATCGCGCACACACAACACATGTCAACATCTGACCACATGAACACGTGTGTCTGGTTCACCGCAACGCGCACCATGCAGCACCACAGTCACCAGCGTCCAAATGTCACATGCACAGCACGGCCAATGCCAACACATTCAGGCGACAGCCAAATCGACCACTGTGACCACGGTCGGTGTGTGCAGACACATGTTGTGGGGCGATAGCAGCGAGTAGCGAGTGACGAGCGACTCGTTTCAACTCGTGTGACTCGAGAAAGGCCGAGGCGAGTGGATTTGTCGAGTGTAGGGGGTAAAAGTTCGTCGCGAGCAGGATTTGAACCTGCGCGGGGAGACCCCATTGGATTTCGAGTCCAACGCCTTAACCACTCGGCCATCGCGACGCGACTAGGTAGACCATTCCAACCCCTACTCATCACCAACAACATGAATAAACCCAACAAAGTCTTCGGCACCACCAACGCCCACATCATCTACCTCCTCATACACCACCCTCTTCATCATCGTCAACAAATGCTATGATCACTGCAACCAGACTTGGTGACAAGTCATCCCTCCCTCCATTCACGCCAATACTCAGTCACTCACTCGACCAGCTTTCAACATCTCCATTCTCAGCTGATCATTGAAGATCGACAGGGGTGCACACAAGTATGCATATATCAGTTATAATTGCACATCGACAGGCACACTGATAGCATGTGTTGCACATCACTACCATCGACATCAACTGATTCACTGTTGGCTTCTCGTGTGTCCACAATGACAGTGATAGCATCCTTGGACAGTGACACGGCTGGTGAGACGAGAATCCCAGATCGATGCACAAACGACGTGACGGATTCAGTTGACTTCACTTGAGAATGAGATTGAGTTCCGACTGTGCACGTGCAGATGAGTTGAGCTATTTGAACTTCTGTCACAATCCCCAATTAACTAAAATCTATTGTCCAACAGCTTATCAAACACACACACTGATGCATGCATGCATGCATACATTAATACACACACAACAGGGAGACGGGAGTGAGGACGATAATTGGATAGACAGGTAGACATATGGTAATCAATTTCTCCTCCGATATGCATGTGAACGTGTGATTCGACTGAGTCTCGACTGTGTACGGCGTATTTGTCGTGCGTTGAGTGGCAGTGTGTTCAGTGCAGAGATGAATGCAGGTTGGTGTAGAGAGAGTAGAGTGATAGTGTGCTGTCTGACAGTGTTCCACTCATTATGTGTGTGTCGGTAGATGCGACAGTGACAGGCTTGACTTGTGGATTAGTGATGATGGGTGTGTGTGTGTGTGTGTGTGTGTGTGTGAATGTAAAGTGATGGGGTTTGATTGACACGTGTCTGGGGTGGGAGTGGTGTGTCGATGGGCCGTGCCCTGTGGTCAGGATGGCCGAGCGGTCCAAGGCGCTGCGTTCAGGTCGCAGTCCACTCTGTGGGCGTGGGTTCGAATCCCACTCCTGACACTGGGTTTGTGTACGCCTGCGGGTTTTAAAGCACACCCATTATCCACATCGCGCACACACAACACATGTCAACATCTGACCACATGAACACGTGTGTCTGGTTCACCGCAACGCGCACCATGCAGCACCACAGTCACCAGCGTCCAAATGTCACATGCACAGCACGGCCAATGCCAACACATTCAGGCGACAGCCAAATCGACCACTGTGACCACGGTCGGTGTGTGCAGACACATGTTGTGGGGCGATAGCAGCGAGTAGCGAGTGACGAGCGACTCGTTTCAACTCGTGTGACTCGAGAAAGGCCGAGGCGAGTGGATTTGTCGAGTGTAGGGGGTAAAAGTTCGTCGCGAGCAGGATTTGAACCTGCGCGGGGAGACCCCATTGGATTTCGAGTCCAACGCCTTAACCACTCGGCCATCGCGACGCGACTAGGTAGACCATTCCAACCCCTACTCATCACCAACAACATGAATAAACCCAACAAAGTCTTCGGCACCACCAACGCCCACATCATCTACCTCCTCATACACCACCCTCTTCATCATCGTCAACAAATGCTATGATCACTGCAACCAGACTTGGTGACAAGTCATCCCTCCCTCCATTCACGCCAATACTCAGTCACTCACTCGACCAGCTTTCAACATCTCCATTCTCAGCTGATCATTGAAGATCGACAGGGGTGCACACAAGTATGCATATATCAGTTATAATTGCACATCGACAGGCACACTGATAGCATGTGTTGCACATCACTACCATCGACATCAACTGATTCACTGTTGGCTTCTCGTGTGTCCACAATGACAGTGATAGCATCCTTGGACAGTGACACGGCTGGTGAGACGAGAATCCCAGATCGATGCACAAACGACGTGACGGATTCAGTTGACTTCACTTGAGAATGAGATTGAGTTCCGACTGTGCACGTGCAGATGAGTTGAGCTATTTGAACTTCTGTCACAATCCCCAATTAACTAAAATCTATTGTCCAACAGCTTATCAAACACACACACTGATGCATGCATGCATGCATACATTAATACACACACAACAGGGAGACGGGAGTGAGGACGATAATTGGATAGACAGGTAGACATATGGTAATCAATTTCTCCTCCGATATGCATGTGAACGTGTGATTCGACTGAGTCTCGACTGTGTACGGCGTATTTGTCGTGCGTTGAGTGGCAGTGTGTTCAGTGCAGAGATGAATGCAGGTTGGTGTAGAGAGAGTAGAGTGATAGTGTGCTGTCTGACAGTGTTCCACTCATTATGTGTGTGTCGGTAGATGCGACAGTGACAGGCTTGACTTGTGGATTAGTGATGATGGGTGTGTGTGTGTGTGTGTGTGTGTGTGTGTGTGAATGTAAAGTGATGGGGTTTGATTGACACGTGTCTGGGGTGGGAGTGGTGTGTCGATGGGCCGTGCCCTGTGGTCAGGATGGCCGAGCGGTCCAAGGCGCTGCGTTCAGGTCGCAGTCCACTCTGTGGGCGTGGGTTCGAATCCCACTCCTGACACTGGGTTTGTGTACGCCTGCGGGTTTTAAAGCACACCCATTATCCACATCGCGCACACACAACACATGTCAACATCTGACCACATGAACACGTGTGTCTGGTTCACCGCAACGCGCACCATGCAGCACCACAGTCACCAGCGTCCAAATGTCACATGCACAGCACGGCCAATGCCAACACATTCAGGCGACAGCCAAATCGACCACTGTGACCACGGTCGGTGTGTGCAGACACATGTTGTGGGGCGATAGCAGCGAGTAGCGAGTGACGAGCGACTCGTTTCAACTCGTGTGACTCGAGAAAGGCCGAGGCGAGTGGATTTGTCGAGTGTAGGGGGTAAAAGTTCGTCGCGAGCAGGATTTGAACCTGCGCGGGGAGACCCCATTGGATTTCGAGTCCAACGCCTTAACCACTCGGCCATCGCGACGCGACTAGGTAGACCATTCCAACCCCTACTCATCACCAACAACATGAATAAACCCAACAAAGTCTTCGGCACCACCAACGCCCACATCATCTACCTCCTCATACACCACCCTCTTCATCATCGTCAACAAATGCTATGATCACTGCAACCAGACTTGGTGACAAGTCATCCCTCCCTCCATTCACGCCAATACTCAGTCACTCACTCGACCAGCTTTCAACATCTCCATTCTCAGCTGATCATTGAAGATCGACAGGGGTGCACACAAGTATGCATATATCAGTTATAATTGCACATCGACAGGCACACTGATAGCATGTGTTGCACATCACTACCATCGACATCAACTGATTCACTGTTGGCTTCTCGTGTGTCCACAATGACAGTGATAGCATCCTTGGACAGTGACACGGCTGGTGAGACGAGAATCCCAGATCGATGCACAAACGACGTGACGGATTCAGTTGACTTCACTTGAGAATGAGATTGAGTTCCGACTGTGCACGTGCAGATGAGTTGAGCTATTTGAACTTCTGTCACAATCCCCAATTAACTAAAATCTATTGTCCAACAGCTTATCAAACACACACACTGATGCATGCATGCATGCATACATTAATACACACACAACAGGGAGACGGGAGTGAGGACGATAATTGGATAGACAGGTAGACATATGGTAATCAATTTCTCCTCCGATATGCATGTGAACGTGTGATTCGACTGAGTCTCGACTGTGTACGGCGTATTTGTCGTGCGTTGAGTGGCAGTGTGTTCAGTGCAGAGATGAATGCAGGTTGGTGTAGAGAGAGTAGAGTGATAGTGTGCTGTCTGACAGTGTTCCACTCATTATGTGTGTGTCGGTAGATGCGACAGTGACAGGCTTGACTTGTGGATTAGTGATGATGGGTGTGTGTGTGTGTGTGTGTGTGTGTGTGTGTGAATGTAAAGTGATGGGGTTTGATTGACACGTGTCTGGGGTGGGAGTGGTGTGTCGATGGGCCGTGCCCTGTGGTCAGGATGGCCGAGCGGTCCAAGGCGCTGCGTTCAGGTCGCAGTCCACTCTGTGGGCGTGGGTTCGAATCCCACTCCTGACACTGGGTTTGTGTACGCCTGCGGGTTTTAAAGCACACCCATTATCCACATCGCGCACACACAACACATGTCAACATCTGACCACATGAACACGTGTGTCTGGTTCACCGCAACGCGCACCATGCAGCACCACAGTCACCAGCGTCCAAATGTCACATGCACAGCACGGCCAATGCCAACACATTCAGGCGACAGCCAAATCGACCACTGTGACCACGGTCGGTGTGTGCAGACACATGTTGTGGGGCGATAGCAGCGAGTAGCGAGTGACGAGCGACTCGTTTCAACTCGTGTGACTCGAGAAAGGCCGAGGCGAGTGGATTTGTCGAGTGTAGGGGGTAAAAGTTCGTCGCGAGCAGGATTTGAACCTGCGCGGGGAGACCCCATTGGATTTCGAGTCCAACGCCTTAACCACTCGGCCATCGCGACGCGACTAGGTAGACCATTCCAACCCCTACTCATCACCAACAACATGAATAAACCCAACAAAGTCTTCGGCACCACCAACGCCCACATCATCTACCTCCTCATACACCACCCTCTTCATCATCGTCAACAAATGCTATGATCACTGCAACCAGACTTGGTGACAAGTCATCCCTCCCTCCATTCACGCCAATACTCAGTCACTCACTCGACCAGCTTTCAACATCTCCATTCTCAGCTGATCATTGAAGATCGACAGGGGTGCACACAAGTATGCATATATCAGTTATAATTGCACATCGACAGGCACACTGATAGCATGTGTTGCACATCACTACCATCGACATCAACTGATTCACTGTTGGCTTCTCGTGTGTCCACAATGACAGTGATAGCATCCTTGGACAGTGACACGGCTGGTGAGACGAGAATCCCAGATCGATGCACAAACGACGTGACGGATTCAGTTGACTTCACTTGAGAATGAGATTGAGTTCCGACTGTGCACGTGCAGATGAGTTGAGCTATTTGAACTTCTGTCACAATCCCCAATTAACTAAAATCTATTGTCCAACAGCTTATCAAACACACACACTGATGCATGCATGCATGCATACATTAATACACACACAACAGGGAGACGGGAGTGAGGACGATAATTGGATAGACAGGTAGACATATGGTAATCAATTTCTCCTCCGATATGCATGTGAACGTGTGATTCGACTGAGTCTCGACTGTGTACGGCGTATTTGTCGTGCGTTGAGTGGCAGTGTGTTCAGTGCAGAGATGAATGCAGGTTGGTGTAGAGAGAGTAGAGTGATAGTGTGCTGTCTGACAGTGTTCCACTCATTATGTGTGTGTCGGTAGATGCGACAGTGACAGGCTTGACTTGTGGATTAGTGATGATGGGTGTGTGTGTGTGTGTGTGTGTGTGTGAATGTAAAGTGATGGGGTTTGATTGACACGTGTCTGGGGTGGGAGTGGTGTGTCGATGGGCCGTGCCCTGTGGTCAGGATGGCCGAGCGGTCCAAGGCGCTGCGTTCAGGTCGCAGTCCACTCTGTGGGCGTGGGTTCGAATCCCACTCCTGACACTGGGTTTGTGTACGCCTGCGGGTTTTAAAGCACACCCATTATCCACATCGCGCACACACAACACATGTCAACATCTGACCACATGAACACGTGTGTCTGGTTCACCGCAACGCGCACCATGCAGCACCACAGTCACCAGCGTCCAAATGTCACATGCACAGCACGGCCAATGCCAACACATTCAGGCGACAGCCAAATCGACCACTGTGACCACGGTCGGTGTGTGCAGACACATGTTGTGGGGCGATAGCAGCGAGTAGCGAGTGACGAGCGACTCGTTTCAACTCGTGTGACTCGAGAAAGGCCGAGGCGAGTGGATTTGTCGAGTGTAGGGGGTAAAAGTTCGTCGCGAGCAGGATTTGAACCTGCGCGGGGAGACCCCATTGGATTTCGAGTCCAACGCCTTAACCACTCGGCCATCGCGACGCGACTAGGTAGACCATTCCAACCCCTACTCATCACCAACAACATGAATAAACCCAACAAAGTCTTCGGCACCACCAACGCCCACATCATCTACCTCCTCATACACCACCCTCTTCATCATCGTCAACAAATGCTATGATCACTGCAACCAGACTTGGTGACAAGTCATCCCTCCCTCCATTCACGCCAATACTCAGTCACTCACTCGACCAGCTTTCAACATCTCCATTCTCAGCTGATCATTGAAGATCGACAGGGGTGCACACAAGTATGCATATATCAGTTATAATTGCACATCGACAGGCACACTGATAGCATGTGTTGCACATCACTACCATCGACATCAACTGATTCACTGTTGGCTTCTCGTGTGTCCACAATGACAGTGATAGCATCCTTGGACAGTGACACGGCTGGTGAGACGAGAATCCCAGATCGATGCACAAACGACGTGACGGATTCAGTTGACTTCACTTGAGAATGAGATTGAGTTCCGACTGTGCACGTGCAGATGAGTTGAGCTATTTGAACTTCTGTCACAATCCCCAATTAACTAAAATCTATTGTCCAACAGCTTATCAAACACACACACTGATGCATGCATGCATGCATGCATACATTAATACACACACAACAGGGAGACGGGAGTGAGGACGATAATTGGATAGACAGGTAGACATATGGTAATCAATTTCTCCTCCGATATGCATGTGAACGTGTGATTCGACTGAGTCTCGACTGTGTACGGCGTATTTGTCGTGCGTTGAGTGGCAGTGTGTTCAGTGCAGAGATGAATGCAGGTTGGTGTAGAGAGAGTAGAGTGATAGTGTGCTGTCTGACAGTGTTCCACTCATTATGTGTGTGTCGGTAGATGCGACAGTGACAGGCTTGACTTGTGGATTAGTGATGATGGGTGTGTGTGTGTGTGTGTGTGTGTGTGTGTGTGTGAATGTAAAGTGATGGGGTTTGATTGACACGTGTCTGGGGTGGGAGTGGTGTGTCGATGGGCCGTGCCCTGTGGTCAGGATGGCCGAGCGGTCCAAGGCGCTGCGTTCAGGTCGCAGTCCACTCTGTGGGCGTGGGTTCGAATCCCACTCCTGACACTGGGTTTGTGTACGCCTGCGGGTTTTAAAGCACACCCATTATCCACATCGCGCACACACAACACATGTCAACATCTGACCACATGAACACGTGTGTCTGGTTCACCGCAACGCGCACCATGCAGCACCACAGTCACCAGCGTCCAAATGTCACATGCACAGCACGGCCAATGCCAACACATTCAGGCGACAGCCAAATCGACCACTGTGACCACGGTCGGTGTGTGCAGACACATGTTGTGGGGCGATAGCAGCGAGTAGCGAGTGACGAGCGACTCGTTTCAACTCGTGTGACTCGAGAAAGGCCGAGGCGAGTGGATTTGTCGAGTGTAGGGGGTAAAAGTTCGTCGCGAGCAGGATTTGAACCTGCGCGGGGAGACCCCATTGGATTTCGAGTCCAACGCCTTAACCACTCGGCCATCGCGACGCGACTAGGTAGACCATTCCAACCCCTACTCATCACCAACAACATGAATAAACCCAACAAAGTCTTCGGCACCACCAACGCCCACATCATCTACCTCCTCATACACCACCCTCTTCATCATCGTCAACAAATGCTATGATCACTGCAACCAGACTTGGTGACAAGTCATCCCTCCCTCCATTCACGCCAATACTCAGTCACTCACTCGACCAGCTTTCAACATCTCCATTCTCAGCTGATCATTGAAGATCGACAGGGGTGCACACAAGTATGCATATATCAGTTATAATTGCACATCGACAGGCACACTGATAGCATGTGTTGCACATCACTACCATCGACATCAACTGATTCACTGTTGGCTTCTCGTGTGTCCACAATGACAGTGATAGCATCCTTGGACAGTGACACGGCTGGTGAGACGAGAATCCCAGATCGATGCACAAACGACGTGACGGATTCAGTTGACTTCACTTGAGAATGAGATTGAGTTCCGACTGTGCACGTGCAGATGAGTTGAGCTATTTGAACTTCTGTCACAATCCCCAATTAACTAAAATCTATTGTCCAACAGCTTATCAAACACACACACTGATGCATGCATGCATGCATACATTAATACACACACAACAGGGAGACGGGAGTGAGGACGATAATTGGATAGACAGGTAGACATATGGTAATCAATTTCTCCTCCGATATGCATGTGAACGTGTGATTCGACTGAGTCTCGACTGTGTACGGCGTATTTGTCGTGCGTTGAGTGGCAGTGTGTTCAGTGCAGAGATGAATGCAGGTTGGTGTAGAGAGAGTAGAGTGATAGTGTGCTGTCTGACAGTGTTCCACTCATTATGTGTGTGTCGGTAGATGCGACAGTGACAGGCTTGACTTGTGGATTAGTGATGATGGGTGTGTGTGTGTGTGTGTGTGTGTGAATGTAAAGTGATGGGGTTTGATTGACACGTGTCTGGGGTGGGAGTGGTGTGTCGATGGGCCGTGCCCTGTGGTCAGGATGGCCGAGCGGTCCAAGGCGCTGCGTTCAGGTCGCAGTCCACTCTGTGGGCGTGGGTTCGAATCCCACTCCTGACACTGGGTTTGTGTACGCCTGCGGGTTTTAAAGCACACCCATTATCCACATCGCGCACACACAACACATGTCAACATCTGACCACATGAACACGTGTGTCTGGTTCACCGCAACGCGCACCATGCAGCACCACAGTCACCAGCGTCCAAATGTCACATGCACAGCACGGCCAATGCCAACACATTCAGGCGACAGCCAAATCGACCACTGTGACCACGGTCGGTGTGTGCAGACACATGTTGTGGGGCGATAGCAGCGAGTAGCGAGTGACGAGCGACTCGTTTCAACTCGTGTGACTCGAGAAAGGCCGAGGCGAGTGGATTTGTCGAGTGTAGAGGGTAAAAGTTCGTCGCGAGCAGGATTTGAACCTGCGCGGGGAGACCCCATTGGATTTCGAGTCCAACGCCTTAACCACTCGGCCATCGCGACGCGACTAGGTAGACCATTCCAACCCCTACTCATCACCAACAACATGAATAAACCCAACAAAGTCTTCGGCACCACCAACGCCCACATCATCTACCTCCTCATACACCACCCTCTTCATCATCGTCAACAAATGCTATGATCACTGCAACCAGACTTGGTGACAAGTCATCCCTCCCTCCATTCACGCCAATACTCAGTCACTCACTCGACCAGCTTTCAACATCTCCATTCTCAGCTGATCATTGAAGATCGACAGGGGTGCACACAAGTATGCATATTTGGGTTGCTCACTCGATTGCGCTGTGTGAATTCGTTTCGTTTCCTTTAACTTTTCTTGGTTTACTCATCTTATACCACATGGTTAAGGTCTTTTTAAGGCCCTATCTTTAGCTGCTATTTTTTTCACGAGTTTCATGAGTCCTCGAGTGGTTAGTATGAACTAACTCTTGAATCGACCACCACCAGCAGAAACACAACTATCAGCGAATGCAAACCCTCTGACAAAAGTTGAAGTCCTGAATGCAAAGGCATAAAGTTGCCGAAATGTGTGAAAGCAGTGGGATAGGATGGAATCCCACCAGATGAACTGAAAAGAGACACAGGGTCAACAGCGGACATGGTTTTAGGATTTGTCCTGGTGCGAACTTGACAGACGCAAAGACCAATCACTAATTATTCGAACTTGTTATATACCCGCGAATACAATACCAAGGAGAACACGATAGCCTAGTCGGATGGAATAGTATATTTGGATGGTTATGCCAAAATACCGATGCGTTCCAACTAACTAGCTAGAGAGTCGAATACGAGCAATGCAACGTAACACGACAGCGTGCCAAATGGCGAGGATGCTTGACCGGGTGCCTTCAGCTTAGCGAGTCCAGTTAAACTATCAAGGTCAGCATCAATGTCGAAAGTCGTCAAACCCTAGGCTATTGATTTTGGGGAAGTGTATGACGCTACATGCTCACACCACACCACTATTGCAGGAGGTTTGGAAGGAAGGAAAGGTACCTATCCACTGGTTGGAAGAAGGGCCACCTTGTCAAACCCCCAAAGAAGGGAGACCTAAGTACTTGCAAGAATTGGTGAGGAATCATACTCCTGTCCACACAAAACAAGCAAAGTATTAAATCGCATCATCCTGGAGAGACTGAAGGATGCACTGAATTCAAAATTACAATCGGAACAGTCTGGATTCAAGAAGAACAAATTATGTGAGGATCAAATTGCAACGCAACGCTACGCATCATCATAGAAGAGAGTATAAAATGCCAGTCAACTCTCTACCTCAACTTCATCGATTTTGAAAAGGCGTTTGACAGCGTCGGCTGAGAAGTAATTTGACAGGCAACTGCTTCAACATGACGGAATACCACAAACCTTCATCAGCCTCATTCAACAAGTATTTGAAGACATCACATGCCAGGTAATCCACATTGTGAAGCTCAGTGATACATTTGAAGTGAAGACAGGAGTAAAACAAGGCTGTCGACTATCACTCATGATTTTCCTGACTGTGGTCGACTGGACTCGACTGGATCATGCAGAAACAGTGAGGAGCGAGAAGAAAAGGATACGCTGTTTGACCGGGAAAAAGAGCCTAGAAGACTGGGATTTCGCTGACTACTTGTGTCTAATGCCACAAAAACTCGAAGATCTACACGAAAAATTCAACAAGCTGAAAAAGAGCGGGACACGAAGACGGAATTTCATTCAGGTGAAAATGGAGAAGAAAGAGGAGATGACCCATGTGAGATTTGGACGCTGGTGACTGTGGTGCTGCATGGTGCGCGTTGCGGTGAACCAGACACACGTGTTCATGTGGTCAGATGTTGACATGTGTTGTGTGTGCGCGATGTGGATAATGGGTGTGCTTTAAAACCCGCAGGCGTACACAAACCCAGTGTCAGGAGTGGGATTCGAACCCACGCCCACAGAGTGGACTGCGACCTGAACGCAGCGCCTTGGACCGCTCGGCCATCCTGACCACAGGGCACGGCCCATCGACACACCACTCCCACCCCAGACACGTGTCAATCAAACCCATCACTTTACATTCACACACACAAATACACACTAACGGGGACGCTCGTTTTATTAACTCTCTTTTGGGTGTCTTGTTTGCGAATGATTGATTTTCGTTTCTCTATTTCTGTGTGACTGCGCATTTTCTATTTGCCCTAAGTCATCTTCCAGTATAAATGCTGCTCTTTTGTACTCCGTTTTTCTTTAACGATGTAATGGTAATTAATTACTGGCTTTCAGGCGATATCCTTATTCACTTTTCCAGTATATTTTGTTATACTCACTTCAAATTTATTTTCTTATATCTTGTATATTTAAGCACTGTAGTGTTCGTCCTTTTCTTTAGAATCTTCACTGGATGACTTTTAGCACGTCTTGCGGTTTCCAACCTCATGCATTATACTATTCATATCCATTCTCATGGATAAATTTTACTTTACATATGGTTAGAAAATTGAAAACAAGACTTTTCCGAACGTTTCATTGTGTGCGCTAGAGCTTCTCTAGTAGAATATTCGGAGTTTTATTGAGCGTCAAAATATATTCTGTCAAATGTTACATGTAGGAATTTCTGTCTTTATACCTCTTATTAACTGACCTGTTGTTTATTCTGATTGTTTCTTACTAATTACCATAAATTCATGCAGTTCTCATCATTTGTAATCAAATACAACTCAATAATCAAAGTGTGTCCTTTGTTGTTTACTGTATAAAAAAAAAATATGAAAAACCTTTTTATTCATGAATATAATTGATCCTTATTGTTTATTTGTTTGTTTTTAAAAGTTTGCTTTGGAATAGTGACCCTTTTCATATATTTTGTGTCATCATATCGTTTACTTTGACTAAGAATTTCTCCAAAAAATTTAAATGTTTGAAATATACTTTAATACTGTTGTTATTATTTGTCCCTTAGATTCCTGGTGGAACATAGGGATTCAGTAGCACGTCTCCATTCTACTCCCTGCAATTCTCTGCAATCTTTTCAACCTGACTCCACAACAGCCCACAACCTCTCATTTATTCCTCACACACCATCTCCTCCATATCACCCTCAGATAGGACACTCAACTCGTCGTTTCCCATCTGGGTTCCACTCAAGTGCCTGGCCTAGGGTGTGATGTCCCTAGTCGGTCTTCTCAGTACATGCCCAATCTAATCCATCTCCACTTCCCTCCAGTGCATATTTGTTGAGCAATAGGTTCTTGGTTGGTTCGCTGCCTTGCAAGAGTTCCTCCTTGCTTATTCTTTCTGGTCATCTGAGCTTCAGTAATGAGCGTAGGTGGCAGTTGTAGATGAATATCTGTAGTTTGTTGGAAATGCTTTTCGTAACGCGCCAAGTCTCCCAACCATCACATAGAAGCACTGACTTGACTGATATTAGTGTTGAAAATCTGGATTTTGTTGTTTATGCTGAGTGCAGTAGATCTCCACACTGGTTTCAGGTTAATGAACGCCTGTCTCGTTTTTCCGATTCTGGCTGCTTTGACGTCCTTGTCTGTGACTGTGCCTCATGTAGTAGAAACGATGCTGCCTAGATAGGTGAAAGACGCTACTTCCTTTAGGTTTCTCCCATTGATGGTGATTGGAGCTTGTTGTTGTTGTTGTTGGTGGTGGTGGTGGCGTTGGTTGGGTAGCATCATCACCTCTGTCTTCGCTGCCTCTTCTGCCAACTTGTTGGATTTTGTGTGTAGATCTTCGAGTTTGTGTGACATTACACACAAGTCATCGTTGGCAAAATCCAAATCTTCCAGAATCTTTTCCCGGTCAAACAGCGTATCCCCCTCTTCTTGTTACTCACTATTTCTTGTATGATCCAGTCGACCACAATCAGGAAGATCATGGGTGATAGTAGGCAACCTTGTTTCACTCATGTCTTCACTTCACAAACTTTATGAAATTCGATACAGAGTTTAAATGTTTTAAAAGCTTCCAAATTCTGTTTTCTTGATCATCACTAAGGTATCATCTACATATCTATACCAAAGTTTAGGTTGATCACACAAATTCTTTACAACTCTTTCTTTGAATCCTTTTATGTATAAGCTGAATACAATCTGAGATGCAACACCATTAGTTTGACTTTATAACTTATCCCCAAACGTAAAATATGTTCATTCTAAACATAATTTTAAGGATTTATGATGGCTAGGCTAATTAGAAATAATCAGGTAACCATTGGCATAAAGACAGCAATTCCTACATGTACCATTTGACGGAATATATTTTGACGTTGAATAAAATCCGACGCATACACCACAACCAAAAAGTTCGGAAAAAATCTTCTTTTCTATTTTCTAAACACTTTAAGATTATTTCAAGTTGTTATTCATCGAAGACTGACATCAGTTGGAGAACAAAGGAAACCTGAGGAGTCGCGTACTAGGACGAAACGGCTGTTCAGTGCTCCCAGGTTTCCTTTGTTCCTCCAACTGATGTCAGTCTTCGATGAATAACAACTTGAGATATTTCCAAATCTCCACAACTCCCTCAAAATTTAATTGAACTGGTGCTCATTGGTGACTAGCTTCGAGAAGTATTCCCGAAGTTCCAATGAGAAGTCGTGACCAGTGGAGTCAAAGCCTGATGTCCGTGAGGACAGATACTCAACGATGACATTGGGTGGCGGTTTGCGCTATATCGTGAGCCAACAGAAGTTGGATATATGGAGCATTGGATTCTGACCCAGTGGCTCAACGGTAACTCGGTGGCCGCGGGATTTGAAGGTCATGGGTGCGAACTGCTCAGGAGTCCCATAACAGGACGAAACGGCTGTCTAGTGCTCCCACGTTTCCTTTGTTCCTCCAGCTGATGTCAGTCTTCGATGAATAACAACTTGAGATATTTCCAAATCTCCACAACTCCCTCAAAACTCTAAGATTAATTATATTAACGTTTACCTATATCACGATGTGAAAGTGATTGTTTCAAATATCAAAATGTCATTCACCAGTGGAAATGAACTACATCAATGATTCAGGTTAGTATTCATCAAGAACGAACATTAGTTGGACGGAAGGTGGGGATCTGGGGGAACTGGACACCTGCTCTTTACTAGTTTGGGAACCCTCAGCAGTGCACACCCATAGCCCCACCAGAGATAGAACCTGAGGGTCACGGATTTGATCTCTGGTGGGGTGGGGTCATAGGCATGCACTGCTGAAGAATACCATACTACGACGCAACAACTATCCAGTGTTTCCACGTTCCCAATGTTCTTCCAACTGATGTCAGTCTATGATGAGTACCAACTTGAAAAATCTCTAAATCTTCACAAACCCCCAAATTTAATGTTTGTTTTACGGTGATTAACCAGTGTTACCTGGACTAAAATATCCACCAAATAACTTGCTTGTTCAGTATCAGTGTTGATCATTCTGTATATCAATTTCTTCTCTGGATGTTTATGTAGAAGCATTCATAATTCAGCTTTAATTCGAAGTCAATTTTAGTATAATTGTTCATATATCATACGGTCGTTGATTGGACCGAATTGATCGGTCTCTATTGGCATATGGGTTCATGCGCAGATGCCTCGATATTACCTGTGTTTTAATTATATTAATGATGGATAGTGGGCAACAGCTGAATCCAGGATCTGCATTTCGTTCTATTTGGGACTCATCAACTGGGTGTACCTACGTCCCAGTAAGTGAAGTCCTTCCCACCGGGATTCGCCCTGACATTTGAAGCAATCGCACCTGAGTCCGAAGCCCAGTGGAGAGAACATCACTCACTGGAATGCAGACACATCCAGCTGACGAGTCCCAGATGGGACGAAATGAGTATCCTGGATTCCACTGCCAGCCACTATCCATCATTGACATAATTTGAAGTCAGTTTCTCCTAAAACTGTGTATGCTGTTGATGCAGTTTATTAAAAGTGAATACAGCAAAAACTCCACTAGATTTTCAATATTTTTATTTGATGTAGTCACCTGGTGAATGAGATACTTGATAACATTTGACGGGATAACAGCTTACCATTGTTACATGTGCAATCCAAAACAATGCATTGGAATAATTGGTATAGTTCATCTTACTACTTACAAGTTGTAAGTAGATCAATGTAGAACTCGAAGACTTCAAGTAGGTTACGTGTACTGGGTGGCATAGTAGAATATTAATTAGATGGTTCATGAAATTTCTGATAAGCCAATGGGAATGAATGGTTGCAAGATTTTGGTGATACACCTCGAAGTCGGGTTACGGTGATACAGATGTAAACACTGTGTATCCTGTACTACTTTGATACATAATTATATGGTTGAAAACTGCTATAGAAAACAAGGTGTCACGTTCATTGACAGCTCATTACAGCACAAGAATAACCGTCGAAAGTTGGCTCATTTTCCATGGCAAAGTAGAGGAAGATATGTTAGTGATAGGTTGGTATAGACAGACAAAACAGAGCCCGAACTAATGAGTACATATCTCAATTTCGAAACACCAAGTAATCAAACTGAGCATCAAGCCAACTTTGGGCAGGGCAAGAACAACTGAAAACAACAAATGTGGTCACCCTAGTACCCATTAGATAAGGCGGAACAAAGGGAAGTTGAATAATAGTATACAATGATGTAGGTTTGTGAAGTCAAAGCATAAGACTGACACATTCCACTATCAATAATCGTGATCGGAAGTTCTTTGGTTGAAGAAGTACAAAACACAGTGAATTGTTCAGCTAGAATTTTGGAAGTTATATTTTAGATGAGTATTAGGGTGATCACTGAGAAAAAAAACCCTAAGACAAGATCATTAACGATCTATTCTAGTATTCTTCATATCTACACGGTACAAACTATGACAATTTAAGCTCTAATCTTGAACTACTCACTTGTAGATAAACCAGTTAGGTGATGGAAAAGATTTATAATTCAGGATGAGGAAGATGGTGATTTAGTATTCTCTGATATTTGATATTTTGTTGTGAACGTTTCATTACTATGCTTAGTGATATCTTCAGCACTAAATTCATGAAGAAGTGAAGCATAATTGAATATTAGACAAATTTGAAATGATAAGTCCCTTTAATAAATTTCGATAACGTTATTAGAAGAAGATGAAGATTATCTTAACAGTTGTATAGACCTAATACCAGTATGTTCATGTAACTCCATTCCCCATCTCAACAGCTTTTCTCTCACTCTTCATGGAATAAAGATATTATCCAAATTAAATTTAGTCTGCGTGGTATTTTTGTGCTCCTGTTTCGAATTTCGCCTACCTCTCGTTTTCGTTATTCATTTTTCAGGTTCACCTAACCATCCATATGGAATCCTAGTAATCGCATTTGTCAGCGGTTACCATGCTATGAAAACTTTATGACGAATGCACACAATCCAAGCTCACGGCTGTACTATCCACCCTACCTTCAAGAACATTGGAAGATTCAAACAATAGACGAATAATTCCGACTTTCGAACTGAGCTTGCTTCAGTATGATGAACAGTTATACTGGTGTTTATCTGTTTCATTCATCGCTGTCTTCGGAGCATCAGCGTTCCTTCTTTAGACTCATCTCTTATGTGTCGGGAAAAACGGTGTATGTTCTATAGCTTGACATTGTACATAACAGTCAGTTCACATTACCAAAGTGATCAAACCTGTAAACTGGTTTGTTTTCATGTTACTTACGTTGCATGAAATATATTATTATTATTATTATTATTATTATTATTATTATTATTATTATTATTATTAGACAACAGCCGCTTCGAAAGGCATTGACAAAACTGAGGTAATAACATCCTTTGGATTATTTGAATTTCCGGTAATGCTTTTTGACCTCAAAACTCCCCCAACAATCGTTCTAACGATTGATGGAATAGGTTACACAGAGTCAGAATTTTATTTCTGTTTATATCGAGGACATTCTGGTAGTAAGTACTCCACTAAAAAAGCATGTAGAACAACTTGACACATTATTTTGAAGTTTTCAACAGTAAAGAGTAATTGCGAATTGGAACAAATTTGTCTTCGATGCATCCTCACTGGAATCTTTAGGCCATCGTATCACAGTCAACAGTAATCAGCCTTTCGGAGATGAGATCGAAACACTTAAGAATTTATCCCTACGTGACTCACTGAAGAAACTTCATCGTGCGTTGACAATGCTTTATTTCTATCATCATTTTATTCCATTGTGCGCATCTATTTTACAACCACTGACAGACCTTATGAAAAGTGATTAGAAAAAATTCACCTTTTTGGATCCAACAGGGTAAGGCTTGAACAACGTCTGGATAGCACTTCCGAAAGTTACCACACTGTAACGCATGAATCCAGCAGCATCACTACTTCTATGAGCAGATACGTCTCAGACGGCAGCAGGAGCTGTCTCACAACACACAGTTCGTGATGATGTTGTCCCAACAACATTTTTCTCAGAAATGCATGCACCCATCCAGACCCGGTACAGAGCCCGTTTGAGGGAAATGATAGCGATCTGTGTCACTGTAAGACACATTGGTTAGCTCTGATGGACCAAATCGATCAGCCGTTAGTGGCACATGGACTAGTGTGTGGATGCCTCGAAATTGTCGGTGTTTTCATTTTTGATAATAAGGATGTATAGTGGTCAGTAGTGGAATCCAGGACACGCGTCTCCTTCTAGTGACGACTTTTCAGTTGGATGTGCCAACCTCCCAGTGGATGATGTCGCTTCCATTAAGACTTAAACTGGAAACCTGTCACCTAAAACATCAGGGCACCATCTACTAGGCCACTTAGTCACTAGTTTGAGTCTTTGTGGGAACAACATTGTCCACTGGAAGGCAGGTTGATACAGCTGACGAGTCCCGAAATGGATGAAGTGCGTGTCCTAGACTCTCCTCCTGGTCACTATTCATGATTAATATCACGATGGTTATCTGCTGCAAGGTTGTGATTTTTCCATACTCATTAACAAAAAACCCCTTATGTTATGCATTCCATAAGTCATTCAAGAAGTGCTGTCTACAAGAGGTGAAGTAACTTGACTAAATCCTTCAGTAACCCACAAAGACCTAGTTTATAAAAGGTAAATACTGAACCAAACGGCTTTCGAATTGTCAGTCACTTTCTGTCATGATAAGGTTAGGATGCTCTAAAATTAGTAATCTAATGTTTAATAAGCTTTTTGGCGGAATTTTCAGCAGATAAATCTTGTTGTGTAATGGCAACTGGTCATCTTATGAAGCGATCAAAGCACACTATGATGTATCCATATTCTTCTGAAGGGGGTTATAGTCTAAGTAGACATATATGTGACTAAATCTGGCATTTGGTGTTGGAAAACTACCCAGTGGAGCGAACCCGTCTCTGAAGCTTTGCTCTTTAGAAGTGTAGGAGAGTTTCGATCACTGTTTTATGTCTAGGTCCATTTTTGATCACATAAGCTTGTCAGAAACTAATTTGATGGAGGCTAGAGCTTCTGGATTGAGAATGTCTCTTAGTTTCTCGAAGATAGTGGGTTCCAAACGTTAGGGGGAGAAATGGACGCAGCTTGCAACAAGAAGTTGAGCATACTGGAAAAGAATTGTCGAAAGGAACTTAGTGAGTTGTAGTCAAGTACACTTCAAACATACCAATTTATTTTGTTCTTAATCCACGTACTGAAGTTTAGCCATTTCAACAGAGTTAACATCTGCTTTACCAATACTATTCAAATGTACGTGTGACAAGGCGTCAGCTATGTTGGTTTTATGTCTTTGAATGAGTCATATGTGCATTATGGATTCGGAAATTTGGAGAATACTTACTATGCTTCGCTCTTACGACTTTTATCAGAGGCTTCTGATCGGTGTACATGACAAATGGTGTTCCTTTTTACATGTTTAAATGCCGGGTTAGCAGCCAATAATTCTCTTCTGACAGTACTATATTTAACTTGTGCAGAACCCAACCATTTGGAGAAGAAGGATAGTGGTTGCAACTTGCTGCTACAAAACTGCCAAAGGAATGCTTTAGTGGCTACACCTGACACATCTGTCATAACTTCCGAAGTAGCGTTTACACCACGACGTACCAACAAAGTTTGAGAGTTCAAAGTTTCTTTAGGGTTGTGAAGTCCTTCAGTTACAGCATCCGTCTTGTGCATTGTTTTCGCACAACCTTTCTGTAAATGTTCCGATGGTTGAGCCAACGAGCACAATCAGGAATAAACTGACGATACAATTAATGGCATCGAGAAATCTGAGTAACTCGTGGAAAGAATTTGGTGTAGGGCATTCCTATATAGCTGTTTCTTTGAGGGGTATACCGCAAATTGAAGGGACCCCCTTCCGAATTCACACTTCTGTGCATCGGCTGTGGTACCGTATTATCAAAGTCCTTGAAAGAGCGTTAGAATGTGCTGATGTTCCTTCTGTGATATGCTTGCTACCAGTAAGTCATTATTACCAGCATTTATTAACGGTATACCATCAAGAAACTGGTCTTTAAATCTTTGAAAAGTCTAGTCTGCATTCTCCAGAAGGAATGGCATTCGGATAAACCAGAATAACCCGAAAAGCATAGTGATTGCTCTTTTTAGAATGTCACAGGGTTACACCTGTACATGAAAGTAGGCTCATACCACATCAATCTTAGAGATGCTTTTCGTCTGCAATGGAATTAATTAAATCGTGCTTGTGTGGAATATCCACAACTGTCTGTTTATTTAGTGCTGAGTAGTCGCCAAATGGTCACATTTTTCCTTACCCCTTGGAAACAATGTGTAACAGTGATGACCACAAGCTCTGTGACGGGGGAATATTTCCTAAAGGAAAAAGTTTATCAGATTCCTACTTGGTTATATGCGGGTTTTCTGGGTGTAATCAGCGAGATCCCAGTGGGATGGGTGGGTGACAATACGATGAATAACATTTTGTTCCGTTGAAGAGTTTGGACAGCTACTCAGTGTCATTCCCGGAAATTATTTCAACAGGTCTTCCTAAGTTCGTCGATTGAGTCGAGTGTGTAACACATTTGATGAATCCGCTATCTATGGCTACACCAGCAAAGTCGAGGTTAGAACGATGACTAGTATCTACTAACAGCTCGTAGTTCTGCAGAAAATCTATTCCGATAATTGATGAAGTTATGACAGCAATGACGGACTTCTAAGTGGATATCATACTGAGCCAAAACTCTAGCACCAATCCTTTCTGGCCTTAGGTGCTTGTAATTCCAGTTCCGGATTACGTTTTCTACTCTCGGTATCAGTCGGTTGGACTACACTTTCTTTCACTCTGGTATCAATCAAATTAAGCACTAGTACATTCGTTGGTGATATAAAACATACGAGTGCACGATTGGTTTATACTGGCGACAGTAACTGTTATTGACATACATCATTCTCTCAAAAGTAACCTTGGATGATACTTGCAAGGCATTTGGCAGCGTTGAATTTGATCACCGTAGTCAAGGTGGTACCAGTATGTCAAACTCTCTGTTAGTCTAAAAGACTACGTATATCGTGATGGGGATCTTTCCTTAGAAATACGTTGTGACCGTCACTGCATACTCAAGGCTTTAAGTTGTCCACACAACACCTTTGTTTTCTGCTGTAATGCCATGATTTTAAAAGCAAATCACAGACAGATCTGTGATGATCTGTGCGTGACGTACGCGTAATCTGTGAAGCTGAGAAAAATCTTCCACTTTCGTAAATCTGATCTGGAATAGCTGCTAGTTTTTCTGTGTCAATGTTATCATCTCTGAAGGCCAGTATCTACTGTCTTTTTTGCGCCGCCATCTGAGCCGAAATCGATAAAAGAATTCATTGTCCACTGTTTGGTTACCTAATATGTTACGCACCTAGCACTTGACTGAAATGGTATTCTGTAGCCCAACTAAACAATTCTGACGAGATGATGAGGATGTCATCTAGAAAGATGATGAAAGCTTCACGATTCAACAACCCAGCTCAGAGAACACAATGAAACCAAGACCATCCACATGGGCTACAAATATTCTCCACTATTTCAAAAGATGACCAATAGACTGCTGGTCTGAAAAAAGAGTAGTTTTCAAAAAGTTCTTGCTATAATTCATTGTAGGGGTTTTCGGATTTATCAAGATAAACCTCACTAATTCTGCAACATCATCTGGTGATAGGGTACTCAGGTAGCCAAGCTTAGCGTTTTGTTATGTAGCTATGTCTGTTGGAAAGTGTTCCAACTGGTCAGACCACAGACCACAAAGAAAGAAGGATGAGAGTTAAGGCACCCACAGACTCAGAATCAGAAGAAATACATCACCGTTTAGTGGCATAAAAGACTGACACAAAACTAACGATAATAATAATCAAGATTACACCGAAAAAGAAGGGCAAAGTGGCTCAAGGAAATACTGTTATACTGTTCAAAAAATGGTGAATGGAAGAATCATTGTGCTTCAAACTTAATGCCAGATTATGATAGATTCAATGTTTAAGTGCTCATTTTGTCGGAGAGTCCACGGTAACTTGATATTTAAATAAACAATAGTCTACTGTTGGACTGCTGCACTGGACAAATGTTAGAAGTGACAGGGAAGTCGTGGAAGACAACAAACACTGGTCTCAATGTCTAGAGGAAGCTCTACTTCGGGTAGAACATAATTTAGATAGTCTTCCACCATTGCTGAGTAAGGTTGAAGCCGATTCTGGGATGAGATTAAATGCTTTTACAAATAATTCTCATCTCGCAGACATTATGGATTATGGTGTGGTAAAGATAGAATATTGGTTTTATATGGCTTAAAGTTTCCCGATGTCCGTTCTTAGTAACAGTAAGCTTCCGCATAACAGCAAATACTGCCTTGTCTTCATCTTTATCATGAGATTTCCATTGACCATAAATATTCTGCTGAAGCAACATTTGAAACTTTTTCTCTGCTCCCAAGATATAAAGCCGAACCGCTCACACAGTGTGATCATTAGTGATACTGACAAGCTCCATCAAGATGTAGACAAAAACGGTTTCTACGATATGGTTCTTTGTTTGAGGACTCAATGCATTTCACTAACATTGCGTAGGAATGTAATCTCACATAAGTTTCCACATATGGTTTCAAATTCAGGTACCTCAGATGTGGCCAGCGCCTAATCTGTTGCTGGGTGGCATCGCACGCATAGTGGGGCTTTTTACTACTTATGACTAGTCCTCATGTATCTTGGTGTTAAAATCACATGGCTATGTGATAAACTTACCGACTTCAGGACGTAGTGCCATCCTTGTTCATCTTTGTCAAACGTAATCAGGTCCTCTTCTGAGATGGTTCCAATTTGTTACCCAAATTCTTGATAGTTAGGGAAGAATCCAGACAACCATCAGGAAGTGCCACATTTTCTGTCAAATGCCTTCCAAAAGAAACTGTCGTAGCAACTAATGCCTCCGTTGCTTGTGACTTGTTTCAGAGTTGTTCTTTCAAATTTCTTAATCTAGGTTTCTACACTTACTGAACTGACACATCTGGCTCATGGCCATCTCTAGAAGCCATGTGCAATAATGAGTAGAACCGTCGGCCATAATCCTTACCACATCATTTCAAGTCGTTCCTGACATGCTTTACCTTCAAAGACGGGTGACGTAGCTTCTCTACGGTGACCGTCATCCTGTTCCCCATTTACATGGAGCAAAAGGTTCAATACTGGCCAGAGGACTGAATACCCTTATGAACCTAATAGTTAGCCTCCACAGTCAGTACTCTTACTTTGTATCGAAAAGTTTGCCTAAACATTGGAGATTCATCCTATATGCAACATCTATTTTGTGGGCTTGTATGGAGTAAGTTGTTTCTCTGTGCTAGCTTCTACTTTTTATGGAACAATTTTTGGTCTTTTGTGAATTCCGATGCGGGAGATCCATACAATCGCCCACTTTGGCTCTGGTAAATCCGGCAGACGGTTGGCTACGGCTAAATCTGTGGATGGATGTATAATTTTTTGTGACGATTTAATCCAGATGGCCTCGTGAAATGTCATGTCAACAAGCAGTCCTTCAAAATGGTCACGAAAAGAAGACGAGAAGATTGATTGGATAACCATGGAAAAAAAGGAAGAGGTGAGAAAAAAAGAAAGAAGTGAAGCAAAAGAAAGGAAGAGGTCAGGTTAAAACCAGGGAAAAGGGGAAATGAAACACTGGTGTGAGAAACCTTAATCAAGAAGATGAGATCACAGAGTCAATGGGAGAGGGATGGAAACAGATATATTAGTGATACTGGTATTGGTATGGTCGCTGACAGGATGGCATAAGGTTGAGTCAAGTGCACTAAAAAGCCCGACTAGTTTACTAGCCGGTCCTAAGGTCGAACAAAGACGGAAGGCTGGCCATAAGGCTAGAAACCCTACCCCGTAAGACCAATTCAGTCGCTAAAGAAACTTCAAAGCACAAAGAAAGTGTGCAAAATAAAAACAAACATATTCCTCTCTGGAACCGGGGAGATGAAATGACGTCGGTTGGTGAAAACCTTCGGGAAGCCAATTGGCCGATGCGTCCTCTCTCGATAAAAACAAAAGTAAGCATGGGGACATGGAATGTCCACACACCGTTCGAACCTAGCAAGAACGCTCAGATTGCAAAAGAGACGAGGAGGTATAGCATAGAAGTGCTACAAATCTGCGAAGGCAGATGGAACGGAAGCGGACTCTCCAAACTGTCACACAGAGAGTCAGTAATCTACTCCCATATTGTCACACAGACAACACGACAACCACGAACACACTGAGTTTTCGAGTCGCCATCATGAAGTCCTCAGGAGCATCCAAGGCTCTCAGGCAATGGGAATCAGTCTCCTTCTGCAGGACCACGACAGCAAGATTCAATTCAAAAAGAAGGAAAGTCACAATCATGCGATGCTACACTACGCTACGCACCTACAAACAATGCAGATGAAGAGAAGAAGGAGGAATTTCTATGGACAACTGCAATCAGTACTGGACAAGACCTCATCCAAGGTGGTGACACCAAAATTCTAATGGGTGGGGTGACATGAATGCCAAACTGGGAGCGACAACACTAGAAGAGAGCTCATCATGGATTGGGAAGCACTCGGTGAAATAAATGAAATAGAGACCTGTTTGCAAACTTCTGTGCATTTAACGATTTGGTGATTGGAAGCAGTGTGTACAAACACAAAGATATTCACAAAGCGACATGGATTTGATTTCACCAGACACCAGAACACTAAAAGTCAGATCGACTTCATCTCAATGTGAAGAAAGTGGAGACGTAGCCTACTGGACACAAGATCAGACCAAGAAGGGGAGCAGATGTAGGTCCGCACCACTCACTATCTAGTACAACGAACCTACTTTCAAAATCACGTTGAAAGTTTTCACAGAATTTGGTAACAGACCACACTTCAAGTTCAACACCCAGGACAGAAGCTGAGGGACGAAACTACAAAGGATATCTTCACGTCAACCATCAGGAAAGAATGGGAAACATTAGGCAACATCCCTGAGGAAACCTGTGGGAAGAACACTGGAACTCTTTGGAAGCTATGTGGAAAAAACCTGCATAACCGTGTAAGGAAGGAAGAAGTAAGAAGACAAGGAATGAAATGGATCTCAACGGACACATGGAAGCTGATAGAGGAGTGAGACAGAGATGGTGAAGCAGAAGATGAACCGGTGCAGTGCAGGGACAAACAACGAAAAGAGGAGCTGAATACAAATCATAAAACACTGAACAAGGCAGTGAAGAGGAGTGTGCGCAAAGACAAAAGAAACGTCTACGACACACTTGCAAGTAAAGCAGAACAGGTGGTGGATAGGAGAAACCTGACAATATTATATCAAATGACCAGGTTACTATCTGGGACGGAAGAGATCAACTCAAACGAAACCAATGAGAGATTGTGAAGGAAACTTAGTAATGCGGAAAGCATCAGGACCAGATGCACTAAAAACAGACGCAGAGACGACAGGGGACATGCTCACACCACTATTGCAGAAGGTCTGCAAGGAAGTAAAGGTACCTGCCCACTGATTAGAAGAATGGCTACCTTTTCAAACTCCCAAAGAAGGGAGACCTAAATCTCTGCAAGAATTGGTGAGGAATCGTGCTTCTGTCCACCCCAAACAAAGTATTAAGCAGCGACTAAATGATGCACTGGATTCAAAATTAATACTGGAACGGCCTGGCTGGCTTCCGGAAGAACAAAACATGTACCTCTCAAATTGTAACGCTGAGCTACGCATCATCATAGAACAGAGCGTAGAATGCCAGTCAACTCTGTACCTCAATTTCATCATTTTAAACAGGCCTTCGACAGCGTCGACTGAGAAGTAATTAGGCAACTGCTTCAACGCTACGGTTTCAGTGCCACAAGCCTTTACCAACCTCATTCAACAGTAGCTATACGCTATATGATGCTACATGCCAAGTGATTCACAATGGAAGGTCAACGATGCCCTTGAAGTGAAGACAAGAGTAAGACAAGGCTGCCTACTATCACCGATGATCTTCCTGATCAGTGGTGGATTGCACTGGATCATGAAAACTGTGAGGAGCGAGAAGATGGGCATACGCCAGCAGGGCCGATGAGAATATCCTAGAAGACTTGGATTTTGCCAACGGTGATCATTTATGTCTAATGTCATACAAACTCTAAGGTCTACAGGCCAAAACCAACAAGCTGATGGAGGAGGCAGCGAAGACTGGACTTCCTACAGGTGAACATAGAGAAGACAGAGGTGATAAAAGTATCCAGCCAACCAACAACAGCAACAACAAGCACCAATCACCAGTTAACGGGAATTTGTCCTCTTTCACTTACCTACCTAGGCAGCATCGTCTCAACTACAGGTGGCAGCACAGATGACGATTTCAAAGTCAGGACCTGAAATACAGCAAGACAGGCTTTCATTAATCTGGAACCTAGTGTGGAGATTGACTGCACTCCACTGCACTCAGCATAAGGTGTGAACAAGATCTGGATTTTCAACACTAAATCAGTCAAGTCAGTGCTTCTATGTGATAGTTGAAAGACTTGGCGCGTTACGAAAAAGCATTTACAACAAACTGCAGACATACATCATCAGCACCTGCCGTCTACGCCCACTCGACTACTGAAGATCAGATGGCCGGAATAATAAAAGTAAAGCAACAAGGGACTCTGGGTGGCTGGCAATGAAACAACCAAGAGTCTATCACCCAAAAAATATGCAGAAGAAAGTGGAGATGGATTGGACATAGAGTGAGAAGACGATTTGGGGACATCACGCGCCAGGCCAGGCGAGGCCGTCGAGTGGAAGCCAGAGGGGAAACAACTGAGGATGACATGGAAGAGATCGTGTGAAAAAGAAACGAAAGTTTCTGAGCAGTCGTGGAGCCAGGTTCAAAAGACCACATAAAAGAGAGTGAAGTGGAGAGGTGCTACTAAAGCCTTACGTTCCACTAGGAACCCAAGGGACAAATAAGAATAATGATTGAGAGATATGGAGTTAAATACAGAAACTGTTTTAATCTTTCATAGTCTGCACGTCATTTCTAAGAAAGGACTCGTTAGAATATTTGCGAGTGAATGTCATAGAACATAAGCATATTTTCCAAATGAATACCTGGCATACCATCCTGTCTGAGGCTTTGCCAGTCTCGATGATTCTGAGCAGTTAAATATACCTGTTTGACTGAATTAATGAGAACTGTTTTCCGTCATACCTGAATAACTAGATAAGGTAACATTAGCAGGCTTTCACTCCAATATCCAATATCTTTTAACGAGCTAGTGTAAACCAATTGATTTCTTCTCGCTCGCTTCTAGGTCTTGCGGAACGGTTCCAGGTCTTTGGTGGATTCCAATGCAGTAGGTCTACCCACTCGACTGCTGTAGCTCTGGTTAGCTCGACGGGCGGTTGGGTGTTGTTTAGATTTGTAGGGAGTGTTGTTTGTTTGTTTGCTTTTCTTCCGACGACTGTGGTGCAGATGGGTTCCTCACATGTCGTGCCAGCAGGCAATTGGTCGGACTGGTTGTAAAAAGGAGATGAAAAATATGTGCAGAGAAATCAAGGTAGAGAAAGTGTATGGAGAGACAAAATAGAAAAAAAAGAAAGGAAGAAGAATACTATATATCAAAAAAAGACTAGGAAAAAGGAAACGGCACGGAAGAATAAACATTGGTAGGTTCATGGGGAATAGGTGATAGGGAGAGCTTTTGTAAAGTTCGAGAAGGTAAAGTCAGAAGTAAGAAGGATAAATAACATTATAGGATGGATGGGAATATAGTAATTCTTTTAGTAGAGGACGTAACTGGAGGTGACGTCTGCAGGAAGGTATAATGTTAGCCAAGTTCTCAGTGATAGTGGTTTTACTAAGTGTTCAGTAATGGTTGGTCGTACCGAGTTAGTAAGTAGTGTTAGCCTAGTCACATCCCAGTTGGATGAGCGCAAACCGTGCGTCACTGCTTAACTGTCCAACCTCTTCTTGAAGCTGTCAACAGACGGTGCAGTAGCAATCTCGGTAGGCAATGCGTTCCAGTGGCCGCACACTAGCAGAGAGAAGAAGTGTGATCGCACACGGGTTTTCGCTCTTTGGTGAGCGATTTTCCTTGGGTTACCACTAGGATCGCCATAGTGGCCGTTCGGTAGGATTCCACTGTTCGGATGACTTGGGTAACTGAGTATTTTGTAAGCCGTCATCAAGTCGGTTAACAAAGACTGAGTCTGTTGTGGCATTGAAGCGAGTTGAGAAACTGACTGGGTTACTGCTGCCAAGAGAACACAGGAAGCTGAAGTCATCAGAGATAAAACCACTACATACAATAGAAAACTAAACACACATTATTGCAGAGGCAAATTCCGTAAACTTGTCAGAGAACCTGGATAATTCAGAACAGCTGCAGCCAGGAGTCACGTAAATGTCGGTGATATAAATTAATTAAAGCTTATCTAAACATTTAGAACGGTACTTGAGAGCGATGCATGCTTAATCGTCATTAAGATGTGAGAGACATATATAGTTTGAATAAAACTGGTGGATTTTTATAAAGGCGGCTGCACCTCTATAGCACTTTTTATTGAAACTGTACCAATGCTGAGAAACATTTTGGAACTAGCCAAAGGAACCGGATTGTTATCATAAATGTGTTGAAACCAAGTTCCGTGTAATATTATTACGCCAGTATTACAATAAACATCGGAACATAGGCAGCATTCTAAACAGTCTATCTTGCCAAGTACGGATTGTTATTTTGAGCTAAGTATTTAAAGAAATGTTACTTGATGTGATTTTGTCCCCCCTAAAATGCCTTGTTATCAATCTTGACGCCTCTTCCTTGTTATGTTCAACCAATTTATTGAAGTAGTTGACGGCTTTTTGAATTTCTGAGTGAGTCCTTGGCAGGATTTAAGGTCATATTTGGACAACTTAAACAAACAAGGGTAGAGTACGTCTAGAGTTAAAAAAATTGAGTAAATGCGTTTAATCACTCACTTCACGGTCATCTGTTCCCTATTCGGTTCATGTTGTTTTCTATCCGGTCAATTTGAAAAGATTTCGGTGAGACGAGGCATCAGGCTTGGGTATAACAGGAGAAACACTCAATGTCGTAGTATGTTGTACAACAACCCAAGCTTCTGACTGTCAGGCCTATGAGCTCAGTTATAAAAGTGCCTTTCCACCACTATCTTGTCAAGAAATATCTTCATTATCTTCAATTTTTTGTTGTTCGACAATACGGGTTTCGCTCTGAATTCTTCTGCCTCTGTCTGTTTGAAATGGGAAGAGAGTAGGGCGACAACGATCCCAATGACTCTTAATAATTACGAAACATTAGCACTGACATCATGCACCTCTGCTGTTTTCAGCAAAAGTTCTCGTCCTGTTTTAACTTTATTGTGTCAGGGACGCTGAAAACCATTGTGTTAAGCATCAGTGGAAGTTCATTAGTTTCCTCAGTGGTCATAGAGTTCGCCAGGTAACCTATTATTGTTAGTGTTTTGATATCAAATCGAGTGGTGGGTTTATTACAAGCCAAAATACTCAGTGATGAAGGGTTGCTAATCTGTGCCTCAATTTCACCCATGTGGAACGACACCTCAGACGCCCTTGCTACATTTTCAAGTGATTCATTGTTTTGTTCGTAGCCTTTCGGTTAGCAAATTTTGCTCTTAGTTTCTCCATAAAGGACTTCTAGCTTTCGATTTGTGGCAGGATGTCATTAGCACATCCGGTGACTGAAGTCTGATTAGTTTTAAAAGATATGGCTCTCCTAAGATGCTTTATATCTGCCACAAAATTTGGTGCTGTAGCATTACCAAGTGTCAAGCATGCAGAGTTGTTTTCATCGTCTTACATCATCAGCGTAGAGAACCATGGGGAATTTCGTGATATTTGGCAGTTGATTTACGTACAAGAAAGCAGTAGGAGACCCAGGACTGTGCCTTGTGATACTCTACTGTCTACTTAAGGATGAGTTTCCCTCTTCCAAAAAGCTTTCCCAGCGTCAAAATTTCCTTTCAAACCAAGGTTTTAACCCTCATTAAAGTCTACGAAAACGATATTTACGGGTAGCCTGCAAGTAGGTTCGTCAAACAAAAAACATTTCTGAGGAAGCCATGTTGCCAATTAGACAGCGAAGTGCTGCTGTCCAGCGGGGCTGTGATGGCGTTCTTGACCATTCTTCCTGGAATCTTTACCACGCTACTAATCAGACTTATCAGCCTGTAATTTGATAGGTGTTGCTCAGAACCTGCCTTATGGGTAGGTGTTACTGAGACATCTTCCCAGTCATAGGGAAGCTCGCCCTCACTGAGCAGCAGTCTAAATATAGTAGTCATAGGGCCAGCTACATGGGTGGCAGGCTGTCTGAGCAGCCTTGCGTGCAGCTCATCCGGTCCCTCTGACTTTTCTACATCTAGGGTATCTAACGTCCCAAACACATCACTGCGATCGATATCCACAGAGCTTATTCCGTCGGATTCCGATGCTTCTACCGTTGAATACGTGCCCACAGAAGGTTCCTGCGTAAAGATCTCAGAAAATATCCAGCCATAGCTTCCGCTTTTCCCTTATCGTCTTCAGCCAAACAGTCAGTGTCTAGACTTTTGACCAGGGTAGGTGTACCACAGCACATCTTATTTCCATTGCACATATAAGAGGCTGATCTCTTTGGATGTTGCAATGCGGTCTGTGCAAGATGTGTTTCAAAGCATTTTCGAAACTGGTGAATAGCAGCGACGCATTTGTTTCGGGATTCTTTGTAATACTTCATCACTTCTGCAGTGCCAAGGTGGGTGGCAAGACTGCAACACTTTCTTACGTCGTAGCTAGATTCGGATTTCGTGGTTTATTCACGGAGGACAATGTTTCCACCCCGTCATGGCGGTCCACAAAACGAACGGTCGAGTCACTGGTGCATATAACCGCTCAAAGAAGCCCCGTGCAGCCTAGACCAAGGCCCCTAAATTTACTGTCGGACCCTGCAAGGAGGCTTCCAGGCCAATAGCTTCCACACTTGCTTCCCATATGTTGGGTCTAGCTGAGGCATCGGCCTGGTACGAGACGGCTGTTGTGAAGTTGAAGGTGATCTCAGCATGATCATTTTTACCAAGGGCTGCACAGTGCGGATGGAGCATGGATCATATGTGCGAGAACGCTAGGCCTGGAACCGATGAAGCATGTTGGTGATCATGTCTGGTTGCTGTCCTAGCGTGCTGCATAAAGGCTAACAAATCGATTCTTCCTCCAACCTGTGATCAACCGAGTTGCATGGATCTTCTGTTGTTGGTCCATCCCAGTCAACTGATGGTGCGTTGAAGTCTCCTACATTTGAGCATTGGCATTTATCTGTCCAGAGGGTCCGCCTATTCAGGAGGAAGTTTGCTGCTTCACATTCAGAGCCTCGAGAAATAATGTCCTGAAATATCTCTAATCCTTGAATCCATCCTAGGCCACAGGTTTGGATAGCGTTGCTGGAATTTTTTGAGAAAATATGCAGATATTATGAGAGCATAGTTTTACAAAAATGCTATACCAGCTGCTTAGACAGAGATTAGCATTTTACCTTTACCTAAATCTCCTTCTAGATAAGATGTAGTGTTTACACCGATTAGTCTAACCTCTCCTTTTAGAGAAGAATGGAAAAAATACTTCCGCTGGGAGCTTGAAACTTCATTGGAGGTCTTTAGTGATCTGAAACATGTAATTACAGGTAATTATAATGGAAGTACTTCGAGTGCCGTCACTGTCTTGTATCATAACATTGTTTCTAGTCTAAGATTATGCATCTGCTTTAGACTGCCCCCCACACCACTTAAATATGACATATATGCTTCATACTATTGTTTAAAAAAGCTTGGCATTGCTCATACTGAGCGCTAAGTCACAAACTGGTTGCTTTCTTATTTTTCTGAACTGTATTAACTAACAATATCAATAATGGCGAAAAGTTATAACTTTTGAACTCTCACATCTCGATCTCAAGGCTTGGTTATATTTGTTGAGTTATACTCCTTCGGCTATAACAGAAGTCTTTTCAGCTTATCTAGTTATGTTTTTGAAAGTAGTGAATGCATATATGAAGGTTTTCTTTTGCAAACTATGGGCTAGTTTGTTTGGAGAAGCAATGGAGCTGCTGATAATATCAATTAAGCTTTTGCAATCACTGTTTTTCTAAGCACCTGTAAGTTAGCTCTAAGGGTTATCTAAAAAGTAGTGCCAGAAATAGGTTGAGTAAGGAACGAGAAAAGTGGAGTGAAAAATACTTACGCAAAAATAAATGTTACTGGTAATAATAAGGAGAGGGGAAGGGTCTTACTGCAGACACTAGGGTTAGGGAATACTTGAATGGATGAGCATACCTACAGATACTAACGACGAATGTTGATGGTTAGCCTTTTGGGTCCATGTACTTATCGAGCAGTCGTCTGAAGCAGCCAACTGACATGGTTGTGGCAGAGATTCCATACGGCACACACTCTACGACAGATGGAAGTTAGATCTGACTGTTTTCTTTGCCCTATGATGGGGTATGTGAGTGGGATTCCTGCAAAACTGTTGGTTTTGGACCAATAATAATGCCTTGTTGGTGTAGCATGCTTGATGGATGATCTTGTAGGCTAATGAAACGTCATCTGTTTTCTTTCGGTAGCTCAGGTAAGTAAGCTGAGTTGTCTAGGGTGTTGCGCGTGTTTTGCCAGTTATTCTGACAACTGCCCTTGTTGTCCTGCTGTTCACCTTCTTAAGAGTACTTGCATCTCTCTTTGGTAGAAGAGGGCCTATCGCGTTGAACATCTCTGTGGTGACATTCACCTTCACCCTCACTCTCTTATAGTTGGCTCTAGTATGTAGTGTTTCGGAGAAGTTTAAACCTAGGTCCTTCTCTGTGGACATGCAGGTGACTGTAAATGTGTTAAGGGGGGAGCTGGGATTCTTTGTTTTCAGTGTGCAAAGATACATTCTCTTCCACTCTTCCAACCGTCACTGAACACTTAGTAAAACCACTATCACTGAGAACTTGGCTTGACATTATACCTTCCTGTAGACATCCCCTCTAGTTACCGTCCTCTACTAAAAGAATTACCATATTCCCATCCATCCTATAATGTTATTTATCCTTCTTACTTCTCACTTTACCTTCTCGAACTTTAACAAAAACTCTCCCTATCACCCATCCCCCATGAACCTACCAATGTTTATTCTTCCGTGCCGTTTCCTTTCTCCTAGTCTTTTTTTGACATATAGTATTCTTCTTCCTTTTTTCCTTTTCCTTTTCTATTTTGTCTCTCCATACACTTTCTCTACCTTGATTTCTCTGCACATATTTTTCATCTCCTTTTTACAAGCAGTCCGACCAATCGCCTGCTGGCACGACATGTGAGGAACCCATCTGCACCACAGTCGTCGGAAGAAAAAGAAAACAAGCAAACAACACTCCCTAGAAATCTAAACAACACCCAACGGCCCGTCGGGCTAACCAGAGCTACAGCAGTCGAGTGGGTAGACCTACTGCATTGGAATCCACCAAAGACCTGGAACCGTTCCACAAGACCTAGAAGTGAGCGAGAAGAAATCAATTGGTTTACACTAGCTCGTTAAAAGATATTGGATATTGGACTACGATGGTGATTATATACGTTTCTGAACGACTTTGACAACATTAAATAAGCATATAGGCAAAAGTAGTTAGCAACCTATGAGGGAAGAAAAACTAGTAACGGTGTTGGAAGTCATATAGATTAATCGAAGGTCATGGTCAAAACAGGAGGCAATAGCTATGCAAAATTAGGGGCATATACCAAATTACATGGAGTTTGTAGTGTATTTTACTATAGAAGATGCATCCTCGCTCAAAAAAATCATTTACTTGTTGAACACTTGAAAGAAATCAAATACCTTATGACATCAAAATCCAATGGATAAAAACAGTATGCGAATAAAACAAACAGGATTGTTTCGAAAGGCTGATGATCAATTTATCCGTAAACAGATAATAGATATTACTGATAATGTTATGTTTTGTCACTGTTTAAAAAGTAGTCAGTGAAGGTGACGAAAAAGCAGAACACACTTGTTTTTATTTAGCTGTAAATTTCCTTATATATACATATCAGTCAATACTTGAATTCACATGCTACGTTAAACAATGGGATTTTAGGTACTTCAAAGTTAGGAACTGTCAATCGGTCAATTAGTTCTTGTAGTCTGATACTTAAATATACTTCAAAAATAGAGCTGGTAGAACATGTAAAACAAAAATCAGATTTCATTGATGCATTATTGCAAAAGTTCACTGTAAACATCATAGGAGATTGATGTAGTGAGAGAAAATAGAGATCCCCTTGTTATGAAGTAGGCCAGATTGGATTCCTGAACATATTTATTTTTGTTTTTAAGTCCAGGATTAACAATAAGGTGGTAAAGAAGTCATGGAAACAAAGGATTAAAAATTACAAAACCCTAGACAAAATCAATAGCAGTTTATATCTGTTGAAATAGAAAATTCTGGAACTTTGAAAAGAAGGAGGACAACAAATGAATAATCCGTGTAAAAGAAGAGACTGTTTAAAAGCTAATAGGTTGCTTACGTAAGTTCTGGTATTTCTGGAGGAGTTACAGGTGTTGGTGGTGGTCGATTCAAGAGTTTTTTTGAAGTGGCCAGCCCATCCTTTTCTTTGTTTCTCCTCTTTGCTAACTAGCTTTCCTTCACTATCTTTCATTGGTTTCGTTTGAGTTGATCTCTTCCGTCCCAGATAGTAACCTGGTTATTTGATACAGTGTTGTCAAGTCTCTCCTACCAACAGCCTGCAGCCTGTTCTCCTTCACTTGCCAGTGTTTCATAGAAGTGTCTTTTGTCTTTGCGTACACACTTCTTCACCTCTTTATCCAGAGTTTTTTAGGTTTTATTCAGTTCCTCCTTTCATTGTTCACCCATGCACTGCACTGCACTGGTTCATCTTCTGCTTCACCATCTCTGTCTCACTCCTTTATCAGCTTCCATGTGTCCATTGAGATCCATTCCCTGTCTTGCCTTTACTTCTTCCTTCCTTACACGGTTATGCAGGTTTATCTCCACATAGCTTCCAAAGAGTTCCAGTGTTCTTCCCCACAGGTTTCCTCAGGGATGTTGCCTAATGTTTCCCATTCTTTCCTGATGGTTGACGTGAAGATATCCTTTGTAGTTTCGTCCCTCAGCTTCTGTCCTGGGTGCTGAACTTGAAGTGTGGTCTGTTACCAAATTCTGTGAAAACTTTCAACGTGATTTTGAAAGTAGGTTCGTTGTACTAGATAGTGAGTGGTGCGGACCTACATCTGCTCCCCTTCTTGGTCTGATCTTGTGTCCAGTAGGCTACGTCTCCACTTTCTTCACATTGAGATGAAGTCGATCTGATTTTTAGTGTTCTGGTGTCTGGTGAAATCAAATCCATGTCGCTTTGTGAATATCTTTGTGTTTGTACACACTGTCTCCAATCATAAAATTGTTGAATGCGCAAAAGTCTGCAAACAGTTCTCCATCCTCATTCATCATTTCGCCGAGTGCTTCTCGATCCATGATTGGTTCTCTTTGTGTGTTGTCTGCTCCCAGTTTGGCATTCATATCACCCATTAGAATGAATTTCGATGTGGCCGTCTGGGGTGAGGTTTTGTCCAGTACTGATTGCAGTTGTCTGTAGAATTCCTCCTTCTTCTCTTAATGTGCATTATTTGTAGGTGTGTAGCGTAGCATTGTATGACTGTGACTTTCCTTCCTTTTGAGTTTAATCTTGCCGTCATGATCCTGGTGGAGGTTGGTTCTCACTGCATGAGAGCCTTCGAAAATCTTGGGGAGATCATGATAGCCACTCCGAAATTCAGTGTAATCGTGGTTGTCATGTGGGTGACAATATCAATCCTTGAGGATACGCAACAAACAAAGAACACTATTTTTACTACTGTTTGAGGAATCTCGCGCTATCAAACATTTTCAACCTGACCTATGTACTCAAAAAGTGACTGTAATTAACCTTTCTTCACCTTGGTGACCGTAGATAATCTCTGCATGTGTATGGTTATTGTCTTCCCTTTTCATTTTGATTCCATTATGTCTTCATTAGTTTCTTGCTGGCTGCTAATCATTCATCGAATTTCAAGTTTTCCATGTAATTACGTAACCTATTAGCTCTTAAACAGTCTCTTCTTTTACACGGATTGTTCATTTGTTGTCCTCCTCCTTTTCAAAGTTCCAGAATTTTCTATCTCATCAGACATAAACTGCTATTGATTTTGTCTAGGGTTTTGTAACCTTTAATCCTGTGTTTCCATGACACATTTGTTAGATGACGTTTGGCAATTCAGAATTACCAAGCATAAAACTGCAAAGAGAGAGAGAGAAAGACAGAGATTGATAACACAATTTACAGGTAATAACAACTCAGTTTATCTCGCTAGAATATCAATCAATATTCCACTCGTATGCGGCCACTAAATAATTCAGATTTGGTTAAACCATCCTTTGAACTATTATTATTATTATCATTATTTATCCCCTGGGTTCCTAATGGAACATAGGCATTCAGTAGCACAGCTCCATTACACTCACTTCTCTGAAATATTTTCAACCTGGTTCCACAACAGCCCACAACCTTTCATTTCATCCTCACACACAGTCTCCTCCATATCACCCTCAGATACAACACACAACTCACCATCTGGCTTCCACTCAAGTTCCTGGTCTGTGGCATGATGTCCCCAAATGATTTTCTCGGTCCATGCAAAATCCAATCCATCTCCACTTCCTTCCACTGCATATTTGATGAGCGATGGCTTCCTGGTTGATTCACTGCCCCACCACAATTCCTCCTTGCTCATTCTTTCTCACCTTCTCACCTGAGCTTCAGTAGTAAGTGATTGTGGTTGGCAGTTGTTGTTGATGAATGTGTGTAGTTTGTTGGAAATGCCTTTGATAAGGCGGCAAGTCTGTGAGCCATATAGCAGCACTGACTTGACTGAATTTGTGTTGAGAATGCGTATGTTGTTCACGCTTTGTGTTGAGTGGGGAATATCTGCACACTGGTTTCAGGTGAATGAATGCGTGTTTTGCTTTTCGGATCCTGGCTGCATTGACGTGCTCGTGTGTGCCGCCACCTGTAGTTGAGACGATGGTGTCTTGTGTGTGTAGGTGAAGGAGACTACTTCCTTCAAGTTTCTCCCATTGATGGTGATTGCAGCTTGTTTTTGTTGATGCTGTTCTTGTTGTTGTTGGTAGGGTGTCATCATCACCTGTGTCTTCTCCATGTTCACCTGAAAGAAGTCCGTTTTCGGTGCCTCTTTTGTCAACTTGTTAGTTTTCGCCTGTAGATCTTCGAGTTTGTGTGACATTAGACATACGTCATCGGCGAAATCCAAATCTTCTAGGTTCTTTCCCATGGTCCAGCGATCCTTTTGCATAGATAGTCGATAATACTGGCTAACCTATCGATCTTAGTATCGGGACCATCAAAAGCTTATACATGTTGAATGCTTGAGGAAATTCAGTGTAGAGAAAGCTGACTAACTGAACAGATTATTGTCTTTATCGCTATCTCTTAACAGACTACTCATATGCCATTCACGTTATGAAATTACCCTGTAACCGTGTTAGGTCACATTTAACATTTGGTCGATAACTTTCTGCTCAGATAAGTCATTAGCTTTTATCACTTCCTCTTTCACAACGCTATGCGATACGTCTGAATCGGGGGTTTGAATAGCTTCCTATACCTGCCCATGTTAATTTTGTATTCCAGGTTCTGACATGGTTGATCAGGAAGACGTTTTCTGGATGAGTATATCACAAATACGGGTAAGAAGACCTACAAGAGAGTATAAGAAGACTGATGCCATTCACAGACTTCATTTCTAAAATTTTCTCACTACTAGAACTCAGAGGAATTAGGAATGGCATAGACAAATACAGAATTACTAAAACGAAAATCAGAAAGCAGAAAATACAGCAGCACACAAAATTTAACTACCTCCTGTTCTTCATGTATATTTAAATCGTATGTGAGTACCAGTTACTGATGGTAAGTGGGTTACAATGACAGTCATTATAATATCCAGAGATTATGAAATGCCAAATTATCCAAAATTTGTTTTATGGGAGTGAGAGCTTATCTCATTCCAGACTGTATAATAGTTACCAGAAATAATCTCTCTTTTGTTGACATCACAAACACTTCTGATCAATGTATAACAGACAGCGTGATAAATACATCAATACATGAAACATGGATTACATTCTGCTGTTTACTTCATGTTACCTATGGCCTTCCTAGTAAACTGTTCTCGATAATCTCGATATCACATACTACCAGTTGACCGCTTGATATCCACGTCAGTCTCAGTGACGTTACCATTTTCGTTAGCTAGCAGAGATTCTGTGGTACTATGTCTGGTGGAAGAACTTCATGAACGCATGAAATACACTATTGGACAGCATCATCAGTGAAATTCATTCACTACTACTGATATTGTTTAGTAGTATGTTTTCATGAGGTTATCACCGTCATCGAAGCGTTCAATTAACAAAAGGAATTGTGTACTTTGGAATGAAAAATATAAGAACAAGATAATAATGATAAAAGAAAGCAAATACATTCTTGTGATAAGAAAGGTCATTGTATCATTCTTAATATGATAACTTACTAATAAGTAAATAGATTGTGAAGACAGATGAACAGTAAATAGAGACATAAAAAGAACAGAATGTAAACGTATGTGCACCTTCCTATGTTGTGTTGTGTTCAAATAGAAAGCTGGAAAGCTGTTGAGATTTTCAATTAAATGATAACCACTCTCATTTGAAGTCAAAATACACGAGAAGTTATTTGGCAGGCAACTGTTTCAACACTATGGAGTACCACAAACCGTTATCAACGTCATTCAACAGCTATGTAAAAACGCCACATGCCAAGTGATTCACAATGGAAAGATCAGTGACGCCTTTGAAGTAAAGCCAGAAGTAAGACAAGGCTGCCTATTATCACCCATAATCTTCCTGATTGTGGTGGTCTGGATCATGTAACAATCTGTGAGGGGCAAGAAGAGAGGCATACGCTGTTTGACTGATGAAAAGTCCATAGAAGATTGTGACTTCGCCGATGATGATGATTTATGTCTAATATCGCACAAACCCCAAGATCTGCAGGCAAAAACCAAGAAGTTGGCAGAAGAGGCAACCAAGGAAAACGGAACATCCTTCAGATGAACATAGAAAAGATAGAGACAGAGGTGATGAAGATACCCAACCAACCACCACTAACAACAACAAACACCAATCACCAACAATAGAGGAAATCTGACGGAAGTTGTTTCCTTCACCTACCTGCCTACCTACACACCTACCTACACACCTACCTACCTACCTACCTACCTACCTACCTACCTGCCTACCTACCTACCTACCTACCTACCTACCTACCTACCTACCTACCTACCTACCTACCTACCTACCTACCTACCTACCTGCCTACCTACCTACCTACCTACCTACCTACCTACCTACCTGATTTTGTTACTACTACTACTACTGCTACTACTACTACTACTACTACTACTCACACTACTACTACTACTACTCACACTACTACTACTCACACTACTACTACTAGTACTACTACTTCTACTGCCATTACTACTTCTAACACTTCTTCTACTACCAGTACTACTACTACTACTTCTTCAGTAGTTTGAAAAGGCGAATTATTACAACTTGCGGTATTCAATCTGGTATCTTGCTGATTTTTGAGAAAGCTGACAAACTATCACAGACATTACCAACGATCCTTTAGCATTGTTACTTGTACTATTCCCTCGTTGACCGTACGAATTAATCGTTGTCTATTGGTATATATAGGCTCCTGCACTGTTGCCTCCATATTACTTGTGTTTTTTTAGTTATATAGTGATGACTGATAGTGGCTAGCAGTGGAATCCAGCATGCGCATTTCGTCATGTTTGGGACTCGTCAGCTGGATGTAAATGCCTTCCAGTGAGTGATGTTCTTCCCACCGGGATTCCAGCTCGGGACAGATTGCTTCAAATGGCACAGCGTTATTCACTAGACCACTGAGCCGCGATAGCCTCTTCTTGTGCCACAGGTATAGTTTTAGTGTTGTTGCTTACTCTATCTTATCGCTGACTGAACCAAACTGATCGGTTTCTAATAAAAGATGAGCCTGTCACCCACTTAGCCACTATCTACGTGTTCCGGACTAATGAGAACGTACTGAGATCTCCAAATGTATGAAATAAAATGAAGTTACTACACTCCTCAAGTTCTCCTTACACTGATGGGCTTACAAATACCTACAAGGTGTGAGTACAGATTCCCCTTATCCGTATAATGCGTCCAACCTTTACTGTTCTCTTCATGAAGCTGAAGTATAATGTGTGAAGGAAGCTTTTACATATTCTTGTCATACTGTAAGTTTCCAGGAAACTGGCGACCAAGCAACTCACTGTCATACCGAACCAATGAAGTTAACTTGATCAACTGTATCATCCGATGTTCTCATTACTTTCCATTGAATATAAGTTTGTTTCCACTCACAACCTGAATGCGCTTCTTGTTTGCTGTGTTTTATTATCAAAACTTCGGGTAAAATGTTAAATGATGTACCCTCTGACCTGTGAGGAATAAAATTTTGTTGTTGGAAACAACTATGTGAGAATTCCAGACTGTTGAAACAAGTATTACTCACTTTTTTTTAAACAGCTTCTTCATAATGAGAGTCTGTTTTGTAGAGTACAACAGTGAAGCGATAGCTAGGAAAATTTTATTCATAGAAGCTAAAAATTCAAACTTTTGAAATAAACAACTTCACTATAGAAATGTTCAATGATTCGCTACTTTCAATAATTTTGTTCTTCACTGTTTATCAGGTAAATTTCTCAACATGAGAATGTTGATTAGTGAAGCTGAGAAGCTGATGAAGAACAGGCATTGGCTTATTGTATACACTAGACTACGATATAAATATTGTATAAACTTACATTGTTTGAACACCTTGAATAAAATTTGTATCAAACAGAACTCTGTTTATGATATTGATATACATAGATGTTAATAATGACCGAAACATGAAATAGAATAAAGAGAACCTAAAACGGTGTCTGTGTCTCCTTGATGAATGAATGTTAACGTATGTGTACTTTGGTATGTATGATTTCGTACAGAGACAAAAAATAACTTGATTTACTCGAGACGTGGTGAGATTGTCAGTCTACTGATAATTACCATCACCTGTGGCGGTACACTTCGGTATTCACACCAGACAGTGTCAAAATACTTTGTAAAGTCAGTCTGGTGAAAAAACTACACAATAATTACTGTGGTCATATTTTAGTGAAAATAATAATCTGTTTTTATGCCTATTTCCTGCTCATGCTGCCTTTCATTTATCCATACAGTTTATTGGTGACATGAAAAGCAGACCCCAGTGAATGGACACTGTCTATAAACCACAATGTTAACAGTATGTTTTAATTCATAAAATAATACTGAGGAAAGACTAACTTCTTCATTGTATAATAACTCACGAAGTCTACTTGTGAACAACATAGTTTCAAGCGATTCTTACTACTGATGTCATTCGATGGTAGATTTGAAGATGAGTTCTGCTTTCAAGTCCTCTAGAGACAATTATATGCATGCATTTGAGAAATACACCATGGTTCATAGTGACACGAACATGGAGTATTCCAGAGTAATCAGGGAGTTATGCTTCTTTTTGGAAAATGAGAGCAATATTAACATGTGTGTTTTCCTACCATAATGCGTCTTACTGTATTCAATGACGCAGTTAACTTGGTGTGTAAAACATTGTTGATATCGGAGTAGTCCAGTGATAATCACTGCTATCTATTTCAAGATTGGAGACTGATTTCACTGCTTTCTGATATTTCACTAACAACTATCATGGTGAAAATATTTTGTGCACTGGGAAAACCGAATAATAATATAGTCCAGTGGCCACTTTTCACACACTGTTGACACTATAATCGCTCCCAACTTTTATCAGTCTTCTGTAAGATGTTTATTCAGGTCGATAGAAGGCTTCATAATCTTTCCTTCAAGATCTTGTTTTACATAGATCTCTGTAACTTGCGTTTTAAACATATGACACCATTCTTATCATCTGATATACTTCTTAACAACGACCATTTACATATTTCTGTTGCACTGATACCAAAAGTGTTTAAGGAATGCTCATCAAGTCGTGCATACTGTCTGTGTGTATATCACTCAAGTAGATTTAATATGCTTCTGTGCGTTTGTCGTATTATCTCCTAATCTCTGTCATCATTCTAGTTGCGACAATGGTATGTTTTATGAAATCAAGGGACTGTGATAACGTTGATTTGTGTTTTAAGATGCAAAATATAATATTTTAACTGTTTCAAGATGAAATCTGTGGTTAGTGTTATCGTCATAAAACACTTCTTTGAAAATGAGATAAGGTCACTGGTGTGTTTGTTTGTGTGCTTCTAAAAAATCCTGAAGTGTATGTGTTTGTAATTGTAGAAATCTGTTTTGTTGAATTGAAAGGATAGGCATTATATGAGACATTTTGTGACTGAAAACAACACTTAATCCTGTGAAAGTAATTCACTGACAGTGTAGACGGTAGGAGTTGTAATTATAGTATAAGATGGTGATGGTAAGCAAAAAACGCTGGACACATTTTGGAAGTTAATGGTCATATACAGGAATATCGGATTGGTTGGAAGGGTTGAAACCTGTGAACAATGCCATCACAGGTGCATAGCAGCAAGAATTGTGGCACTGATAGCATAATTCATGAACTTATCTAAGTAAGTGCAACCAGAAGAGAGGTTTTCCATCATCCACTTTCCCAATGTTCAGATCTCTGTGACAAGATGATGTTCATTTTAGTAGGTGATGTGAAAGGATTAACCATCTTTACGGTCTTAAAACCATACCGTCAACCATCAAACTCAACTCTGAAAACTACTGATATTACATCCATTCATCCTACAGTGTTTAATGCTTCTATATGGTTGTAATGAACCGACTGTTTTAGAAATTTATTTCCTTTTACCATTCCCCATCATGATGCATTACCCCACACTCTACTCTGATATCTGATGCATCTGAATATCAAACTTGATTTCATCGTTCAGGTTGTAGGGCAGAGTTGCGTTTATTCCTAGACGTATCTTTTCATACAGAACCTAATTTCTCTGTGTATTCTTCTGATTACATATAATGGTATTAGTAACTGACAATGAGAAACCTTGATACAAAACTGATCAGTCTAACACAATAATGTTTTGAATGATTTTTACTTATTACACTAGAAATCTGTAGTGTGATGAAGTTACATTTTTCTCTGGAACTGTCTGAATTCTGTGAATGTTTCCATCTTTATGCTTCAACTAATAAAGTAGTATTGTATGGTAGCAATTCTTGCTGTTATTAAACTCATCATAAGCTATTTGTAAAGTTGATTGAGTTACATACAAACCAAAGCCGGTGGTATTTGAGTGTTACTGCTGCGGCAACCAACTTCAGTACACCAACTCATATAGTAACCCCAACACACAAAATGACTTCATTCTTTTCCAACTAGCAATGGTCGATAGGCACTTGATCAGAAGTAATTCGATTTCTCGAGATATTTTGAATACTCAAACTGAATCATTTACAAGTGGTAGCTTCACTGACGTTTACACTTTATGATCAACACTAAGCGTTTGTAATGTGGTGACTTCGGTTCCCAGTTGGTTTTCATTCATCTTCAAACATGATCCCAACTTCTTCCCTGTCCATGTAATTTCTTCACGTAATCTCTAATGTCGCACAAATTTGAAGATCTGTAGGCGAAAACTAACAAGTTATCAGAAAAGGCAGCGAAAACAGGACTTCAAGTGAACGTAGAGGAGACGGCGGTGATGAGGATATCCAACCAACTACCACTAACAACAACAATCACCATTAACGGGAGAAACCCTGAAGAAAATAGCCTCTTTCACCTACCTGCCTAGGCAGCATCGTTTCAACTACACGTGGCACAAGCATAGGTGAGGATGTCAAAGCCAAGATCGGAAAGATAGGAAGACTGACGTTGATTAATCTGAAATCAGTATGGAGATCTACTGCACTCAGCACAAAGAACAAGATGCGGACTTTCAACACAATTCAGTCAAGTCAGTGCTGCTATGTGATGGTTCAGAGAGTTGGCAACGCTTTACGAAAAGCACCTCCAACAAACTACAGACATTCATCAACAGCTGCCTCCTATGCTCGCTCACTCGATAATCAAGATCAGTTGAGAATAAGCAACAAGGAACTCTGGTGGGGCCACAAACCAAACAAGAACCAATCACCCAACAAATATGCAGAGGAATAAAGTGGAGATGGATTGGATTGAGCATACACTGAGAAGGCCGACTGGGGACATCACGCGCCAGGTTAAGCTGTCGAGTAGAACCCAAAGGGGAAACCACGAGTTGGTTGTGTGAGGGTAACATTAGGAGATGATGTGTGAGGAAGAAATGAAAAGGAAAAAAATAATAATACCATCAGTTATATTCGGTTAATGCTTCTCCAATAGATATCTGATTCTGATATTATCATCACTTTTGTTTCTACTACATGATGTCAGAGAGAAAGTTTATGCGAACTTGAAGCTGAGTATGCAGATAGGAGGACAGAGCTCATGTCTTTGTTGAATACATCAATCATATTAGCTTTTAAAGAATTTACTCTATGAAATAAAGACTAGAATTTTAGGGTATTTGTACAATTTTCATTGGAAGTAATGCTGAACAGTCGGTTACCGTAGGTGATGTGGTCAGTGGCTTAATATTTTGATAATGTCAACTAATAAACTGAAGTGATGCTTAACGAATTCATGAAATCCTTCCATAAGATCTCTTATCCTCTAAATCTGTAAAAAGAGATAAGCTGAATATTATGAATATCGAAAGGTATTTAATATTTAGGCTGCTTCAGTACAAATCTTGGAAGTATAATACATCTCGATAAATATCCCTTTATCTACGAGCACTTTGAGTAAATTTCCCAGAATAAATTTTGGTATTGTATTCTAAGATTCTATGGAAAACATTGTTCCTAACTGATATAGATTGTCAATTCAAATATGAAGGGGTTTCTATTGTCTGTGGAGTCAAATCGACACTGTTAGCGTGAAAGCTTCTAAACTGTTTCTTTGTACCTTACTTATTCTGCATAAAAACTTTCTAAAATGAGAAAGATATTTTATACTAACTTCATTATCTTTAGCTCACAGATTCAGTTAAGTAACTCGTTAAACAATCTATGATCCTCTAGTACTTTCACAATCTTGTCAAGAGGACTACAAGTATGCTTTATACTGGTTACTATATTCAGTGACTTCAGAGTATAAAATGACTTTTCCTAGTTAGTAACAATAATCTGCGCTATTCATGTTATATCCTGTTGACAAGAATCCAACACACACTCTACATCAATGTAATTTCATTACACTAAAAGTAACCAAACAAACTCCTCACCATCATCATGAATGAATGAAGTTCAAAAATCATTACAAATCGCAGCGCTAAATTCAATCCATACCTGGATGATATACGTTGAACATGAATCTGATAGGAAGAAATGAAGTTGGGATATTCTTCCATTTACATTGAAATATCCAGGTTCACAGCAATAATTTACAGTCTTTTATAACTTCATATTAACTGTAATACATAATTATCCATCTTCATGATTCTTTTTTGACACCTATCATCAACGTAGTATAGATTGAGGGATACCTTCAGTTCTAATTGAATCAACCTGAGTATTTCGATTGACTTTCTTCTTTTCTTTATGTGTGTGTGTGTGTGTTATTTGATATTTTCACTACTTTGTTGGTTAATGTGACCGCTTGAATTCTTTTTCTACACTAATGAACACAAAGGTGAAGGACTTGAGTCACTGACATTCACTTTGGTATACTTACATTACTTATATTTGGTGTATCTTGTATAGAACGCGAAATCAGTTTTAGAAGACTTAAGAAGATTTCAAAATGCTCTGCATAATCCTTACAAGATAATAACTTTAAAATTAATAAACATATCTTATTCTAGAATTTGAAATAATTAGTCTCTTTTATGAATTTCAGTAGTGTAATTAGAAGACGTAGATTATCTGAACACTATGTGGTGTATTAGAGCTAAACATCATTTCGAACAATCTGATCACACCATCTACTTGTTAAGGCAGTAGTATATATGAAAACTGGAAGTGGAAAGACTTAACAACGTACAAAACAACATAAGCCTGACACATGAAGAAGAGAAGGAAAACCGTCTGCCATTCTTGGATATACTCCTAAGTCGTAGAAATGATAGTTCAATAAAACGGTCGATCTACACGTAACCTACTTGGATAAGTCAATATTTAAGTTTCCATATCTTTTGTCCAACCCAATACAAGCGAGGTTTGGTAACTTGTCTATTTAATAAAAGGATCGAGAGTATTTGTACGGAGGACTCAATGGATGATGATATCAAAATATTAACGGAGACATTAGTGGAAAATGGATATTCATTGAAGTTCATAAACCGCTGGAAAAATCAGCAAGGATTCAAACCTGATCTGTACTCTGTTTTCAAGAAATGCGTTTACATCGCGTTACCATACAGAGGAGAATCTAATAGCATGATATTAAAACGAAGGTTAAGGTCTGCTGTTAGCAAAACGTACTATGCAGCTAAGCTTATCATAGTTGAGAAGACCAAACACCTGCTGCTACCTAGACCTCAACACTGTATAAACGATTGGGTCACATCCCACTGCGTTTATAAATTTACATGTGTGTATGGAGAAACATACTTAGGGAAGACGAATCTTGATATGCACTTCGGGGTAGGGGAAAATGTTCCAAAATGGTTACGAAAGCAGCTGGATTTACAAACATTGATAAGCGCCGATGGCAGACAACCATCATCACCCATTGCGAAACATTTCATTGATAATAATCACAGGATTGATATGAAAACAGCCTTGACAATTTTGTACAGAAACTGTCAGGGACGTATACTTAAGTTTGTTGAGGCGCTAGCCATAAATAAATTTAACCCCCTACCCATTGTTTCCTTACATTAAGCCTACCTTGGTAATGCTTATTTTATCGTATTACCAAGATTGTCTTCAAATCTTATCTTTTTTTCCCTCTCATTATCTTTCTTATTATTGAATTCGTTTATGTCATATTTATCCTTCCCCCACTTCCAGTTTTCATATATAATACTGCCTTAACAAGCAAATGTGTGATCAGATTGTTCGAAATGTATAACGCCAATACATCACATGTTGTTCAGATAATATACGTCTTCTGACTACATTGTCCAAACATCTTTTTCTACAATCAGGCTATTTATCATTGAAAACTTACATAAATCAAAGATCACGTTGACAATGAAAATCAAGGGAGTGACTTTAGTTTCAGAGTTGAATTCATCAAAGTAGTTTTAATGTGATAACAATTTAATGATACGCAGCTGAAGTTGGTTTGAACATCCTACTGACTAAGGCATAGACAAATGTGAGGATATATCCTTCAACATCTATGAGTTGAGATAGTTCAGTTTGATTTTAAAGCTACTGTGGAATATGATTTCAGGCTGTTACTTCCATGTGTCTACTAGTCCTCCGTATGTATGTATCATTCATTGCATGTGCATTTCAGTTGGTAGATGTAATAGGATTATTCACATGTTGTAAGAGAATAAAAGAGTATGAAATACAAGTGGTTTCTAATAATCTGATATAAGTGTAAACCTTAAACACTGTAGTAGAATTTAATTCCGTTGAAGATATGTTTATTTGATTTATAATACACAGTGATCTAGTATTATTTACTGGATGATGTTTCGACCACCGATTATCATTGCCCATAATCATGTGAATGTGATCACACACCACTTTCGACATTTGATTTTTATAGTTATGTCACCTCATATGATTTGTTTTTATGGGTAGTAAAATATTTATGGATAGTTGGGAAAACATAGTTTTACAAAGGTTTACTCCTACACCAAAAATATAATGGTGATATATAGATGACACATTCCCTGTGTTGAAATCGGAACATATCAACAAATGAGAATTATGGATGTTGGATTACAGGATAAAAAGAAGGATAGACGTTGGTTTGGTTACTACCACCTACAGGAAACCAACACATTCCAACAGATATCTAGACTTCAAGTCATCCCATCCAATGTCAGTCAGTTACGGCAGGCTCAGTCAAAAGTATAAATGAAAGAGTCTGAAAACTGACTAGTCAGAGCAGAGACCTAGTTGATAATTATCCTCTCCAGTTTATCAAGAAATTCGTAAGAACGCATAAGAAATGAAATAATAACGGTCACTTGAGTATGAATACTAACGACAACACAAGTAGAAAGGAGTTCACAGCCTCCATTGTGTTACCCTATAAGGAAGGTACATAAGAAACTTTACGTAGGATACTCAACAAAGCTGGAGTTACTATGGCATTTAAACCTACAAACTCACTCAGATAAGCATCCGATAGAACTAATTAAGCATAATAATCTAATCTTTTACATTCCGTGTAATAACTGTGAGTTTAAGTACATAAATCAAACTAACCCGGCTGATCGGGGTCACTTAGAATAACCGAACATAGGAATTTAGCTAAATATAAAATGATAGAATCTAGAAGGAAACTTGGCTATTTCAATGGATACATTAACACATAGTCACACAATAGGATGAATGGGATAAAACCATAATACTTAAGTTCAGTATAATTAAATGGAGACAACGGAATTGATTACTGAATTTTTGTTCATCGAATCAAAGCGCAACACATGTAAAGGAATATGATACAACACTTATACCAGAGATATGAGGAATTTTACCACCAATAAAAACAAACCATATGAGGTGATATAACTATAAAAATCAAATGTTGAAAGTGGAGTGTGATTACACTTGATATGGTTATGAGCAGTGATAATTTATCCTCGAAACGTGGTCATCAAGTAAATGTGACTATATCACTCACTGTATGTTATAAATCAAATAAACAAATCCAATATGCAATCTAATAATGTGACTTTATATGTATTGTGTATCTTTTTAATAACAGGCTTAAATCTCTCCCTAATGATCATACTATGCCAGCCACATTTGGTGAAGACTTTTCCTTCCTTATGTATAAATGAAGAGCAGATCTAAGGGAAACTGGATACTGTGCATTGACTTATAATTTCTCAATGATATGTAAGTTAATGTTACTGTCTCATTTTTTCAAAGTATCATCTGCGCATACTTGTTGTATCCTACTGAATAGTTCACAACCAGGCTAATAAACTGTCGTACTATTATTATTATCATAATAATAATAATAATAATTATTATTATTATTAAGTAGTAGTGTTAGTAGTAGTAGTAGTTAGCACCTAATTAATGCTGTTATTATTGTTCCAATGGTAATAAACCAATCCCTGGTTCTTTTCTATGTTTCATACCATTGGTAAAAGTATAAATACTCGAGACAATTTACGTTCACTTCATTAAGATGGTCTGTCCTCTACATTTTATTACGACTCTAGTCATCTTTCAACTGCATACCGCCTTCTCACAACCAGGTAGAAGAATTTATTTTCCATATTTTTCTATAAATTTGCCATGTATGCACAAACAGTTTCATTACACATTGATTTCCAATGATATTTATTCACTTGATTAGTATGTGGAATAAACATCTCGAAACAGCGTTTACGTATAACGGCTAGTCTGAATATAGGGTAAATATTCACACTTGAATAACTGATCATCATAATCATTTACAACCAGTTCAGTTTCTACTACCAATTCTAGAAAACTACAATCAGCAACCATCTTCCTGATTGCAGTGGAGTGGATCACACAACAAACTGTGAGCAGCAAGAAGAAAAGTATACCTGTCTGATGGATGAAAAGACCACAAAAGATTTAGATTTCCGCAACGACGATGATTTATGCCTATTATCGCAGAAACACGAAGAACTGCAGGCAAAACACCAAAACGTTGGCAGAAGTGGCAGCGAAGACGGAACTTCCTCCGGGTGAACATAGACAAGACAGAGGTAGAGTTGATGAAGATACTCAACCTAACATCAACGGGAGAAATCTATACGAAGTTGTCTCTTTCACCTACCCACCTACCTAGACAGCATCATTTCAACCAAAGGCGGCAGGACAAATGAGGATATCAAAGTCAGGATAGGAAGGACGGCAACACACACCTTCATTCACTATTCTCAAATAATCAGTGTGGACATCTACTCAACTCAAATCAACTCATCTCATCTCCACTCCACTCAGCATAAAGCGGGAACAACATCCCGATTGTCAACAATAATGTCAGTCAAGTAAGTCAGTGCTTACATGTGATGGTTGAGACAGTTGGTGGCACATCACGAAAAGCATTTTCAACAAACTGCACATTTACATGATGAAGAGTTCCCACCTACGCTCGCTCGCTCACTCAATACTCACGATCAGATCAGATCAGATCAGATGAGAAGGCGAGATGAGATGAGGTGAGATGAGATGAGACGAGATGAGATGGCCAGAATAATAAGAATAGGTAATGAGAAAGTGTGACAGAGTAACGAACAAACCAACAAGCCATCACCCAACAAATATGCAGAGGAAGGAAGTGGAGATGGATTGTATTGTATTGTATTGTATTGTATTGTACTGGGTACAGAGTGAGGAGGCGGTTTGGTGACATCACGTGGCATGTGAGGTCAGGTGAGGTCAGGCCAGGCAAGGTGAGGCCAGAGTGTGGATTGGAAGCCGAATGGGAGATGACGAGTTGGGAGTCGTTGGTGATGGTGACATTGAGGAGATGGTGTGTTAGGAAGAAATGAAAGCTTGTGTGGAGTGGTGGATCCAGGTGAGGATAAGGAGACTGTAGAGAAGAGAGTGAAATGGTGACGTTCTACTGAATCCCCATATTCTATTAGGAACGCAAGTGACAAGTAATAGTTAAGATCATATATTTTGACTAATCATATGTGATTTGTAAGAACTAATCATGTGAGACATGCTTTCTAAGAAATTTCAAATAACTTCCTTCAGATTTTAATTAATTGATACCGATGTCACTATGCAACTGACTCAAAAATCATTTTGAGTCAATCTAATCAGTAGTGTAACTGAACATATTTTGTAAACCAGTGACTATTTATTAAATAATATACCATTCTTATTAATATGATTTGATCATCTCTGACCTAAATACCCTTTCAACATGCCATACTGATAAAATTTGAGTATACTGAGAATATTGTCTCAACTAGAATCATTTTTTCATAATTGTTTGTTTTCAGAATTGAAACAAGTAACTTCCAAAGGTATTTCATATAAAACTTTATTCAACGTTCAATTTGTAAGATGAAAGTATCATTTACAAAATTCTAACCAAATTCACTTTATAACTGAGCATTTAAAAACACTGTATGTTAGAGACTCAGTGAAACTGATTACTTATAGTAAACAATAGACGAATTCCTCATGATCAATCACTTACTTCAGAATCTGGTTGTATGCAATACCAGTGTTTAGTATCCATAGTGCAATTGAAAGATAGTAATCAGCAAGGCAGACTTCTATTGTCCACCAACTCAATGTCATTGATGTAAACTACTATTTGATTATCAACTGATTGATGTCATAACTTGTAATTTCGGTTGTTATTTCAATTAAATCGATGTGCTTCTCTTAGTATATAGGCTCGTATGTGGATGCTTTGACAAAGTCGGTAATTTCAGTTTGATCACAGAGATAGATAGCGGCTAGTAGTAGGATCCAAGATGCAGGTTTCTTCTTGGTTGAGATTTGTCAACAGGATGAGCATATCCAATTTGAAACTCGACTGTAAACGTAGGAACCTTGTTCACTAGACTATTCAGTCATGAAATCCATGCTATAACTTGTAATTGATTATTATTCATCGATATAATTTGATGGGTAAAAGTGTTTGTACACTTCCACCTTAATATACATCCAGTTTAATTCAAAAACTGTTATGGGAAGATGTCTTTCATCAAAGATGTAGTCGAATACACAATCAAATTAACTGACAATACATTATAGAATAATTTTAGTCAAAGTACCAGTCAGCTGTGATGACACCCGACCAACAACAACTCCAAGTACCAATCAACATCAATGGGAGAAACTTGAAGGAAGTAGTCTCCTTCACCTACACACACAAGACACCATCGTCTCAACTACAGGTGGCGGCACACACGAGCACGTCAATGCAGCCAGGATCCGAAAAGCAAAACACGCATTCATTCACCTGAAACCAGTGTGCAGATATTCCCCAATCAACACAAAGCGTGAACAACATACGCATTCTCAACACAAATTCAGTCAAGTCAGTGCTGCTATATGGCTCACAGACTTGCCGCCTTATCAAAGGCATTTCCAACAAACTACACACATTCATCAACAACAACTGCCAACCACAATCACTCACTACTGAAGCTCAGGTGAGAAGGTGAGAAAGAATGAGCAAGGAGGAATTGTGGTGGGGCAGTGAATCAACCAGGAAGCCATCGCTCATAAAGTGTGCAGTGGAAGGAAGTGGAGATGGATTGGATGTGGCATGGAGTGAGAAGACCGAGTGGGTGACATGACGCGTTAGGCCAGATGAGGCATTCGAGTGGAAGTGAGATGGGAAATGTGTGTTTGTGTGTTGTATCTGAGGGTGATATGGAGGAGATTGTGTGTGAGGATGAAATGAGAGGTTATGGGCAGTGGTGTAGCCGTGTTGAAAATATTTCAGAGAAGTGGTGTAATGGAGCCATGCTACTGAATGCCTATATTCCACTAGGAACCCAAGGGACAAATAATAATAATTATAATAAATCAGTCGGCTGACTCATTTATGGAAGTGAATGCCATCTGCATGATATCGTGTGTAATCTACACAACCTTTGCATGTCTTAACTCACCTGAAGCTCTTCATTTAGTATCCATTTAAAATTTCTTGTAAACTTGTAGCACGCTAAATTTGTTTTTCAGTTCCCTCAACTCGTCATCTAACAATTGTGAAACCTGACATCCAGAATTTAAAAAGATTGTCTAGAAAGTCAGAAAGTAAGATGATATTTTTCAAACTATACTTAAAAATTCATGGTGATTATTTTATTAAGTGAATGAATAAATGAGTTAGTGAATCATCGAACAAGCAAATTGATTGTTAACATGCGGTTAGTCTGTCAGAGTGAATTGCATTGAAATATACTTACTCTAGACAGCAATTTATGCCATCTACAAACTGTTCACTGAGCTTATATATTTCTCTATATAAAATAATATTCCACTAACTTCAGAATAGTCCACGGATGTAAATAAGGATCAATGTGATAGACAATGGTGTATTGTTTGATTTCATATCACTTATCATGATAATAGGTATATAAATAACTCACGTTTCAGTGTCATTACTCCTTTACAGAAGAGTCGAGTCGTCATGTAAGAAGAATGGTGCGATATCGGGAAAAATTGCAGTCTCTTCATTGTAAATGCAAATACTTTTTCATGTATATATATATAGTGTGAATATTTTTACCTGGTATCTCCTCATTGACTTTACTGATATAACTAAGATATGTGCACCACATTGTGTAACATGCTTATTGATAGTCAAACTTGATATTGAGCAACAAAAACAAGAATATTTCATCCAGAAACCCATTGTTTCGAGAGCGATTATAGAAGATATGTAGTGCTTATAAATAACAATTAGGCTGAGCTGAAAAACTACTCCTTCTCAGCAGTTGGATAACAAGCATCTTTGGGATGCTAATTAGTGAAAATCCAAGTAACAGGTTACATCCTTTTAAAGTGTGTGCTTCATCTAATTAGATGGGCTAGACAAAAAGTGCACATGTGGAAATGAATTACCCTATACTATTATGATAATTATCATTTAGCCCTTGAGTTCCTAATGGAACATGAGGATTCAGTGGAACGTCTACATCCTACTCTTTTCCCTCCTGTCTTCCCAACCTGGCTCCACCACTCCACACACGCTTTCATTTCTTCATAACACACCATCTCTTCAATGTCACCATCACCAACGACTCCCAACTCGTCATCTCCCATTCGGCTTCCAATCCACACTCTCGCCTCACCTTGCCTGGCCTGACCTCACCTGACCTCACATGCCACGTGATGTCACCAAACCGCCTCCTCACTCTGTACCCAGTACAATACAATACAATACAATACAATACAATCCATCTCCACTTCCTTCCTCTGCATATTTGTTGGGTGATGGCTTGTTGGTTTGTTCGTTACTCTGTCACACTTTCTCATTGCCTATCCTCATTATTCTGGCCATCTCATCTCATCTCATCTCGCCTTCTCATCTGATCTGATCTGATCTGATCGTGAGTATTGAGTGAGCGAGCGAGCGTAGGTGGGAACTCTTCATCATGTAAATGTGCAGTTTGTTGAAAATGCTTTTCGTGATGTGTCACCAACTGTCTCAACCATCACATGGAAGCAGTGACTTACTTGACTGACATAAGTGTTGACAATCGGGATGTTGTTCCCGCTTTATGCTGAGTGGAGTGGAGATGAGATGAGTTGATTTGAGTTGAGTAGATGTCCACACTGATTATTTGAGAATAATGAATGAAGGTGTGTGTTGCCGTCCTTCCTATCCTGACTTTGATATCCTCATTTGTCCTGCCGCCTTGGTTGAAATGATGCTGTCTAGGTAGGTCTACTTTCGCTTTCATAGAGAGGAGACACATCGGCCAATTGGCTTCCCGAAGGCTTTCACCAACCGATATCATTTCTTCTCCCCGATTCCAACCATGAATTAGTTTATTATTCTTTTCTGTGCTTTGAAGTTTCTTTAGCGATTGGATTGGTTTTACGGGGTAGAATGGCTAGTCCTATGCCCAACCTTCTCTGTTTCTCCGGGATTAGGACCGGCTAGTAATAGTTTACACTACATAGTTGATTATTTCATTACACATTAGAAATCTCCTCATTGAATCATATTATTTCTACACATTTTCAGACAAATTGAATACGAAAGCAATAACTCATTGCAAAACATTTGACGAATGTAAGTGGAAATTAAAATTGAAATTAAAGTCAACCACCTTAGATATACAATGTAAGAAGACATATGATGAACAAATGTATACGGCTAATATGTACAAAGGTCAGTTTATTTGTAGATTATTCTTGAAACTGTCATTGAAAACTTGTTCTCATAGGTCTGATGACAATCTATACCACTATACATTTAAAAGAGCATTCCAACTTGATGAATACATTGTGAAGTCGATTTACGCGTATTTAGAACTATTGTATAAAGAAAGAATGATATTCATTCAACTATTATAATTATATTATTTATCCCTTGGCTTCCTAATACAACATAGGCATTCAGTAGCACAACTCCATTACACTCACTTCTCTGAAATATTTTCAACACGGCTACACCACTGCCCATAACCTCTCATTTCATCCTCACACACAATCTCCTCCATATCACCCTCAGATACAACACACAAACACACATTTCCCATCTCACTTCCACTCGAATGCCTCATCTGGCCTAACGCGTCATGTCACCCACTCGGTCTTCTCACTCCATGCCACATCCAATCCATCTCCACTTCCTTCCACTGCACACTTTATGAGCGATGGCTTCCTGGTTGATTCACTGCCCCACCACAATTCCTCCTTGCTCATTCTTTCTCACCTTCTCACCTGAGCTTCAGTAGTAAGTGATTGTGGTTGGCAGTTGTTGTTGATGAATGTGTGTAGTTTGTTGGAAATGCCTTTGATAAGGCGGCAAGTCTGTGAGCCATATAGCAGCACTGACTTGACTGAATTTGTGTTGAGAATGCGTATGTTGTTCACGCTTTGTGTTGAGTGGGGAATATCTGCACACTGGTTTCAGGTGAATGAATGCGTGTTTTGCTTTTCGGATCCTGGCTGCATTGACGTGCTCGTGTGTGCCGCCACCTGTAGTTGAGACGATGGTGTCTTGTGTGTGTAGGTGAAGGAGACTACTTCCTTCAAGTTTCTCCCATTGATGTTGATTGGTACTTGTTGGTGTCGTTGATGTTGTTGGTAGGGTGTTATCATCACCTCTGTCTTCTCCATGTTCACCTGAAGGAAATTCCGTCTTCGCTGTCCCCCTCTTTTGTCAGCTTGTTGAATTTTGCATGTAGATCTTCGAGTTTGTGTGACAATAGACATAGGTGATCTGCGAAATCCAAATCTTCTAGCTTTTTTCCCGAGTCCAGCGTTTCATCCTCTTATTGCTCCTCTCTGTTTGCTGCATGATCCATTCCACGACAATCCCGAGGATCATCCAACTTAAAGGCGGTCAATTATTCTGCAATATAAACTATCTTGTATTGTATTCTAATACACAAAATTGGAAATGATATTGACTTTATACATCTGAGTGATATACTAATTACGTAAAATACACAGTCAAATGTAAAACTAATTGTAGTCTAAATCATTTCCTGTCACATAGTGTTCCATTACAATCATACAATTGGAGTGGATTCAGAGATTGGCTGTTGTTAAGTAACAGAAAATGTCTGAAGGATGTAGAACTTCAAAAGTAGCAAAAAAGGAAACTGAAATTTGACGACGGAGTATTATTATTATTACATTATCTAGATTATTTGTCCCTTAGGTTCTTAGCAGAACATAGGGCTTCAGTAGCACGTCTCAATTCCACTCCTTTCTCCGCAATCATTTCTACCTGGCTCCACGACTGCCCACAAACTCTCATTTCTTCCTCACACACCACCTCCTTCATGTTACCCTTAGCTAGGACGACCAACTAGTCGTTTCTCATCTGGGTTCTATTGCAAATATATTTTTCATCCTTTAATATGATGTTCTTATGCTGATCTCTTGTATTTTAGATATCGTCAACACAATAGAACCAGTTGCTTCGCTATATGGTAAGTACCTGTTTCAACACAGAATTATATATATGTATATGCTGGGTTTTTAATTAGTCTTATAACAACTAAAATGTTTCATATCTACTTACCAATTATGTAATGATTATCATATTATGGCATTGTGTTGAATTCCCGTAGTAATTCAAGCGTTCTTCATGCCATTTAACATTGACTGTTGATATCTATCATATACTGTTACTGTGTAATCATGAGAAGCTACTTGAATGAACCATAACATTCTAATGATAGATAAGTTTACAGGGAATTTCTGCGTCTCATTATTATTATTATATGCATATACATCTTCTTTGGTTTCCATTAGGTAAGGAATATAGCGATAGCATTCTATCGAAATACGCTATTATGTATGCTGATGTTACAGGTAAGCATTACAAATTATTAAAATGTGTTCCTTCACTTTGTCTGTATGCTTAATGTTGTTTGACTATAACAAGTTTAATGATATGCGTGTTGTATCATTTTATTGTCCTCCTTAAGGTATTTATTCTGTAATTGACTTCTGTAATCAAACACATATACATATCAGTCAATACATGTATACTCTTAAAAGGTTTGAAAAAAATTCAAAAGTATGCTGCATTCCAAAGTTCCCTTCAATGCAGAAGATGCTCCATTATTATTAGCATTATTATTATTATTATTATTATTATTATTATTATTATTATTATTATTTATCCCTTGGATTCCTAATACAACATAGGCATTCAGTAGCACAGCTCCATTACACCCACTTCTCTGAAATATTTTCAACACGGCTACACCACTGCCCATAACCTCTCATTTCATCCTCACACACAATCTCCTCCATATCACCCTCAGATACAACACACAAACACACATTTCCCATCTCACTTCCACTCGAATGCCTCATCTGGCCTAACGCGTCATGTCACCCACTCGGTCTTCTCACTCCATGCCACATCCAATCCATCTCCACTTCCTTCCACTGCATACTTTATGAGCGATGGCTTCCTGGTTGATTCACTGCCCCACCACAATTCCTCCTTGCTCATTCTTTCTCACCTTCTCACCTGAGCTTCAGTAGTGAGTGATTGTGGTTGGCAGTTGTTGTTGATGAATGTGTGTAGTTTGTTGGAAATGCCTTTGATAAGGCGGCAAGTCTCTGAGTCATATAGCAGCACTGACTTGACTGAATTTGTGTTGAGAATGCGTATGTTGTTCACGCTTTGTGTTGAGTGGGGAATATCTGCACACTGGTTTCAGGTGAATGAATGCGTGTTTTGCTTTTCGGATCCTGGCTGCATTGACGTGCTCGTGTGTGCCGCCACCTGTAGTTGAGACGATGGTGTCTTGTGTGTGTAGGTGAAGGAGACTACTTCCTTCAAGTTTCTCCCATTGATGTTGATTGCAGCTTGTTTCTGTTAATAAAGACGTTCTGATAGCAATTAATTTTTATCTACTAAATGTCTGACGGTATTGGCATAACATTATTGAGATTTAATTTCATGTATTACAAGCAAACGCTGACTTGTTCGAACAAACTTTGAGGTGTTTCATCGAAACTCAAGTCGATTCATAAATGACTTGGAGATTACACATTTTCTGCTCATTGAAGGGAGTAATCTTAGTCGTGGTTTGTCCAGTTGTTAACTGAATAAGCGCCTTGTAAAATTATTTTATATCATAATTCCTTTCAATAGAAAATTAGTGTTCTGATGTTTCACATGAAAAACTGTTTATATTTCTTATTTACTGACTGTCATAGATACTGTACAAAACATGACACAGCTATGATTGTAAATCAACTGTGTTTTAGGATGAAATGCATTTTCTGTCACAAACTCAAGATGAATACTTCTCTTCTTCTCTCTTAATCTAAACAGACAATTCATATGGTCCACAAGGTCCGAAATGTGAAGAAAAACTACCCTACACAGAGGATAAAGGTATGTTTGAATAAATAATTCATTTTCTGGTAGTTTGCACTTTGACTATATGAAGACGTGTTAAGCGATCACAGTAAACTACCGATCACTTGTCTAGTTTTATGCTCACATTAATCACTTTGCAGCCTCCACAAAATAAACATTTAGATGACTGTGATAACAATTGAGTGAGATCTCGTCATACCAGATAGTCTATTTTACGCGTACAGTCAACTCACCATCGTGATCAAATAATGTCCACAGTTGGGAGATCAATCTTTTGTATCATGTCTCAGCATATCCAATTTCTTTGTCTATTTGGTGAACGGCACAAACTAACAAGTTGGAAGAGGAAAAAAGGCGAGGCAGTGAAGACGGGACTGTCTTCAGGTGAACGCTGAGAAGACAGATGTGATGAAGATACACAAGCAACAACGTCAACAACAAGCACTAATCACCATCAACGCGAGAAATCTATACGAAGTTGTCTCTTTCGCCTACCCAGGGACATGACGCGTTAGGCCAGATGAGGCTTTAGAGTGGAAGTGAGATGGGAAATGGCTGTTTGGGTGTTGTATCTGAGGGTGATATGGAGGAGATTGTGTGTGAGGATGAAATGAGAGGTTATGGGCAGTGGTGTAGCCGTGTTGAAAATATTTCAGAGAAGTGAGTGTAATGGAGCCATGCTACTGAATGCCTATGTTCCATTAGGAATCCAAGGGATAAATAATAATCTTAGAATTTGGTGTAGGAAGCATTCAGATTTTTATTGCGTTATTATTGTGATTGTGATCCTGGAGAGGCTTGATGATGCACTGGATTCAAAACTACGACCGGAACAGGCAGGCAGGCAGGCAGGCAGGCAGGCTTCAGGAAGTACAAATCCTGTGCAGACCAAATTGTAACGCCACACTACGCATCATCTTAGAACAGAGCATAGAATGGCAATCAGCTCTCTACCTCAACTTTATCGACTTCGAGAAGGCCTTTGACAGCGCCGACCGACAAGTAATTTGGAAACTGCTTCACTACTACGGAGTACCGCAAACCTTTATCCGCCTCATTCAACAACTATATGAAGATGCCACATGCCGGCCAAGTAATTCACAATGGGAAGCTCAGTGATGATTTTGAAGTGAAGTGAGGACAGGAGTAGGAGTGAAACAAGGTTGCCTACTATCCCCCATGATATTCCTGATTGTGGTCGACTGGACGGGATCATGCAGCAAACAGTGGGGAGCTGTGAGAAGAGGGGGATACGCTGGATGAACTACTGAAAAGAACCTAGAAGATCTGGATTTCGCCGATGACTTGTGCCTGATGTCACATAAACTTGAAGATCTACAGGCGAAAACCAACAAGTTGACAGAAGAGGCGAGGCAGCGAAGACGGGATTTCAAGTGAATGTAGAGGAGACAGAAGTGATGAAGATACCGCACCAACAACTCCAACAACAACAACAAACTCCAATCACCATCAACGGGAGAAACTTAAAGGAAGTAACCTCCTTCATCTATCTAGGAAGCACTGTTTCAACTACAGGTGGCACGGCACAAACGAGGATGTCAATGTCAGAATCGGAAAAGCAAGACAGGCGTTCATTAGTCTGAAACCAGTGTGGAGATCTTCTGCACTGAGCATGTGGAATAAGATCCGGATTTTCAACACAAATTAAGTCAAGTCAATGCTTCTGTATGGTTGAGAGACTTGGTGCGTTACGAAAGGGATTTCCAATAGACTACAGACATTCATCAACAACTGCTTACGCTGGCTCGCTACTGAAGATCAGATGGATTGCCAGAAAGAATAAGCAACAAGGAACTCTTTCCTGGGAACGAACCAACCGAGAACCGATCAGTCAACAAATATGCAGTAGGAAGTGGAGATGGATTGGACTGGGCATGCACTGAGAAGGCCGACTGGGGACATCAGGTGTCAGGCCAGGTACTCGAGTGGAATCCCCATGGGAAGCGACGAGTTGGGCGTCCGTGGTGAGGATGACATGGAGGAGATCGTGTGAGGAGGAAATGAGGGCTTCTGGGCTGTCGTGGATTGATCAATAAAAAAACTTAGTTATCCATGAAAGTGATTATCGCATGCATGCATGCATGATTTATTTATTTTGAATTGTAATTATCTACTTGAAAAGGTATTCAGTAAAGGAGTAGAGAATTTCAATATGACTGCCACAGTATTTTATTGTCAATAAGGCTCTGATTAATCAAAAATCTACAAACTGACTACTATCCCAGATAGTGTTCTTACTAAATCAGAATACTCATCTTCTGTCCAATTCATCTCAGTAGATGAAGTGAAGTTCAGGCTTAGTTATCAGATGAATGTTGTAGGTCAGTTAGTAGAACACTGAGTCGGTAACTTCAAGTTATCTGATAAGAGTCTTTGTGAGATACAGATTCTTATCTCATCTTGTATAATCCCACAGTATCATAAAAGGATGAATATAAAATTCACTAGAAAATCAATTGAAATGTAGACTCTGATGACAATTAAACATATAAAGAGGTAAATCTTATCATTATCCCGTACTCTTTTTTATCACCAAGTTTGTTTAACATATCAAGTTGTTATATATCTTGTAGATGTTAAAGAATTAAATGAAATAATACTCCGTGAGGTATACTCTAGATCAAAATATCTTAGAACTTCATGTAAGTAGAAGGAATGACAATGATGAATCATTTTTTTGTATTTTCTTATAATTTTTCAGTAATGATCAATTCTCAAGACAGGATGTTGTTAGGCTGTGTTTAGAATGATAACAGCCTATCTGCCGAGTAAATATCATTGCATATCATTGAACAGCAATATTCTCATAGTCAAGATCAGTATAAATTTATAGGAAATAACAAAGATTTGCCCAAAATGAACAACATAGATCCTGATCACAAATTGTTGATAAAATATCTGAAGTGGGATATGGGTAAAAAAAAGAAAAGAGGAAGAAGAAGAAGAAGAGAACGAATAGCTTGTTCACAGTTTCAGTAATATCGATCAGTAAGTTTCAAGGTTAAGTATCATCAACCGATTATTGGATTTACAAATAATGATAGAATTACTCTGTTTACTTCAAAATGAAACAAGTTTATTCATTTCACATGAAAGTCTATTCCGAGGTTCTTCAGGCGAAAAAAACGATCTGAAGAAGCTTGGATCAGACTTCCATGCAAAAAGGTTGAAACTATTTGATTTCAAACATACTGTGACTTACACAAATACGATCTATATCTAATATCAACCTTTTACTCAGTGGCTAATATATACCATACTATTCAGTCGAATCTTGAACTTTATTTCTTGTGCTATTATGAAGTTATTCTAGTAAATTCTCTTTATTCAACTGCTTATTCATCGGCAACTTCATCAAACATTCATACCGGTTAGTAGTCACTTGGTCATTGAACAAATGTAGAATGATTCTATAGAACATAAAGTCCCTCTTGGTGTACAATTATGCAAAACATCTATAAAAGGTGTGATGTAACTCTCTTAAAAAGTAGGATGAATGAACAAAGAAATCATATCATTTTGTAGAGTAATTTCGATCAGATGACAACTATTCACCATGAAGTATTGACGAGAAAATTCTTTCTGGTCTTCTCAGAAAGTGTCTATATTCATCTTTCCATCTATTCATCGCCTTTTTTACACTGATATTCTTTAAGCATTTTTGTTTGCTCATTCAAAGTTCAATTATCAATTACTATTCAATGTGTACAAACATTAACTAATGCATGAAATATCCAATTTCAGTACTTAGTTCGTTGTATGCGAAAGTCGCAAATGATTTTAAGGTGAAATTTAATGTTTTCATGTTCTATCCAATTTTGATGATTTGATACTGTTTATGCAATGTTCATGTAGTATGTATGTATACTGTAAAGATACTGGTCGGTTAATATGTACTTGGCACTTTTGTTTATACTCTCAACATCCTAAGTTTAACCGTAACACGAATAAGTTGAATATACATTTAATTTGCCAACACATGTGTTAGCTGAATTGTCGAGAAGCAAATCGTTTATTCGGTATCCAGATTACATATCTCTAGCTATCTGCCTCTTCAAATCCCAATACACATTAACAAATCATTCTATCTAATCCCTCCTACTTAGTGGAGTTTGCAGTCTCAGCACACTCCAATATGCTGATGATGGCTAATGTCTAGCAGTGGAATCTAGGATGCTCATTTCGTCCTATTCGAGACTTACTCATCAGCTGAATGTACCTAACTCCCAGTGAGCCATGCTCTTCCCACTGGCATTCGAACTCGCCACCGGTCACTCTAATCGCACCAGAGCATTATCCACTAGACCATCGAGCCACGATAGCCACTTCTTGTGTGACAGGTATAGTTTTAGTGTTATTACTTGAATTATCCCGTCGTTGATTTAACCCAATTGATCGGTCTCTAATGGAATATGAACTCCTGTGCGGATATCTCGATACTATTCATGAGTTCCAAACAGGACGAAATGTGCATCCCCGATTCCACTGCTACCCACTATCCATCATTACTATATCATTAAAAAGACAGGTAATATCGAGGCGTCTGTGCGGCAGCCCATATGCTAGTAGACACCGATTAATTTGATCCAGTCAACGACGGTATAATACAAGCAATAACACTAGTAGTCCAATATAGTTTCCATAGTTTATTCCTTGTCAAAAAGTGTAAATCACCGAGATTTCAAGCTAAACAACAAGGGATATAACATGTTGCCAGAGTGGTATGTAATGTCAAAACAGTAAAAAATGATGATTATTTGATGCTTAATTCAGTGATTTCGCTGGTGGTTAACCATCATTCGATCCTGTAGCTGACCTGTTTATTCATCCCTCTTGCAATTTGATACATTTTAATTTAATCAAGCTTTTTTCTCAGTGTCATCAAATTCTGAACTCAAGAGAGTGATGTGCATATTTTCAGAGAATGTCTGGGTTGTTTATCTATCATCAAGTGGATTTGAGTAGATTCGCCAAACTTCTATCTTATGGAAGCGAAAGTCTTGGATAATGTCCAAGTCAAATAATTGAATAGAATTCGTTGATATTGCCTCATATTCTGAATATTGAGAATAATTTCAACAGATCATGATTTCGGTATATCTTGTCGATGAATCACTCCATTCTCCATCAGATAATTTTTATTACACAACACTGTGGGTTGCACTTGTCAAACAACAGTAACTGCTAGTATTCACACAACACCTGTGTAAGGAATAGATGTGTTTCATTTACAAGTTTGTGTCTCTGCCTAACCTTCCTGTAATAAAGTTATCCTCAAAATTTCTTTATCTTTCAAAAGGCCTTCGAGAAACCAATGAGAAAAAATAGGAAAGGGAAGTAAACGCTTTATAGAACAAAGTGGCATGCATATTTTAAGCTAAATACTGCTTACTGACGTCGGTGTCTCATCTTTCAATTTGAAGTCTTAATAAAATTTTGAAATGATGAACTGTATGAATATTTCAAGTACAAAATATAGTACTTTGGCTTTTGGTTATTACCGGCTTTTGATGAAACCTAATGATTGAGTTTTCAGTGATAATTTCGTATAGAAACTTCTTATGTTTTCAGAACTCTTAGAAATCACACTTGAATTCTTTTGTCTTCTGTTACAATGACAGTGTATTGAAGGGTTTCTGTATATAGCTACACTCTTACAGTAATGATAGATACTGGGTTAAATTCCTGAATGCAATGCCATAATGTTGCCGAAATGTGGGAAAGCAGCAGGACCGGATGGAATCCCACCAGATGCACTGAAAACAGACACAGGCTCAACAGCGGACATGCTCACACCACACCACTATTGCAGAAGGTTTGGAAGGAAGGAAAGGTACCTACCCACTGGTTGGAAGAAGCGCCACCTTATCAAACTCTCAAAGAAGGGAGACCTAAGTACTTGCAAGAATTGGTGAGGAATCATACTCCTGTCCACACAAAACAAGCAAAGTATTAAACCGCATCATACTGGAGAGACTGAAGGATGCACTGGATTCAAAATTACGATCGGAACAGTCTGGATTCAGGAAGAACAAATTATGTGAGGATGGAATTGCAACGCAACGCAACGCAACGCATCATCATAGAAGAGAGTATAGAATGCCAGTCAACTCTCTACCTCAACTTCATCGATTTTGAAAAGGCGTTTGACAGCGTCGGCCGAGAAGTAATTTGACAGGCAACTGCTTCAACATTTGGACAGAATACCACAAACCTTCATCAGCCTCATTCAAAGGCAACTATTTGAAGACGTCGATGCTACATGCCAGGTAATTCACATTGTGAAGCTCAGTGATACATCTGAAGAGAAGACAGGAGTGGGACATGGTTGCCGCCTACTATCATAGGTAATCTTCCGGATTGTAGTGGACTGGATCGTGCAAGAAACTGTGAGCAGCGAGGAGATGGGCATACGCTGTTTGATTGATGAAAAGACCACAAAAGATTTGGATTTGCCGATGATGATTCAGGTCTAATATCTCACAAACTGGAAGATCAGCAGGCGAGAACTAAGAAGTTGGCAGAAGAGTCGAGGGGAGGCAGCAAAAGAAGACGCATCTTCGTTCAGGTGAACGTGGAGAAGACACAGGTGATGAAGATACCCAACCAACAACGTCAACAACAAGCACTAACCACCATCACGCGAGAAATCTATTCGAAGTTGTCTCTTTCCCCTACCTACCCAACTAGACAGCATCCTTTCAACTACACGCTCCACAGACAGCAAGACAGGCCTTCATCCATCAATCTGAAATAATCAGTGTGGACATCTACTCAACTCATCTCCACTCCACTCCACTCCACTCCACTCCACTCCACTCCACTCCACTCCACTCCACTCCACTCCACTCAGCATAAAGCGGGAACAACATCCCGATTGTCAACAATAATGTCAGTCAAGTAAGTCAGTGCTTACATGTGATGGTTGAGACAGTTGGTGACACATCACGAAAAGCATTTTCAACAAACTGCACATATACATGATGAAGAGTTCCCACCTACGCTCGCTCGCTCACTCAATACTCACGATCAGATCAGATCAGATCAGATCAGATGAGAAGGCGAGATGAGATGAGATGAGATGGCCAGAATAATAAGAAAAGGTAATAAGAAAGTGTGACAGAGTAACGAACAAACCAACAAGCCATCGCCCAACAAATATGCAGAGGAAGGAAGTGGAGATGGATTGTATTGTATTGTATTGTATCTGGGTACAGAGTGAGGAGGCGGTTTGGTGACATCACGTGGCATGTGAGGTCAGGTGAGGTCAGGCCAGGCAAGGTGAGGCCAGAGTGTGGATTGGAAGCCGAATGGGAGATGACGAGTTGGGAGTCCTTGGTGATGGTGACATTGAGGAGATGGTGTGTTATGAAGAGATGAAAGCGTGTGTGGAGTGGTGGATCCAGGTGAGGATAAGGAGACTGTAGAGAAGTGAGTGAAATGGCAACGTTCTACTGAATCCCTATATTCTATTAGGAACGCAAGTGACAAGTAATAGTTAAGATCATATATTGCAATGAAGGCGTGCAACTGAATCGCTATGTTCCACTAGGAACCTAAGAGACAAATGATAATAATAATAGTAATAATAAATAACTCTTCAAGAATTTAAAAAAATTAGTTCCCTTGATAAACTTCGACAAAACAATAAGAAGACGTAAATTGTCTGAACCGTGTAATGTATTTGCGCAACACATTTCGAACTATCTGATCACACACGTACTTGTCATAGGTATTTATATAAAAACTCATGAAGATAAGGGGTGAGAAAATAAAAAGGGGTCAGGTAGGAAGGCTGACTTAAAGGCCGAATAACAATGAAAATCAATAGGGCGAAAAAATAATAGTACATCGAACTTGGTTTTTCAATAGTTGAATTTACCAAGGAAGGTTTAATGTGACAACAAATTGTTTATGAATACATAAAGGTGGTTTCAACTTCCTAATAGCTAAGGCTTCAACAAATTTCAGGATCCCTCCCCAACATGTTTTGTAAATAGGTGTAAAGGAAGTAGCCACATCAATCTTGTGACCTGTCTCAACGATATGTTTAGCGATCGAAGAGCTTGGACGTCTGCTACCAACATTTATAGGTTCAGGTGATTTGATTTGCTTCTGAAGCCACTTTGGAATATGTTCCGAGGCCCTTACTTGCATGGATCTATTAGTCCTCCCTATGTATGTGTCACCACACGTACATTTGAATTGGTAGATACAATGGGATGTGACATTATCGTTCACATGCTGTGGGGGTTTGGGGGAATATAAGGGCTTCGTGGTTTCGATTACTCGAACCCTGGCTGCATAGTAAGTCCTTCTAACAGCAGCGTTAAGTCTCTGCTTAAGGATTGCACTCTGAGAGTCACCTTTGTACGGAAGGCTGATGAAGACATCCTTCTTTGGGACTGACTGCAGTTCTAGTTTTGACGCTCTGCTGATTTTGTTCTGCCTGATAAATGTTGATGGATAGTTATTTTCCAACAAAATATCGGTCAGTGTTCCTCTTTCATCTTCTAAAGTATCCTCGGTGCATATTCGTTGAATTCTGCTGAATAAGCACCTTACTAACGTTCGCTTGTACTGAACTGGGCAAAAGCTATGGTAATTCAGATATTGCCCTGTCCATGTAGGTTTTCTGTAGATAGATCGTTTTATGGATCCATCCTGCCTTCGACTAATTAATATATCTAGGAACGGCAAGCAGTCATTTTCCTCTCTTACACATGTCAAAGATATGCTGTTCTGTACTTCGTTCAGTCGGTTTAGAATTGAAGTAGCCTGATTTGAGTTTTCACAAATAATCAGGATATCGTCAACATATCTTCGATACAGATGGGCTTGGTCTATTAAGTTCTCGGCTAAGTTCTCAACGTGTGACATAAATATGTCGGCTAGGAGGGGACCTAAAGGACTTCCCATAGCGACACCATCAACCTGGCGGAAATGTTCGCCCTCAAAGGTGAATTTAATATTGTTTGTACATAAAAGTAACAGCTGTTTTAGGTGATCCAAAGTAATGGGTATCGGAAACTTATGCACAGAAATATAACCACATAAAATGTCAATTGTCTTGACCAAAGGGACATTGGTAAATAATGAGTTAACATCAAATGAACACATAAATTTACCCTTTATGTTGACATGCTCAAGGCATTTGATTACTTCAAATGTATCTTTTAAGGAATACTTACAAAATTGCTTCTTAATGGGATCCAATAACTCCACTAGCCACTGGGCAAGCTTATGCGTTGGCGACTTACACATTGACATTATGGGACGTAAGGGGTTGTTGGGTTTATGTACTTTGGGCAAACCATAAAGATGTGGGAATCGGGATTCAGTTGGTTTCAGTAGGGCGAATTTTTGACTGGTAATGACGTTCATTTCGAGCAGTTTCACTAGATTAGCAGTCACAGTTCCCTGTAACAATTGTACGTCTTCTGAAGAACAATCCTTAGTGAATTTATTTTCATCTTCAAGAATCGATGACATTTTACACTTATATTCGATTTTATCCATGATCACGACACCTGAGCCTTTGTCAGGTCTGAGGATAATAATATCAGGGTTCTCTCGTAGTTCCTTCATAGCTCTGAAATGTTCAGAAGTTAGAATGCTTTTCTGGTTCTGATGGCTATCACAAAACTGGTGGGCGATATCCACCATCTTGGCTTTCAGCCATCCCTGGTCCTCAATTGAAGTTGGGACGAGAGGTTTCAACTGGTTGTATAGGTTTTCAAACTGTGCATGGGTAGCCAAATCTGATGACTGCTTTCGAGGAACACAAAATTTAAGTCCAAGGGATAGGGCTTCCTTCTGATAGGTGGACAGTGTCACTGTAGAAAGGTTAGTAACGTACTTATCCGGGTTAACAGGGAAATGGTTAATATGAGTGCTACTGTCAATATGAATTCTTCTCAAGTAAAGTTTTGCCTACATTCCAAGCACCCACTAAATGTTAACACATTTCCACATTCTGGTGACGAACAGGCTCATGGACATGAAGATTTAGTGGCCAAATTATCTGTTCAAATTAGAAAGACGATACGATATATATACGATATATACTCTATCCGAAGTAGCTTCAACTATTTGAAAATTCTACATCTTCGAGTAGAAAAATTTACTCATCAGGCTTTCTCTAACTTTGGATTTTGTTTCAATGGACTAGAGATTTATTTTACAAGCATCACAAGTGAAACTCATTTTAGTTTTCTTTTATGTGATTAATGATTTTCCAGAGACATAGACATTTCAATAATAGGGGAGAAGGTGACAACTTTTCACTGATAATGCCGTTTACACAAAAGAAAAGCATTTCAGTTATTTCACTTTCTTTCATCAAATTCATATAATGCTATTTTCCAAATTTCTTTAATGACTTGTGAAATTGTACTATTTATGATTGGCATCCGTAAATGGTGATTTTGAGTATGTTATACCATAGTTGAAGAGGGAATACAAAAGTTAAACATGGGCCTTCCTATGCATGCTCAGGAGATAGAGATCATGAAGGCCACTCACTCTTCAAATGATATTGATAGTACAATAGTATTATTCATTGTTTCAAGTTGTTATTCATCGTAGACTGACATCAGTTGGAGGAGAAAAGGAAACCTGGGAGCACTGGACAGATGTTTCGTCCTAGTATGGGATTCGTCAACAGTGCGCACTCACGACCAAGCCACGAATCGAACCCGCGAACTTCACTTTCCGTAGCCAGCATGGAATCGACTTTGTGGTCATCATTCTCTCTTCCTTTCATTTTATTACTATCATCATTCCTTGTCACTTGGATTCCTAGTGGAACATAGGGTTCAGTAGCACAGCTCCATTACACTCACTTCTCTGAAATATTTTCAACACGGCTACACCACTGCCCATAACCTCTCATTTCATCCTCACACACAATCTCCTCCATATCACCCTCAGATACAACACACAAACACCCATTTCCCATCTCACTTCCACTCGAATGCCTCGTCTGGCCTAACGCGTCATCTCACCCACTCGGTCTTCTCACTCCATGCCACATCCAATCCATCTCCACTTCCTTCCACTGCATATTTGATGAGCGATGGCTTCCTGGTTGATTCACTGCGCCACCACAATTCCTCCTTACTTATTCTTTCTCACCTTCTCACCTGAGCTTCAGTAGTAAGTGATTGTGGTTGGCAGTTGTTGTTGATGAATGTGTGTAGTTTTTTAGAAATGCTTTTCGTAACGCGCTGCCAAGTCTGTCAACCTTCACATCGAAGCACTGACTTGACTGAATTGGTGTTGAAAATCCGGATTTCGTTCTTTATGTTGAGTTCAGACGGTCTCCACACTGATTTCACGTTGATAATCCTTTCATTTTACCTGATATAACATATATTAAGAAGCATAATTTCTTTCCTGATGTAATCAGATTATCTGACCAACGACAGAAATTCTGTATTTATCAACGCAGAAGTCAGACGATATTCAATACAAATTTCCTCGTGATCGCAGAAGACGCCTTAACTTTAGGCTCGAAATTTTGTAATATGAACTATAAAAACGTCAACAAAACCTATACAAAAAAAGTGTGAAGTTTGAATGTTTAAGCAGCTAAACTATCTACCATCTTCACTCTAAATCGACTTCTACAGACTGGTGTCATGACTACCTAATCATAAGATTAAAATTTTGTGAGCGAAGAGAAAAAGAGAAACAATTTAGATGTAATGGTACTAATAGATAGGAGTGTGACTATAGTCCTCTTGGAGAAAAGATTTTATATAGAAAAATGATGATTGTACTTTCGAAAGCAAATAAATTCTTTAAATGTGAGAATGCGAAAAATAAGATGGGACTAAGTGGGAGAAAAACCAATGTATATTTAACTTTTAATTCATAGTTAACAATATGATTGATTGACAGAAATGTGGAGTCATCATAAAGTCCACATTTGGTATATTATTAGAAAGTTTCTTTATTATGAAATGATGAAGCTTAGAAGAATAAATTTGATGGTGTTGTATATTCGCAGCTGAATGATTTGATTGTAAAACTTTTAATGTTAGTCTAGACAACATGATCAGTCATGAAATTCAAAAAGAAGTTTAGTCATTTTGTAGAAAGTACTCCAGAAATCATATACACAAAAAGATATCAAGACAAAATCTTGCAGATAGAACCATACCATCATGACAAACAAGTTGCTTTTTGCTGATTGGTTGTTTAAGGTTCCCAATGTTCAGTTTATCAGACTAAGATGAAAGGACTAAAGTACATTCTGTTAGAGATCAAGGTGGCTAGTATGAAAAGTAAGAACAATGAAGTAAATCAAAAACTGTATTATTCAAACAAAGCTCGTTAAATAGGTTCTAGTAGATACACTTGAGGAGATAAGGCATATAGTCATGAATAGCGAGCAGTTACACTGTTCTTCACCATGGAAATCATAAGTCTTCAGTATAGTTTAGGCCAGCTGTTTAAGTAATCTAAGATCTTTGCCTGATTATGAGTAGTAGATGAACCCAGGACGCCCGTTTCGTCCTATATCGGATACATCAGCTGGATGTACCTCCACCCCAGTTAGGAGTGGTTTTCTCTACTCAGATTCGAACCTCACACCCATCACTTCAAACGCCAAGGCGTTATCCAATATGCAATGGAGGGATGTTAGCCATTTCTTGTACAACTGGTATTAGTTATTACTATTTATTTGTGATTCTCCGTTGTTTTGGTGGATGGAACTGTTCGACGAATTGGTCCAACGCGCGTCCTGAATTCTTCTGCAAGCCACAACCAACCAAATTACCATGATTAACAATCAGGGAGTACCGAGGAATCACAAAGCAGCCATTATCCTAATAGAGGTCGAACAATTCGATGCAATATAACAAGGTAAAATTACAAGAATATCAATAAACAGTAATAATCTAAGATCATTCGTAAGAAGCTGAATAATATGACCGCTTTCAACGCTCACAAAGAAACACTGATTTTTTTCCATTTATGTGTTTAATCAAAGTGTCCAGTGTTTAACTAAACATCTCAATTTATAAAACCATATTTATCTTCAAATTTATAACAAATTATCCCTTTTATTATTACTATTTTTCCCTTGGGTTCCTAGTGGAACATAGGGATTAAGTAGCACGTCTCCATTACACTCTCTTCTCTGCAATCTTTTCAACCTGGCTCCACCCTTGCCCATCACCTCTCATTTCCTCCTTCCTACCATGACCTCCCTAATATCACCCTCGGCTGGGACACCCAACTCATCTTTTCCCCTTCGGATTCCACTCGAGGGTCTGGCCTGGCGTGTTATGTCCTCAAGTGGTCTTCTCAGTGTATGCCCAATCCAGACTATAGCTCAAAAACACTAAACACAGACTATTGTAATAAAAAGTAGCACTCAAATACCTTCGACAAAACACCTATCGTTAGGTAATTCATCTGTTGTATCACTTCCAAACACCGGATACCCACATAAAACCTTCTCCAGAATTATTACTGAGTGGGGTAGATGTTCTTTCAATCACATTATCATCATAACTATTCCGTTATATATGCATTATTTGAAAGTTATGTTTTGAGAGCTTCTATTCAGTTATTCACTATATTTTTCAAAAGACTTCTAGAAGAAACTCTAGGATATGGTGCATGCATGAGATTTACATTCCTTGATGGACCGACCAACCAAGGTTGCGTTACATCGGCGGGACCTCAGTAATTATTGGTCAAACCTCCAGTTCAGTATATTGAAATTATTATTATTCCTTGTCACTTGGATTCCTAGTGGAACATAGGGTTCAGTAGCACAGCTCCATTACACTCACTTCTCTGAAATATTTTCAACACGGCTACACCACTGCCCATAACCTCTCATTTCATCCTCACACACAATCTCCTCCATATCACCCTCAGATACAACACTCAAACACACATTTCCCATCTCACTTCCACTCGAATGCCTCGTCTGGCCTAACGCGTCATCTCACCCACTCGGTCTTCTCACTCCATACCACATCCAATCCATCTCCACTTCCTTCCACTGCATATTTGATGAGCGATGGCTTCCTGGTTGATTCACTGCGCCACCACAATTCCTCCTTACTTATTCTTTCTCACCTTCTCACCTGAGCTTCAGTAGTGAGTGATTGTGTTTGGCAGTTGTTGTTGATGAATGTGTGTAGTTTTTTAGAAATGCTTTTCGTAACGCGCTGCCAAGTCTGTCAACCTTCACATCGAAGCACTGACTTGACTGAATTGGTGTTGAAAATCCGGATTTCGTTCTTATGTTGAGTTCAGACGGTCTCCACACTGATTTCACGTTCATAAACCTTCCATTTTTCCTGATATAACATATATTAAGAAGCATAATTTCTTTCCTGATGTAATCAGATTATCTGACCAACGACAGAAATTCTGTATTTATCAACGCAGAAGTCAGACGATATTCAATACAAATTTCCTCGTGATCGCAGAAGACGCCTTAACTTTAGGCTCGAAATTTTGTAATATGAACTATAAAAACGTCAACAAAACCTATACAAAAAAAGTGTGAAGTTTGAATGTTTAAGCAGCTAAACTATCTACCATCTTCACTCTAAATCGACTTCTACAGACTGGTGTCATGACTACCTAATCATAAGATTAAAATTTTGTGAGCGAAGAGAAAAAGAGAAACAATTTAGATGTAATGGTACTAATAGATAGGAGTGTGACTATAGTCCTCTTGGAGAAAAGATTTTTATATAGAAAAATGATGATTGTACTTTCGAAAGCAAATAAATTCTTTAAATGTGAGAATGCGAAAAATAAGATGGGACTAAGTGGGAGAAAAACCAATGTATATTTAACTTTTAATTCATAGTTAACAATATGATTGATTGACAGAAATGTGGAGTCATCATAAAGTCCACATTTGTTATATTATTAGAAAGTTTCTTTATTATGAAATGATGAAGCTTAGAAGAATAAATTTGATGGTGTTGTATATTCGCAGCTGAATGATTTGATTGTAAAACTTTTAATGTTAGTCTAGACAACATGATCAGTCATGAAATTCAAAAAGAAGTTTAGTCATTTTGTAGAAAGTACTCCAGAAATCATATACACAAAAAGATATCAAGACAAAATCTTGCAGATAGAACCATACCATCATGACAAACAAGTTGCTTTTTGCTGATTGGTTGTTTAAGGTTCCCAATGTTCAGTTTATCAGACTAAGATGAAAGGACTAAAGTACATTCTGTTAGAGATCAAGGTGGCTAGTATGAAAAGTAAGAACAATGAAGTAAATCAAAAACTGTATTATTCAAACAAAGCTCGTTAAATAGGTTCTAGTAGATACACTTGAGGAGATAAGGCATATAGTCATGAATAGCGAGCAGTTACACTGTTCTTCACCATGGAAATCATAAGTCTTCAGTATAGTTTAGGCCAGCTGTTTAAGTAATCTAAGATCTTTGCCTGATTATGAGTAGTAGATGAACCCAGGACGCCCGTTTCGTCCTATATCGGATACATCAGCTGGATGTACCTCCACCCCAGTTAGGAGTGGTTTTCTCTACTCAGATTCGAACCTCACACCCATCACTTCAAACGCCAAGGCGTTATCCAATATGCAATGGAGGGATGTTAGCCATTTCTTGTACAACTGGTATTAGTTATTACTATTTATTTGTGATTCTCCGTTGTTTTGGTGGATGGAACTGTTCGACGAATTGGTCCAACGCGCGTCCTGAATTCTTCTGCAAGCCACAACCAACCAAATTACCATGATTAACAATCAGGGAGTACCGAGGAATTCACAAAGCAGCCATTATCCTAATAGAGGTCGAACAATTCGATGCAATATAACAAGGTAAAATTACAAGAATATCAATAAACAGTAATAATCTAAGATCATTCGTAAGAAGCTGAATAATATGACCGCTTTCAACGCTCACAAAGAAACACTGATTTTTTTCCATTTATGTGTTTAATCAAAGTGTCCAGTGTTTAACTAAACATCTCAATTTATAAAACCATATTTATCTTCAAATTTATAACAAATTATCCCTTTTATTATTACTATTTTTCCCTTGGGTTCCTAGTGGAACATAGGGATTAAGTAGCACGTCTCCATTACACTCTCTTCTCTGCAATCTTTTCAACCTGGCTCCACCCTTGCCCATCACCTCTCATTTCCTCCTTCCTACCATGACCTCCCTAATATCACCCTCGGCTGGGACACCCAACTCATCTTTTCCCCTTCGGATTCCACTCGAGGGTCTGGCCTGGCGTGTTATGTCCTCAAGTGGTCTTCTCAGTGTATGCCCAATCCAGACTATAGCTCAAAAACACTAAACACAGACTATTGTAATAAAAAGTAGCACTCAAATACCTTCGACAAAACACCTATCGTTAGGTAATTCATCTGTTGTATCACTTCCAAACACCGGATACCCACATAAAACCTTCTCCAGAATTATTACTGAGTGGGGTAGATGTTCTTTCAATCACATTATCATCATAACTATTCCGTTATATATGCATTATTTGAAAGTTATGTTTTGAGAGCTTCTATTCAGTTATTCACTATATTTTTCAAAAGACTTCTAGAAGAAACTCTAGGATATGGTGCATGCATGAGATTTACATTCCTTGATGGACCGACCAACCAAGGTTGCGTTACATCGGCGGGACCTCAGTAATTATTGGTCAAACCTCCAGTTCAGTATATTGAAATTATTATTATTCCTTGTCACTTGGATTCCTAGTGGAACATAGGGTTCAGTAGCACAGCTCCATTACACTCACTTCTCTGAAATATTTTCAACACGGCTACACCACTGCCCATAACCTCTCATTTCATCCTCACACACAATCTACTCCATATCACCCTCAGATACAACACTCAAACACACATTTCCCATCTCACTTCCACTCGAATGCCTCGTCTGGCCTAACGCGTCATCTCACCCACTCGGTCTTCTCACTCCATACCACATCCAATCCATCTCCACTTCCTTCCACTGCATATTTGATGAGCGATGGCTTCCTGGTTGATTCACTGCGCCACCACAATTCCTCCTTACTTATTCTTTCTCACCTTCTCACCTGAGCTTCAGTAGTGAGTGATTGTGTTTGGCAGTTGTTGTTGATGAATGTGTGTAGTTTTTTAGAAATGCTTTTCGTAACGCGCTGCCAAGTCTGTCAACCTTCACATCGAAGCACTGACTTGACTGAATTGGTGTTGAAAATCCGGATTTCGTTCTTTATGTTGAGTTCAGACGGTCTCCACACTGATTTCACGTTCATAAACCTTCCATTTTTCCTGATATAACATATATTAAGAAGCATAATTTCTTTCCTGATGTAATCAGATTATCTGACCAACGACAGAAATTCTGTATTTATCAACGCAGAAGTCAGACGATATTCAATACAAATTTCCTCGTGATCGCAGAAGACGCCTTAACTTTAGGCTCGAAATTTTGTAATATGAACTATAAAAACGTCAACAAAACCTATACAAAAAAAGTGTGAAGTTTGAATGTTTAAGCAGCTAAACTATCTACCATCTTCACTCTAAATCGACTTCTACAGACTGGTGTCATGACTACCTAATCATAAGATTAAAATTTTGTGAGCGAAGAGAAAAAGAGAAACAATTTAGATGTAATGGTACTAATAGATAGGAGTGTGACTATAGTCCTCTTGGAGAAAAGATTTTTATATAGAAAAATGATGATTGTACTTTCGAAAGCAAATAAATTCTTTAAATGTGAGAATGCGAAAAATAAGATGGGACTAAGTGGGAGAAAAACCAATGTATATTTAACTTTTAATTCATAGTTAACAATATGATTGATTGACAGAAATGTGGAGTCATCATAAAGTCCACATTTGTTATATTATTAGAAAGTTTCTTTATTATGAAATGATGAAGCTTAGAAGAATAAATTTGATGGTGTTGTATATTCGCAGCTGAATGATTTGATTGTAAAACTTTTAATGTTAGTCTAGACAACATGATCAGTCATGAAATTCAAAAAGAAGTTTAGTCATTTTGTAGAAAGTACTCCAGAAATCATATACACAAAAAGATATCAAGACAAAATCTTGCAGATAGAACCATACCATCATGACAAACAAGTTGCTTTTTGCTGATTGGTTGTTTAAGGTTCCCAATGTTCAGTTTATCAGACTAAGATGAAAGGACTAAAGTACATTCTGTTAGAGATCAAGGTGGCTAGTATGAAAAGTAAGAACAATGAAGTAAATCAAAAACTGTATTATTCAAACAAAGCTCGTTAAATAGGTTCTAGTAGATACACTTGAGGAGATAAGGCATATAGTCATGAATAGCGAGCAGTTACACTGTTCTTCACCATGGAAATCATAAGTCTTCAGTATAGTTTAGGCCAGCTGTTTAAGTAATCTAAGATCTTTGCCTGATTATGAGTAGTAGATGAACCCAGGACGCCCGTTTCGTCCTATATCGGATACATCAGCTGGATGTACCTCCACCCCAGTTAGGAGTGGTTTTCTCTACTCAGATTCGAACCTCACACCCATCACTTCAAACGCCAAGGCGTTATCCAATATGCAATGGAGGGATGTTAGCCATTTCTTGTACAACTGGTATTAGTTATTACTATTTATTTGTGATTCTCCGTTGTTTTGGTGGATGGAACTGTTCGACGAATTGGTCCAACGCGCGTCCTGAATTCTTCTGCAAGCCACAACCAACCAAATTACCATGATTAACAATCAGGGAGTACCGAGGAATCCACAAAGCAGCCATTATCCTAATAGAGGTCGAACAATTCGATGCAATATAACAAGGTAAAATTACAAGAATATCAATAAACAGTAATAATCTAAGATCATTCGTAAGAAGCTGAATAATATGACCGCTTTCAACGCTCACAAAGAAACACTGATTTTTTTCCATTTATGTGTTTAATCAAAGTGTCCAGTGTTTAACTAAACATCTCAATTTATAAAACCATATTTATCTTCAAATTTATAACAAATTATCCCTTTTATTATTACTATTTTTCCCTTGGGTTCCTAGTGGAACATAGGGATTAAGTAGCACGTCTCCATTACACTCTCTTCTCTGCAATCTTTTCAACCTGGCTCCACCCTTGCCCATCACCTCTCATTTCCTCCTTCCTACCATGACCTCCCTAATATCACCCTCGGCTGGGACACCCAACTCATCTTTTCCCCTTCGGATTCCACTCGAGGGTCTGGCCTGGCGTGTTATGTCCTCAAGTGGTCTTCTCAGTGTATGCCCAATCCAGACTATAGCTCAAAAACACTAAACACAGACTATTGTAATAAAAAGTAGCACTCAAATACCTTCGACAAAACACCTATCGTTAGGTAATTCATCTGTTGTATCACTTCCAAACACCGGATACCCACATAAAACCTTCTCCAGAATTATTACTGAGTGGGGTAGATGTTCTTTCAATCACATTATCATCATAACTATTCCGTTATATATGCATTATTTGAAAGTTATGTTTTGAGAGCTTCTATTCAGTTATTCACTATATTTTTCAAAAGACTTCTAGAAGAAACTCTAGGATATGGTGCATGCATGAGATTTACATTCCTTGATGGACCGACCAACCAAGGTTGCGTTACATCGGCGGGACCTCAGTAATTATTGGTCAAACCTCCAGTTCAGTATATTGAAATTATTATTATTCCTTGTCACTTGGATTCCTAGTGGAACATAGGGTTCAGTAGCACAGCTCCATTACACTCACTTCTCTGAAATATTTTCAACACGGCTACACCACTGCCCATAACCTCTCATTTCATCCTCACACACAATCTCCTCCATATCACCCTCAGATACAACACACAAACACACATTTCCCATCTCACTTCCACTCGAATGCCTCGTCTGGCCTAACGCGTCATCTCACCCACTCGGTCTTCTCACTCCATGCCACATCCAATCCATCTCCACTTCCTTCCACTGCATATTTGATGAGCGATGGCTTCCTGGTTGATTCACTGCCCCACCACAATTCCTCCTTGCTCATTCTTTCTCACCTTCTCACCTGAGCTTCAGTAGTAAGTGATTGTGGTTGGCAGTTGTTGTTGATGAATGTGTGTAGTTTGTTGGAAATGCCTTTGATAAGGCGGCAAGTCTCTGAGTCATATAGCAGCACTGACTTGACTGAATTTGTGTTGAGAATGCGTATGTTGTTCACGCTTTGTGTTGAGTGGGGAATATCTGCACACTGGTTTCAGGTGAATGAATGCGTGTTTTGCTTTTCGGATCCTGGCTGCATTGACGTGCTCGTGTGTGCCGCCACCTGTAGTTGAGACGATGGTGTCTTGTGTGTGTAGGTGAAGGAGACTACTTCCTTCAAGTTTCTCCCATTGATGTTGATTGGTACTTGTTGGTGTCGTTGATGTTGTTGGTAGGGTGTTATCATCACCTCTGTCTTCTCCATGTTCACCTGAAGGAAATTCCGTCTTCGCTGTCCCCCTCTTTTGTCAGCTTGTTGAATTTTGCCTGTAGATCTTCGAGTTTGTGTGACATTAGACACAAGTGGTCAGCGAAATCCCAATCTTCTAGGCTCTTTTTCCCGGTCAAACAGCGTATCCTTTTCTTCTCGCTCCTCACTGTTTCTTGCATGATCCAGTCGAGTCCAGTCGACTACAGTCAGGAAAATCATGAGTGATAGTCGACAGCCTTGTTTTACTCCTGTCTTCACTTCAAATGTATCACTGAGCTTCACAATATGAATTACCTGGCATGTGACGTCTTCAAATAGTTGTTGAATGAGGCTGATGAAGGTTTGTGGTATTCCGTCATGTTGAAGCAGTTGCCTGTCAAATTACTTCTCGGCCGACGCTGTCAAACGCCTTTTCAAAATCGATGAAGTTGAGGTAGAGAGTTGACTGGCATTCTATACTCTCTTCTATGATGATGCGTTGCGTTGCGTTGCGTTGCAATTCCATCCTCACATAATTTGTTCTTCCTGAATCCAGACTGTTCCGATCGTAATTTTGAATCCAGTGCATCCTTCAGTCTCTCCAGTATGATGCGGTTTAATACTTTGCTTGTTTTGTGTGGACAGGAGTATGATTCCTCACCAATTCTTGCAAGTACTTAGGTCTCCCTTCTTTGAGAGTTTGATAAGGTGGCGCTTCTTCCAACCAGTGGGTAGGTACCTTTCCTTCCTTCCAAACCTTCTGCAATAGTGGTGTGGTGTGAGCATGTCCGCTGTTGAGCCTGTGTCTGTTTTCAGTGCATCTGGTGGGATTCCATCCGGTCCTGCTGCTTTCCCACATTTCGGCAACATTATGGCATAGCATTCAGGACTTCAACTTTTGTCGGAGGGTTTGCATTCGCTGATAGTTGTGTTTCTGCTGGTGGTAGTCGATTCAAGAGTTAGTCCATACTGACCTCTCGAGGATTCATGACTCTGGTATACAACATAGTAGCTAGAGATAGGGCCTCAAAAAGACTCAAACTCTGTGAAATAATGATGAGTAAACCAAGAAAGGTTAAAGGTAACTTAACGAATTCACAAACTGTAGTCGAGTGAGCAACAGACATATGCATACTTGTGTGCACCCCTGTCGATCTTCAATGATCAGCTGAGAATGGAGATGTTGAAAGCTGGTCGAGTGAGTGACTGAGTATTGGCGTGAATGGAGGGAGGGATGACTTGTCACCAAGTCTGGTTGCAGTGATCACGTGACGGATTCAGTTGACTTCACTTGAGAATGAGATTGAGTTCCGACTGTGCACATGCAGATGAGTTGAGCTATTTGAACTTCTGTCACAATCCCCAATTAACTAAAATCTATTGTCCAACAGCTTATCAAACACACACACTGATGCATGCATGCATGCATGCATACATTAATACACACACAACAGGGAGACGGGAGTGAGGACGATAATTGGATAGACAGGTAGACATATGGTAATCAATTTCTCCTCCGATATGCATGTGAACGTGTGATTCGACTGAGTGTCGAGTGCTGCTATATGACTCAGAGACTTGCCGCCTTATCAAAGGCATTTCCAACAAACTACACACATTCATCAACAACAACTGCCAAACACAATCACTCACTACTGAAGCTCAGGTGAGAAGGTGAGAAAGAATAAGTAAGGAGGAATTGTGGTGGCGCAGTGAATCAACCAGGAAGCCATCGCTCATAAAGTGTGCAGTGGAAGGAAGTGGAGATGGATTGGATGTGGCATGGAGTGAGAAGACCGAGTGGGTGACATGACGCGTTAGGCCAGACGAGGCATTCGAGTGGAAGTGAGATGGGAAATGTGTGTTTGTGTGTTGTATCTGAGGGTGATATGGAGGAGATTGTGTGTGAGGATGAAATGAGAGGTTATGGGCAGTGGTGTAGCCGTGTTGAAAATATTTCAGAGAAGTGAGTGTAATGGAGCTGTGCTACTGAACCCTATGTTCCACTAGGAATCCAAGTGACAAGGAATGATGATAGTAATAAAATGAAAGGAAGAGAGAATGATGACCACAATGTCGATTCCGTGCTGGCTACGGAAAGTGAAGTTCGCGGGTTCGATTCGTGGCTTGGTCGTGAGTGCGCACTGTTGACGAATCCCATACTAGGACGAAACATCTGTCCAGTGCTCCCAGGTTTCCTTTTCTCCTCCAACTGATGTCAGTCTACGATGAATAACAACTTGAAACAATGAATAATACTATTGTACTATCAATATCATTTGAAGAGTGAGTGGCCTTCATGATCTCTATCTCCTGAGCATGCATAGGAAGGCCCATGTTTAACTTTTGTATTCCCTCTTCAACTATGGTATAACATACTCAAAATCACCATTTACGGATGCCAATCATAAATAGTACAATTTCACAAGTCATTAAAGAAATTTGGAAAATAGCATTATATGAATTTGATGAAAGAAAGTGAAATAACTGAAATGCTTTTCTTTTGTGTAAACGGCATTATCAGTGAAAAGTTGTCACCTTCTCCCCTATTATTGAAATGTCTATGTCTCTGGAAAATCATTAATCACATAGAAGAAAACTAAAATGAGTTTCACTTGTGATGCTTGTAAAATAAATCTCTAGTCCATTGAAACAAAATCCAAAGTTAGAGAAAGCCTGATGAGTAAATTTTTCTACTCGAAGATGTAGAATTTTCAAATAGTTGAAGCTACTTCGGATAGAGTATATATCGTATATATATCGTATCGTCTTTCTAATTTGAACAGATAATTTGGCCACTAAATCTTCATGTCCATGAGCCTGTTCGTCACCAGAATGTGGAAATGTGTTAACATTTAGTGGGTGCTTGGAATGTAGGCAAAACTTTACTTGAGAAGAATTCATATTGACAGTAGCACTCATATTAACCATTTCCCTGTTAACCCGGATAAGTACGTTACTAACCATTCTACAGTGACACTGTCCACCTATCAGAAGGAAGCCCTATCCCTTGGACTTAAATTTTGTGTTCCTCGAAAGCAGTCATCAGATTTGGCTACCCATGCACAGTTTGAAAACCTATACAACCAGTTGAAACCTCTCGTCCCAACTTCAATTGAGGACCAGGGATGGCTGAAAGCCAAGATGGTGGATATCGCCCACCAGTTTTGTGATAGCCATCAGAACCAGAAAAGCATTCTAACTTCTGAACATTTCAGAGCTATGAAGGAACTACGAGAGAACCCTGATATTATTATCCTCAGACCTGACAAAGGCTCAGGTGTCGTGATCATGGATAAAATCGAATATAAGTGTAAAATGTCATCGATTCTTGAAGATGAAAATAAATTCACTAAGGATTGTTCTTCAGAAGACGTACAATTGCTACAGGGAACTGTGACTGCTAATCTAGTGAAACTGCTCGAAATGAACGTCATTACCAGTCAAAAATTCGCCCTACTGAAACCAACTGAATCCCGATTCCCACATCTTTATGGTTTGCCCAAAGTACATAAACCCAACAACCCCTTACGTCCCATAATGTCAATGTGTAAGTCGCCAACGCATAAGCTTGCCCAGTGGCTAGTGGAGTTATTGGATCCCATTAAGAAGCAATTTTGTAAGTATTCCTTAAAAGATACATTTGAAGTAATCAAATGCCTTGAGCATGTCAACATAAAGGGTAAATTTATGTGTTCATTTGATGTTAACTCATTATTTACCAATGTCCCTTTGGTCAAGACAATTGACATTTTATGTGGTTATATTTCTGTGCATAAGTTTCCGATACCCATTACTTTGGATCACCTAAAACAGCTGTTACTTTTATGTACAAACAATATTAAATTCACCTTTGAGGGCGAACATTTCCGCCAGGTTGATGGTGTCGCTATGGGAAGTCCTTTAGGTCCCCTCCTAGCCGACATATTTATGTCACACGTTGAGAACTTAGCCGAGAACTTAATAGACCAAGCCCATCTGTATCGAAGATATGTTGACGATATCCTGATCATTTGTGAAAACTCAAATCAGGCTACTTCAATTCTAAACCGACTGAACGAAGTACAGAACAGCATATCTTTGACATGTGTAAGAGAGGAAAATGACTGCTTGCCGTTCCTAGATATATTAATTAGTCGAAGGCAGGATGGATCCATAAAACGATCTATCTACAGAAAACCCACATGGACAGGGCAATATCTGAATTACCATAGCTTTTGCCCAGTTCAGTACAAGCGAACGTTAGTAAGGTGCTTATTCAGCAGAATTCAACGAATATGCACCGAGGATACTTTAGAAGATGAAAGAGGAACACTGACCGATATTTTGTTGGAAAATAACTATCCATCAACATTTATCAGGCAGAACAAAATCAGCAGAGCGTCAAAACTAGAACTGCAGTCAGTCCCAAAGAAGGATGTCTTCATCAGCCTTCCGTACAAAGGTGACTCTCAGAGTGCAATCCTTAAGCAGAGACTTAACGCTGCTGTTAGAAGGACTTACTATGCAGCCAGGGTTCGAGTAATCGAAACCACGAAGCCCTTATATTCCCCCAAACCCCCACAGCATGTGAACGATAATGTCACATCCCATTGTATCTACCAATTCAAATGTACGTGTGGTGACACATACATAGGGAGGACTAATAGATCCATGCAAGTAAGGGCCTCGGAACATATTCCAAAGTGGCTTCAGAAGCAAATCAAATCACCTGAACCTATAAATGTTGGTAGCAAACGTCCAAGCTCTTCGATCGCTAAACATATCGTTGAGACAGGTCACAAGATTGATGTGGCTACTTCCTTTACACCTATTTACAAAACATGTTGGGGAGGGATCCTGAAATTTGTTGAAGCCTTAGCTATTAGGAAGTTGAAACCACCTTTATGTATTCATAAACAATTTGTTGTCACATTAAACCTTCCTTGGTAAATTCAACTATTGAAAAACCAAGTTCGATGTACTATTATTTTTTCGCCCTATTGATTTTCATTGTTATTCGGCCTTTAAGTCAGCCTTCCTACCTGACCCCTTTTTATTTTCTCACCCCTTATCTTCATGAGTTTTTATATAAATACCTATGACAAGTACGTGTGTGATCAGATAGTTCGAAATGTGTTGCGCAAATACATTACACGGTTCAGACAATTTACGTCTTCTTATTGTTTTGTCGAAGTTTATCAAGGGAACTAATTTTTTTTAATTCTTGAAGAGTTATTTATTATTACTATTATTATTATCATTTGTCTCTTAGGTTCCTAGTGGAACATAGCGATTCAGTTGCACGTCTTCATTGCAATATATGATCTTAACTATTACTTGTCACTTGCGTTCCTAATAGAATATAGGGATTCAGTAGAACGTTGCCATTTCACTCACTTCTCTACAGTCTCCTTATCCTCACCTGGATCCACCACTCCACACACGCTTTCATCTCTTCATAACACACCATCTCCTCAATGTCACCATCACCAACGACTCCCAACTCGTCATCTCCCATTCGGCTTCCAATCCACACTCTGGCCTCACCTTGCCTGGCCTGACCTCACCTGACCTCACATGCCACGTGATGTCACCAAACCGCCTCCTCACTCTGTATCCAATACAATACAATACAATCCATCTCCACTTCCTTCCTCTGCATATTTGTTGGGCGATCGCTTGTTGGTTTGTTCGTTACTCTGTCACACTTTCTTATTACCTTTTCTTATTATTCTGGCCATCTCATCTCATCTCATCTCGCCTTCTCATCTGATCTGATCTGATCTGATCGTGAGTATTGAGTGAGCGAGCGAGCGTAGGTGGGAACTCTTCATCATGTATATGTGCAGTTTGTTGAAAATGCTTTTCGTGATGTGTCACCAACTGTCTCAACCATCACATGTAAGCACTGACTTACTTGACTGACATTATTGTTGACAATCGGGATGTTGTTCCCGCTTTATGCTGAGTGGAGTGGAGTGGAGTGGCGTGGAGTGGAGTGGAGTGGAGTGGAGTGGAGTGGAGTGGAGTGGAGTGGAGTGGAGTGGAGTGGAGTGGAGTGGAGTGGAGTGGAGTGGAGTGGAGATGAGTTGAGTAGATGTCCACACTGATTATTTCAGATTGATGGATGAAGGCCTGTCTTGCTGTCTGTGGAGCGTGTAGTTGAAAGGATGCTGTCTAGTTGGGTAGGTAGGGGAAAGAGACAACTTCGAATAGATTTCTCGCGTGATGGTGGTTAGTGCTTGTTGTTGACGTTGTTGGTTGGGTATCTTCATCACCTGTGTCTTCTCCACATTCACCTGAACGAAGATGCGTCTTCTTTTGCTGCCTCCCCTCGACTCTTCTGCCAACTTCTTAGTTCTCGCCTGCTGATCTTCCAGTTTGTGAGATATTAGACCTGAATCATCATCGGCAAATCCAAATCTTTTGTGGTCTTTTCATCAATCAAACAGCGTATGCCCATCTCCTCGCTGCTCACAGTTTCTTGCACGATCCAGTCCACTACAATCCGGAAGATTACCTATGATAGTAGGCGGCAACCATGTCCCACTCCTGTCTTCTCTTCAGATGTATCACTGAGCTTTCCATTGTAAATCATTTGGCATGTAGCATCATCGTCGTCATGTAGCTGCCTTTGAATGAGGTTGATAAAGATTTGTGGCACTAAGTCCAAAGTGTGGAAGCAGTTGCCTGTCAAATTACTTCTCGGCCGACGCTGTCAAACGCCTTTTCAAAATCGATGAAGTTGAGGTAGAGAGTTGACTGGCATTCTATACTCTCTTCTATGATGATGCGTTGCGTTGCGTTGCGTTGCAATTCCATCCTCACATAATTTGTTCTTCCTGAATCCAGACTGTTCCGATCGTAATTTTGAATCCAGTGCATCCTTCAGTCTCTCCAGTATGATGCGGTTTAATACTTTGCTTGTTTTGTGTGGACAGGAGTATGATTCCTCACCAATTCTTGCAAGTACTTAGGTCTCCCTTCTTTGAGAGTTTGATAAGGTGGCGCTTCTTCCAACCAGTGGGTAGGTACCTTTCCTTCCTTCCAAACCTTCTGCAATAGTGGTGTGGTGTGAGCATGTCCGCTGTTGAGCCTGTGTCTGTTTTCAGTGCATCTGGTGGGATTCCATCCGGTCCCACTGCTTTCCCATATTTCGGCAACATTATGGCATTGCATTCAGGAATTTAACCCAGTATCTATCATTACTGTAAGAGTGTAGCTATATACAGAAACCCTTCAATACACTGTCATTGTAACAGAAGACAAAAGAATTCAAGTGTGATTTCTAAGAGTTCTGAAAACATAAGAAGTTTCTATACGAAATTATCACTGAAAACTCAATCATTAGGTTTCATCAAAAGCCGGTAATAACCAAAAGCCAAAGTGCTATATTTTGTACTTGAAATATTCATACAGTTCATCATTTCAAAATTTTATTAAGACTTCAAATTGAAAGATGAGACACCGACGTCAGTAAGCAGTATTTAGCTTAAAATATGCATGCCACTTTGTTCTATAAAGCGTTTACTTCCCTTTCCTATTTTTTCTCATTGGTTTCTCGAAGGCCTTTTGAAAGATAAAGAAATTTTGAGGATAACTTTATTACAGGAAGGTTAGGCAGAGACACAAACTTGTAAATGAAACACATCTATTCCTTACACAGGTGTTGTGTGAATACTAGCAGTTACTGTTGTTTGACAAGTGCAACCCACAGTGTTGTGTAATAAAAATTATCTGATGGAGAATGGAGTGATTCATCGACAAGATATACCGAAATCATGATCTGTTGAAATTATTCTCAATATTCAGAATATGAGGCAATATCAACGAATTCTATTCAATTATTTGACTTGGACATTATCCAAGACTTTCGCTTCCATAAGATAGAAGTTTGGCGAATCTACTCAAATCCACTTGATGATAGATAAACAACCCAGACATTCTCTGAAAATATGCACATCACTCTCTTGAGTTCAGAATTTGATGACACTGAGAAAAAAGCTTGATTAAATTAAAATGTATCAAATTGCAAGAGGGATGAATAAACAGGTCAGCTACAGGATCGAATGATGGTTAACCATTAGCGAAATCACTGAATTAAGCATCAAATAATCATCATTTTTTACTGTTTTGACATTACATACCACTCTGTCAACATGTTATATCCCTTGTTGTTTAGCTTGAAATCTCGGTGATTTACACTTTTTGACAAGGAATAAACTATGGAAACTATATTGGACTACTAGTGTTATTGCTTGTATTATACCGTCGTTGACTGGATCAAATTAATCGGTGTCTACTAGCATATGGGCTGCCGCACAGACGCCTCGATATTACCTGTCTTTTTAATGATATAGTAATGATGGATAGTGGGTAGCAGTGGAATCGGGGATGCACATTTCGTCCTGTTTGGAACTCATGAATAGTATCGAGATATCCGCACAGGAGTTCATATTCCATTAGAGACCGATCAATTGGGTTAAATCAACGACGGGATAATTCAAGTAATAACACTAAAACTATACCTGTCACACAAGAAGTGGCTATCGTGGCTCGATGGTCTAGTGGATAATGCTCTGGTGCGATTAGAGTGACCGGTGGCGAGTTCGAATGCCAGTGGGAAGAGCATGGCTCACTGGGAGTTAGGTACATTCAGCTGATGAGTAAGTCTCGAATAGGATGAAATGAGCATCCTAGATTCCACTGCTAGACATTAGCCATCATCAGCATATTGGAGTGTGCTGAGACTGCAAACTCCACTAAGTAGGAGGGATTAGATAGAATGATTTGTTAATGTGTATTGGGATTTGAAGAGGCAGATAGCTAGAGATATGTAATCTGGATACCGAATAAACGATTTGCTTCTCGACAATTCAGCTAACACATGTGTTGGCAAATTAAATGTATATTCAACTTATTCGTGTTACGGTTAAACTTAGGATGTTGAGAGTATAAACAAAAGTGCCAAGTACATATTAACCGACCAGTATCTTTACAGTATACATACATACTACATGAACATTGCATAAACAGTATCAAATCATCAAAATTGGATAGAACATGAAAACATTAAATTTCACCTTAAAATCATTTGCGACTTTCGCATACAACGAACTAAGTACTGAAATTGGATATTTCATGCATTAGTTAATGTTTGTACACATTGAATAGTAATTGATAATTGAACTTTGAATGAGCAAACAAAAATGCTTAAAGAATATCAGTGTAAAAAAGGCGATGAATAGATGGAAAGATGAATATAGACACTTTCTGAGAAGACCAGAAAGAATTTTCTCGTCAATACTTCATGGTGAATAGTTGTCATCTGATCGAAATTACTCTACAAAATGATATGATTTCTTTGTTCATTCATCCTACTTTTTAAGAGAGTTACATCACACCTTTTATAGATGTTTTGCATAATTGTACACCAAGAGGGACTTTATGTTCTATAGAATCATTCTACATTTGTTCAATGACCAAGTGACTACTAACCGGTATGAATGTTTGATGAAGTTGCCGATGAATAAGCAGTTGAATAAAGAGAATTTACTAGAATAACTTCATAATAGCACAAGAAATAAAGTTCAAGATTCGACTGAATAGTATGGTATATATTAGCCACTGAGTAAAAGGTTGATATTAGATATAGATCGTATTTGTGTAAGTCACAGTATGTTTGAAATCAAATAGTTTCAACCTTTTTGCATGGAAGTCTGATCCAAGCTTCTTCAGATCGTTTTTTTCGCCTGAAGAACCTCGGAATAGACTTTCATGTGAAATGAATAAACTTGTTTCATTTTGAAGTAAACAGAGTAATTCTATCATTATTTGTAAATCCAATAATCGGTTGATGATACTTAACCTTGAAACTTACTGATCGATATTACTGAAACTGTGAACAAGCTATTCGTTCTCTTCTTCTTCTTCTTCCTCTTTTCTTTTTTTTACCCATATCCCACTTCAGATATTTTATCAACAATTTGTGACCAGGATCTATGTTGTTCATTTTGGGCAAATCTTTGTTATTTCCTATAAATTTATACTGATCTTGACTATGAGAATATTGCTGTTCAATGATATGCAATGATATTTATTCGGCAGATAGGCTGTTATCATTCTAAACACAGCCTAACAACATCCTGTCTTGAGAATTGATCATTACTGAAAAATTATAAGAAAATACAAAAAAATGATTCATCATTGTCATTCCTTCTACTTACATGAAGTTCTAAGATATTTTGATCTAGATTTTACCTCACGGGGTATTATTTCATTTAATTCTTTAACATCTACAAGATATATAACAACTTGATATGTTAAACAAACTTGGTGATAAAAAAGAGTACGGGATAATGATAAGATTTACCTCTTTATATGTTTAACTGTCATCAGAGTCTACATTTCAATTGATTTTCTAGTGAATTTTATATTCATCCTTTTATGATACTGTGGGATTATACAAGATGAGATAAGAATCTGTATCTCACAAAGACTCTTATCAGATAACTTGAAGTTACCGACTCAGTGTTCTACTAACTGACCTACAACATTCATCTGATAACTAAGCCTGAACTTCACTTCATCTACTGAGATGAATTGGACAGAAGATGAGTATTCTGATTTAGTAAGAACACTATCTGGGATAGTAGTCAGTTTGTAGATTTTTGATTAATCAGAGCCTTATTGACAATAAAATACTGTGGCAGTCATATTGAAATTCTCTACTCCTTTACTGAATACCTTTTCAAGTAGATAATTACAATTCAAAATAAATAAATCATGCATGCATGCGATAATCACTTTCATGGATAACTAAGTTTTTTTATTGATCAATCCACGACAGCCCAGAAGCCCTCATTTCCTCCTCGCACGATCTCCTCCATGTCATCCTCACCACGGACGCCCAACTCGTCGCTTCCCATGGGGATTCCACTCGAGTACCTGGCCTGACACCTGATGTCCCCAGTCGGCCTTCTCAGTGCATGCCCAGTCCAATCCATCTCCACTTCCTACTGCATATTTGTTGACTGATCGGTTCTCGGTTGGTTCGTTCCCAGGAAAGAGTTCCTTGTTGCTTATTCTTTCTGGCAATCCATCTGATCTTCAGTAGCGAGCCAGCGTAAGCAGTTGTTGATGAATGTCTGTAGTCTATTGGAAATCCCTTTCGTAACGCGCCAAGTCTCTCAACCATACAGAAGCACTGACTTGACTTAATTTGTGTTGAAAATCCGGATCTTATTCCACATGCTCAGTGCAGAAGATCTCCACACTGGTTTCAGACTAATGAACGCCTGTCTTGCTTTTCCGATTCTGACATTGACATCCTCGTTTGTGCCGCCGCCGCCTGTAGTTGAAACAGTGCTTCCTAGATAGATGAAGGAGGTTACTTCCTTTAAGTTTCTCCCGTTGATGGTGATTGGAGTTTGTTGTTGTTGTTGGAGTTGTTGGTGCGGTATCTTCATCACTTCTGTCTCCTCTACATTCACTTGAAATCCCGTCTTCGCTGCCTCGCCTCTTCTGTCAACTTGTTGGTTTTCGCCTGTAGATCTTCAAGTTTATGTGACATCAGGCACAAGTCATCGGCGAAATCCAGATCTTCTAGGTTCTTTTCAGTAGTTCATCCAGCGTATCCCCCTCTTCTCACAGCTCCCCACTGTTTGCTGCATGATCCCGTCCAGTCGACCACAATCAGGAATATCATGGGGGATAGTAGGCAACCTTGTTTCACTCCTACTCCTGTCCTCACTTCACTTCAAAATCATCACTGAGCTTCCCATTGTGAATTACTTGGCCGGCATGTGGCATCTTCATATAGTTGTTGAATGAGGCGGATAAAGGTTTGCGGTACTCCGTAGTAGTGAAGCAGTTTCCAAATTACTTGTCGGTCGGCGCTGTCAAAGGCCTTCTCGAAGTCGATAAAGTTGAGGTAGAGAGCTGATTGCCATTCTATGCTCTGTTCTAAGATGATGCGTAGTGTGGCGTTACAATTTGGTCTGCACAGGATTTGTACTTCCTGAAGCCTGCCTGCCTGCCTGCCTGCCTGCCTGTTCCGGTCGTAGTTTTGAATCCAGTGCATCATCAAGCCTCTCCAGGATCACAATCACAATAATAACGCAATAAAAATCTGAATGCTTCCTACACCAAATTCTAAGATTATTATTTATCCCTTGGATTCCTAATGGAACATAGGCATTCAGTAGCATGGCTCCATTACACTCACTTCTCTGAAATATTTTCAACACGGCTACACCACTGCCCATAACCTCTCATTTCATCCTCACACACAATCTCCTCCATATCACCCTCAGATACAACACACAAACACACATTTCCCATCTCACTTCCACTCTAATGCCTCATCTGGCCTAACGCGTCATGTCCCTGGGTAGGCGAAAGAGACAACTTCGTATAGATTTCTCGCGTTGATGGTGATTAGTGCTTGTTGTTGACGTTGTTGCTTGTGTATCTTCATCACATCTGTCTTCTCAGCGTTCACCTGAAGACAGTCCCGTCTTCACTGCCTCGCCTTTTTTCCTCTTCCAACTTGTTAGTTTGTGCCGTTCACCAAATAGACAAAGAAATTGGATATGCTGAGACATGATACAAAAGATTGATCTCCCAACTGTGGACATTATTTGATCACGATGGTGAGTTGACTGTACGCGTAAAATAGACTATCTGGTATGACGAGATCTCACTCAATTGTTATCACAGTCATCTAAATGTTTATTTTGTGGAGGCTGCAAAGTGATTAATGTGAGCATAAAACTAGACAAGTGATCGGTAGTTTACTGTGATCGCTTAACACGTCTTCATATAGTCAAAGTGCAAACTACCAGAAAATGAATTATTTATTCAAACATACCTTTATCCTCTGTGTAGGGTAGTTTTTCTTCACATTTCGGACCTTGTGGACCATATGAATTGTCTGTTTAGATTAAGAGAGAAGAAGAGAAGTATTCATCTTGAGTTTGTGACAGAAAATGCATTTCATCCTAAAACACAGTTGATTTACAATCATAGCTGTGTCATGTTTTGTACAGTATCTATGACAGTCAGTAAATAAGAAATATAAACAGTTTTTCATGTGAAACATCAGAACACTAATTTTCTATTGAAAGGAATTATGATACAAAATAATTTTACAGGGCGCTTATTCAGTTAACAACTGGACAAACCACGACTAAGATTACTCCCTTCAATGAGCAGAAAATGTGTAATCTCCCAGTCATTTATGAATCGACTTGAGTTTCGATGAAACATCTCAAAGTTTGTTCGAACAAGTCAGCGTTTGCTTGTAATACATGATATTAAATCTCAATAATGTTATGCCAATACCGTCAGACATTTAGTAGATAAAAATTAATTGCTATCAGAACGTCTTTATTAACAGAAACAAGCTGCAATCAACATCAATGGGAGAAACTTGAAGGAAGTAGTCTCCTTCACCTACACACACAAGACACCATCGTCTCAACTACAGGTGGCGGCACACACGAGCACGTCAATGCAGCCAGGATCCGAAAAGCAAAACACGCATTCATTCACCTGAAACCAGTGTGCAGATATTCCCCACTCAACACAAAGCGTGAACAACATACGCATTCTCAACACAAATTCAGTCAAGTCAGTGCTGCTATATGACTCAGAGACTTGCCGCCTTATCAAAGGCATTTCCAACAAACTACACACATTCATCAACAACAACTGCCAACCACAATCACTCACTACTGAAGCTCAGGTGAGAAGGTGAGAAAGAATGAGCAAGGAGGAATTGTGGTGGGGCAGTGAATCAACCAGGAAGCCATCGCTCATCAAATATGCAGTGGAAGGAAGTGGAGATGGATTGGATGTGGCATGGAGTGAGAAGACCGAGTGGGTGACATGACGCGTTAGGCCAGATGAGGCATTCGAGTGGAAGTGAGATGGGAAATGTGTGTTTGTGTGTTGTATCTGAGGGTGATATGGAGGAGATTGTGTGTGAGGATGAAATGAGAGGTTATGGGCAGTGGTGTAGCCGTGTTGAAAATATTTCAGAGAAGTGGGTGTAATGGAGCTGTGCTACTGAATGCCTATGTTGTATTAGGAATCCAAGGGATAAATAATAATAATAATAATAATAATAATAATAATAATAATAATAATAATGCTAATAATAATGGAGCATCTTCTGCATTGAAGGGAACTTTGGAATGCAGCATACTTTTGAATTTTTTTCAAACCTTTTAAGAGTATACATGTATTGACTGATATGTATATGTGTTTGATTACAGAAGTCAATTACAGAATAAATACCTTAAGGAGGACAATAAAATGATACAACACGCATATCATTAAACTTGTTATAGTCAAACAACATTAAGCATACAGACAAAGTGAAGGAACACATTTTAATAATTTGTAATGCTTACCTGTAACATCAGCATACATAATAGCGTATTTCGATAGAATGCTATCGCTATATTCCTTACCTAATGGAAACCAAAGAAGATGTATATGCATATAATAATAATAATGAGACGCAGAAATTCCCTGTAAACTTATCTATCATTAGAATGTTATGGTTCATTCAAGTAGCTTCTCATGATTACACAGTAACAGTATATGATAGATATCAACAGTCAATGTTAAATGGCATGAAGAACGCTTGAATTACTACGGGAATTCAACACAATGCCATAATATGATAATCATTACATAATTGGTAAGTAGATATGAAACATTTTAGTTGTTATAAGACTAATTAAAAACCCAGCATATACATATATATAATTCTGTGTTGAAACAGGTACTTACCATATAGCGAAGCAACTGGTTCTATTGTGTTGACGATATCTAAAATACAAGAGATCAGCATAAGAACATCATATTAAAGGATGAAAAATATATTTGCAATAGAACCCAGATGAGAAACGACTAGTTGGTCGTCCTAGCTAAGGGTAACATGAAGGAGGTGGTGTGTGAGGAAGAAATGAGAGTTTGTGGGCAGTCGTGGAGCCAGGTAGAAATGATTGCGGAGAAAGGAGTGGAATTGAGACGTGCTACTGAAGCCCTATGTTCTGCTAAGAACCTAAGGGACAAATAATCTAGATAATGTAATAATAATAATACTCCGTCGTCAAATTTCAGTTTCCTTTTTTGCTACTTTTGAAGTTCTACATCCTTCAGACATTTTCTGTTACTTAACAACAGCCAATCTCTGAATCCACTCCAATTGTATGATTGTAATGGAACACTATGTGACAGGAAATGATTTAGACTACAATTAGTTTTACATTTGACTGTGTATTTTACGTAATTAGCATATCACTCAGATGTATAAAGTCAATATCATTTCCAATTTTGTGTATTAGAATACAATACAAGATAGTTTATATTGCAGAATAATTGACCGCCTTTAAGTTGGATGATCCTCGGGATTGTCGTGGAATGGATCATGCAGCAAACAGAGAGGAGCAATAAGAGGATGAAACGCTGGACTCGGGAAAAAAGCTAGAAGATTTGGATTTCGCAGATCACCTACGTCTATTGTCACACAAACTCGAAGATCTACATGCAAAATTCAACAAGCTGACAAAAGAGGGGGACAGCGAAGACGGAATTTCCTTCAGGTGAACATGGAGAAGACAGAGGTGATGATAACACCCTACCAACAACATCAACGACACCAACAAGTACCAATCAACATCAATGGGAGAAACTTGAAGGAAGTAGTCTCCTTCACCTACACACACAAGACACCATCGTCTCAACTACAGGTGGCGGCACACACGAGCACGTCAATGCAGCCAGGATCCGAAAAGCAAAACACGCATTCATTCACCTGAAACCAGTGTGCAGATATTCCCCACTCAACACAAAGCGTGAACAACATACGCATTCTCAACACAAATTCAGTCAAGTCAGTGCTGCTATATGACTCAGAGACTTGCCGCCTTATCAAAGGCATTTCCAACAAACTACACACATTCATCAACAACAACTGCCAACCACAATCACTCACTACTGAAGCTCAGGTGAGAAGGTGAGAAAGAATGAGCAAGGAGGAATTGTGGTGGGGCAGTGAATCAACCAGGAAGCCATCGCTCATAAAGTGTGCAGTGGAAGGAAGTGGAGATGGATTGGATGTGGCATGGAGTGAGAAGACCGAGTGGGTGACATGACGCGTTAGGCCAGATGAGGCATTCGAGTGGAAGTGAGATGGGAAATGTGTGTTTGTGTGTTGTATCTGAGGGTGATATGGAGGAGATTGTGTGTGAGGATGAAATGAGAGGTTATGGGCAGTGGTGTAGCCGTGTTGAAAATATTTCAGAGAAGTGAGTGTAATGGAGTTGTGCTACTGAATGCCTATGTTGTATTAGGAAGCCAAGGGATAAATAATATAATTATGATAGTTAAATGAATATCAATCTTTCTTTATACAATAGTTCTATATACGCGTAGATCGACTTCACAATGTATTCATCAAGTTGGAATGCTCTTTTAAATGTATAGTGGTATAGATTGTCATCAGACCTATGAGAACAAGTTTTCAATGACAGTTTCAAGAATAATCTACAAATAAACTGACCTTTGTACATATTAGCCGTATGCTTTTTTTCATGATATGTCTTCTTACATTGTATGTCTAAGGTGGTCGACTTTAATTTCAATTTTAATTTCCACTTACATTCGTCAAATGTTTTGCAATGAGTTATTGCTTTCGTATTCAATTTGTCTGAAAATGTGTAGAAATAATATGATTCAATGAGGAGATTTCTAATGTGTAATGAAATAATCAACGATGTAGTGTAATTACTAGCCGGTCCTAATCCCGGAGAAACAGAGAAGGTTGGGCATAGGACTAGCCATTCTACCCCGTAAAACCAATCCAATCGCTAAAGAAACTTCAAAGCACAGAAAAGAATAATAAACTAATTCATGGTTGGAATCGGGGAGAAGAAATGATATCGGTTGGTGAAAGCCTTCGGGAAGCCAATTGGCCGATGTGTCTCCTCTCTATGAAAGCGAAAGTAGACCTACGTAGATAGCATCATTTCAACTACAACCTCCACAGACATAGACGACGATGTCAAAGTCAGGATAGGAAGGACGACAACACACACCTTCATTCATTATTCTCAAATAATCAGTGTGGACATCTACTCAACTCAAATCAACTCATCTCATCTCCACTCCACTCAGCATAAAGCGGGAACAACATCCCGATTGTCAACAATAATGTCAGTCAAGTAAGTCAGTGCTTACATGTGATGGTTGAGACAGTTGGTGGCACATCACGAAAAGCATTTTCAACAAACTGCACATTTACATGATGAAGAGTTCCCACCTACGCTCGCTCGCTCACTCAATACTCACGATCAGATCAGATCAGATCAGATGAGAAGGCGAGATGAGATGAGGTGAGATGATATGAGACGAGATGAGATGGGCAGAATAATAAGAATAGGTAATGAGAAAGTGTGACAGAGTAACGAACAAACCAACAAGCCATCACCCAACAAATATGCAGAGGAAGGAAGTGGAGATGGATTGTATTGTATTGTATTGTATTGTATTGTACTGGGTACAGAGTGAGGAGGCGGTTTGGTGACATCACGTGGCATGTGAGGTCAGGTGAGGTCAGGCCAGGCAAGGTGAGGCGAGAGTGTGGATTGGAAGCCGAATGGGAGATGACGAGTTGGGAGTCGTTGGTGATGGTGACATTGAAGAGATGGTGTGTTATGAAGAAATGAAAGCGTGTGTGGAGTGGTGGAGCCAGGTTTGGAAGACAGGAGAGAAAAGAGTACGATGGAGACGTTCCACTGAATCCTCATGTTCCATTAGGAACTCAAGGGCCAAATGATAATTATCATAATAGTATAGGGTAATTCATTTCCACATGTGCACTTTATGTCTAGCCTATCTAATTAGATGAAGCACACACTTTAAAAGGATGTAACCTGTTACTTGGATTTTCACTAATTAACATCCCAAAGATGCTTGTTATCCTACTGCTGAGAAGGAGTAGTTTTTCAGCTCAGCCTAATTGTTATTTATAAGCACTACATATCTTGTATAATCGCTCTCGAAACAATGGGTTTCTGGATGAAATATTCTTGTTTTTGTTGCTCAATATCAAGTTTGACTATCAATAAGCATGTTACACAATGTGGTGCACATATCTTAGTTATATCAGTAAAGTCAATGAGGAGATACCAGGTAAAAATATTCACACTATATATATATACATGAAAAAGTATTTGCATTTACAATGAAGAGACTGCAATTTTTCCTGATATCGCACCATTCTTCTTACATGACGACTCGACTCTTCTGTAAAGGAGTAATGACACTGAAACGTGAGTTATTTATATACCTATTATCATGATAAGTGATATGAAATCAAACAATACACCATTGTCTATCACATTGATCCTTATTTACATCCGTGGACTATTCTGAAGTTAGTGGAATATTATTTTATATAGAGAAATATATAAGCTCAGTGAACAGTTTGTAGATGGCATAAATTGCTGTCTAGAGTAAGTATATTTCAATGCAATTCACTCTGACAGACTAACCGCATGTTAACAATCAATTTGCTTGTTCGCTGATTCACTAACTCATTTATTCATTCACTTAATAAAATAATCACCATGAATTTTTAAGTATAGTTTGAAAAATATCATCTTACTTTCTGACTTTCTAGACAATCTTTTTAAATTCTGGATGTCAGGTTTCACAATTGTTAGATGACGAGTTGAGGGAACTGAAAAACAAATTTAGCGTGCTACAAGTTTACAAGAAATTTTAAATGGATACTAAATGAAGAGCTTCAGGTGAGTTAAGACATGCAAAGGTTGTGTAGATTACACACGATATCATGCAGATGGCATTCACTTCCATAAATGAGTCAGCCGACTGATTTATTATAATTATTATTATTTGTCCCTTGGGTTCCTAGTGGAATATAGGCATTCAGTAGCATGGCTCCATTACACCACTTCTCTGAAATATTTTCAACACGGCTACACCACTGCCCATAACCTCTCATTTCATCCTCACACACAATCTCCTCCATATCACCCTCAGATACAACACACAAACACACATTTCCCATCTCACTTCCACTCGAATGCCTCATCTGGCCTAACGCGTCATGTCACCCACTCGGTCTTCTCACTCCATGCCACATCCAATCCATCTCCACTTCCTTCCACTGCACTATTTGATGAGCGATGGCTTCCTGGTTGATTCACTGCCCCACCACAATTCCTCCTTGCTCATTCTTTCTCACCTTCTCACCTGAGCTTCAGTAGTGAGTGATTGTGGTTGGCAGTTGTTGTTGATGAATGTGTGTAGTTTGTTGGAAATGCCTTTGATAAGGCGGCAAGTCTCTGAGTCATATAGCAGCACTGACTTGACTGAATTTGTGTTGAGAATGCGTATGTTGTTCACGCTTTGTGTTGAGTGGGGAATATCTGCACACTGGTTTCAGGTGAATGAATGCGTGTTTTGCTTTTCGGATCCTGGCTGCATTGACGTGCTCGTGTGTGCCGCCACCTGTAGTTGAGACGATGGTGTCTTGTGTGTGTAGGTGAAGGAGACTACTTCCTTCAAGTTTCTCCCATTGATGTTGATTGGTACTTGGAGTTGTTGTTGGTCGGGTGTCATCACAGCTGACTGGTACTTTGACTAAAATTATTCTATAATGTATTGTCAGTTAATTTGATTGTGTATTCGACTACATCTTTGATGAAAGACATCTTCCCATAACAGTTTTTGAATTAAACTGGATGTATATTAAATTGAAAGTGTACAAACACTTTTACCCATCAAATTATTATCGATGAATAATAATCAATTACAAGTTATAGCATGGATTTCATGACTGAATAGTCTAGTGAACAAGGTTCCTACGTTTACAGTCGAGTTTCAAATTGGATATGCTCACCCTGTTGACAAATCTCAACCAAGAAGAAACCTGCATCTTGGATCCTACTACTAGCCGCTATCTATCTCTGTGATCAAACTGAAATTACCGACTTTGTCAAAGCATCCACATACGAGCCTATATACTAAGAGAAGCACATCGATTTAATTGAAATAACAACCGAAATTACAAGTTATGACATCAATCAGTTGATAATCAAATAGTAGTTTACATCAATGACATTGAGTTGGTGGACAATAGAAGTCTGCCTTGCTGATTACTATCTTTCAATTGCACTATGGATACTAAACACTGGTATTGCATACAACCAGATTCTGAAGTAAGTGATTGATCATGAGGAATTCGTCTATTGTTTACTATAAGTAATCAGTTTCACTGAGTCTCTAACATACAGTGTTTTTAAATGCTCAGTTATAAAGTGAATTTGGTTAGAATTTTGTAAATGATACTTTCATCTTACAAATTGAACGTTGAATAAAGTTTTATATGAAATACCTTTGGAAGTTACTTGTTTCAATTCTGAAAACAAACAATTATGAAAAAATGATTCTAGTTGAGACAATATTCTCAGTATACTCAAATTTTATCAGTATGGCATGTTGAAAGGGTATTTAGGTCAGAGATGATCAAATCATATTAATAAGAATGGTATATTATTTAATAAATAGTCACTGGTTTACAAAATATGTTCAGTTACACTACTGATTAGATTGACTCAAAATGATTTTTGAGTCAGTTGCATAGTGACATCGGTATCAATTAATTAAAATCTGAAGGAAGTTATTTGAAATTTCTTAGAAAGCATGTCTCACATGATTAGTTCTTACAAATCACATATGATTAGTCAAAATGTATGATCTTAACTATTACTTGTCACTTGCGTTCCTTATAGAATATAGGGATTCAGTAGAACGTCACCATTTCACTCTCTTCTCTACAGTCTCCTTATCCTCACCTGGATCCACCACTCCACACAAGCTTTCATTTCTTCCTAACACACCATCTCTTCAATGTCACCATCACCAACGACTCCCAACTCGTCATCTCCCATTCGGCTTCCAATCCACACTCTGGCCTCACCTTGCCTGGCCTGACCTCACCTGACCTCACATGCCACGTGATGTCACCAAACCGCCTCCTCACTCTGTACCCAGTACAATACAATACAATACAATACAATACAATCCATCTCCACTTCCTTCCTCTGCATATTTGTTGGGTGATGGCTTGTTGGTTTGTTCGTTACTCTGTCACACTTTCTCATTACCTATCCTTATTATTCTGCCCATCTCATCTCGTCTCATATCATCTCACCTCATCTCATCTCGCCTTCTCATCTGATCTGATCTGATCTGATCGTGAGTATTGAGTGAGCGAGCGAGCGTAGGTGGGAACTCTTCATCATGTAAATGTGCAGTTTGTTGAAAATGCTTTTCGTGATGTGCCACCAACTGTCTCAACCATCACATGTAAGCACTGACTTACTTGACTGACATTATTGTTGACAATCGGGATGTTGTTCCCGCTTTATGCTGAGTGGAGTGGAGATGAGATGAGTTGATTTGAGTTGAGTAGATGTCCACACTGATTATTTGAGAATAGTGAATGAAGGTGTGTGTTGCCGTCCTTCCTATCCTGACTTTGATATCCTCATTTGTCCTGCCGCCTTTGGTTGAAATGATGCTGTCTAGGTAGGTGGGTAGGTGAAAGAGACAACTTCGTATAGATTTCTCCCGTTGATGTTAGGTTGAGTATCTTCATCAACTCTACCTCTGTCTTGTCTATGTTCACCCGGAGGAAGTTCCGTCTTCGCTGCCACTTCTGCCAACGTTTTGGTGTTTTGCCTGCAGTTCTTCGTGTTTCTGCGATAATAGGCATAAATCATCGTCGTTGCGGAAATCTAAATCTTTTGTGGTCTTTTCATCCATCAGACAGGTATACTTTTCTTCTTGCTGCTCACAGTTTGTTGTGTGATCCACTCCACTGCAATCAGGAAGATGGTTGCTGATTGTAGTTTTCTAGAATTGGTAGTAGAAACTGAACTGGTTGTAAATGATTATGATGATCAGTTATTCAAGTGTGAATATTTACCCTATATTCAGACTAGCCGTTATACGTAAACGCTGTTTCGAGATGTTTATTCCACATACTAATCAAGTGAATAAATATCATTGGAAATCAATGTGTAATGAAACTGTTTGTGCATACATGGCAAATTTATAGAAAAATATGGAAAATAAATTCTTCTACCTGGTTGTGAGAAGGCGGTATGCAGTTGAAAGATGACTAGAGTCGTAATAAAATGTAGAGGACAGACCATCTTAATGAAGTGAACGTAAATTGTCTCGAGTATTTATACTTTTACCAATGGTATGAAACATAGAAAAGAACCAGGGATTGGTTTATTACCATTGGAACAATCATAACAGCATTAATTAGGTGCTAACTACTACTACTACTAACTACTAACACTACTACTAATAATAATAATAATTATTATTATTATTATTATGATAATAATAATAGTACGACAGTTTATTAGCCTGGTTGTGAACTATTCAGTAGGATACAACAAGTATGCGCAGATGATACTTTGAAAAAATGAGACAGTAACATTAACTTACATATCATTGAGAAATTATAAGTCAATGCACAGTATCCAGTTTCCCTTAGATCTGCTCTTCATTTATACATAAGGAAGGAAAAGTCTTCACCAAATGTGGCTGGCATAGTATGATCATTAGGGAGAGATTTAAGCCTGTTATTAAAAAGATACACAATACATATAAAGTCACATTATTAGATTGCATATTGGATTTGTTTATTTGATTTATAACATACAGTGAGTGATATAGTCACATTTACTTGATGACCACGTTTCGAGGATAAATTATCACTGCTCATAACCATATCAAGTGTAATCACACTCCACTTTCAACATTTGATTTTTATAGTTATATCACCTCATATGGTTTGTTTTTATTGGTGGTAAAATTCCTCATATCTCTGGTATAAGTGTTGTATCATATTCCTTTACATGTGTTGCGCTTTGATTCGATGAACAAAAATTCAGTAATCAATTCCGTTGTCTCCATTTAATTATACTGAACTTAAGTATTATGGTTTTATCCCATTCATCCTATTGTGTGACTATGTGTTAATGTATCCATTGAAATAGCCAAGTTTCCTTCTAGATTCTATCATTTTATATTTAGCTAAATTCCTATGTTCGGTTATTCTAAGTGACCCCGATCAGCCGGGTTAGTTTGATTTATGTACTTAAACTCACAGTTATTACACGGAATGTAAAAGATTAGATTATTATGCTTAATTAGTTCTATCGGATGCTTATCTGAGTGAGTTTGTAGGTTTAAATGCCATAGTAACTCCAGCTTTGTTGAGTATCCTACGTAAAGTTTCTTATGTACCTTCCTTATAGGGTAACACAATGGAGGCTGTGAACTCCTTTCTACTTGTGTTGTCGTTAGTATTCATACTCAAGTGACCGTTATTATTTCATTTCTTATGCGTTCTTACGAATTTCTTGATAAACTGGAGAGGATAATTATCAACTAGGTCTCTGCTCTGACTAGTCAGTTTTCAGACTCTTTCATTTATACTTTTGACTGAGCCTGCAGTAACTGACTGACATTGGATGGGATGACTTGAAGTCTAGATATCTGTTGGAATGTGTTGGTTTCCTGTAGGTGGTAGTAACCAAACCACCGTCTATCCTTCTTTTTATCCTGTAATCCAACATCCATAATTCTCATTTGTTGATATGTTCCGATTTCAACACAGGGAATGTGTCATCTATATATCACCATTATATTTTTGGTGTAGGAGTAAACCTTTGTAAAACTATGTTTTCCCAACTATCCATAAATATTTTACTACCGATAAAAACAAATCATATGAGGTGACATAACTATAAAAATCAAATGTCGAAAGTGGTGTGTGATCACATTCACATGATTATGGGCAATGATAATCGGTGGTCGAAACATCATCCAGTAAATAATACTAGATCACTGTGTATTATAAATCAAATAAACATATCTTCAACGGAATTAAATTCTACTACAGTGTTTAAGGTTTACACTTATATCAGATTATTAGAAACCACTTGTATTTCATACTCTTTTATTCTCTTACAACATGTGAATAATCCTATTACATCTACCAACTGAAATGCACATGCAATGAATGATACATACATACGGAGGACTAGTAGACACATGGAAGTAACAGCCTGAAATCATATTCCACAGTAGCTTTAAAATCAAACTGAACTATCTCAACTCATAGATGTTGAAGGATATATCCTCACATTTGTCTATGCCTTAGTCAGTAGGATGTTCAAACCAACTTCAGCTGCGTATCATTAAATTGTTATCACATTAAAACTACTTTGATGAATTCAACTCTGAAACTAAAGTCACTCCCTTGATTTTCATTGTCAACGTGATCTTTGATTTATGTAAGTTTTCAATGATAAATAGCCTGATTGTAGAAAAAGATGTTTGGACAATGTAGTTAGAAGACGTATATTATCTGAACAACATGTGATGTATTGGCGTTATACATTTCGAACAATCTGATCACACATTTGCTTGTTAAGGCAGTATTATATATGAAAACTGGAAGTGGGGGAAGGATAAATATGACATAAACGAATTCAATAATAAGAAAGATAATGAGAGGGAAAAAAAGATAAGATTTGAAGACAATCTTGGTAATACGATAAAATAAGCATTACCAAGGTAGGCTTAATGTAAGGAAACAATGGGTAGGGGGTTAAATTTATTTATGGCTAGCGCCTCAACAAACTTAAGTATACGTCCCTGACAGTTTCTGTACAAAATTGTCAAGGCTGTTTTCATATCAATCCTGTGATTATTATCAATGAAATGTTTCGCAATGGGTGATGATGGTTGTCTGCCATCGGCGCTTATCAATGTTTGTAAATCCAGCTGCTTTCGTAACCATTTTGGAACATTTTCCCCTACCCCGAAGTGCATATCAAGATTCGTCTTCCCTAAGTATGTTTCTCCATACACACATGTAAATTTATAAACGCAGTGGGATGTGACCCAATCGTTTATACAGTGTTGAGGTCTAGGTAGCAGCAGGTGTTTGGTCTTCTCAACTATGATAAGCTTAGCTGCATAGTACGTTTTGCTAACAGCAGACCTTAACCTTCGTTTTAATATCATGCTATTAGATTCTCCTCTGTATGGTAACGCGATGTAAACGCATTTCTTGAAAACAGAGTACAGATCAGGTTTGAATCCTTGCTGATTTTTCCAGCGGTTTATGAACTTCAATGAATATCCATTTTCCACTAATGTCTCCGTTAATATTTTGATATCATCATCCATTGAGTCCTCCGTACAAATACTCTCGATCCTTTTATTAAATAGACAAGTTACCAAACCTCGCTTGTATTGGGTTGGACAAAAGATATGGAAACTTAAATATTGACTTATCCAAGTAGGTTACGTGTAGATCGACCGTTTTATTGAACTATCATTTCTACGACTTAGGAGTATATCCAAGAATGGCAGACGGTTTTCCTTCTCTTCTTCATGTGTCAGGCTTATGTTGTTTTGTACGTTGTTAAGTCTTTCCACTTCCAGTTTTCATATATACTACTGCCTTAACAAGTAGATGGTGTGATCAGATTGTTCGAAATGATGTTTAGCTCTAATACACCACATAGTGTTCAGATAATCTACGTCTTCTAATTACACTACTGAAATTCATAAAAGAGACTAATTATTTCAAATTCTAGAATAAGATATGTTTATTAATTTTAAAGTTATTATCTTGTAAGGATTATGCAGAGCATTTTGAAATCTTCTTAAGTCTTCTAAAACTGATTTCGCGTTCTATACAAGATACACCAAATATAAGTAATGTAAGTATACCAAAGTGAATGTCAGTGACTCAAGTCCTTCACCTTTGTGTTCATTAGTGTAGAAAAAGAATTCAAGCGGTCACATTAACCAACAAAGTAGTGAAAATATCAAATAACACACACACACACACATAAAGAAAAGAAGAAAGTCAATCGAAATACTCAGGTTGATTCAATTAGAACTGAAGGTATCCCTCAATCTATACTACGTTGATGATAGATGTCAAAAAAGAATCATGAAGATGGATAATTATGTATTACAGTTAATATGAAGTTATAAAAGACTGTAAATTATTGCTGTGAACCTGGATATTTCAATGTAAATGGAAGAATATCCCAACTTCATTTCTTCCTATCAGATTCATGTTCAACGTATATCATCCAGGTATGGATTGAATTTAGCGCTGCGATTTGTAATGATTTTTGAACTTCATTCATTCATGATGATGGTGAGGAGTTTGTTTGGTTACTTTTAGTGTAATGAAATTACATTGATGTAGAGTGTGTGTTGGATTCTTGTCAACAGGATATAACATGAATAGCGCAGATTATTGTTACTAACTAGGAAAAGTCATTTTATACTCTGAAGTCACTGAATATAGTAACCAGTATAAAGCATACTTGTAGTCCTCTTGACAAGATTGTGAAAGTACTAGAGGATCATAGATTGTTTAACGAGTTACTTAACTGAATCTGTGAGCTAAAGATAATGAAGTTAGTATAAAATATCTTTCTCATTTTAGAAAGTTTTTATGCAGAATAAGTAAGGTACAAAGAAACAGTTTAGAAGCTTTCACGCTAACAGTGTCGATTTGACTCCACAGACAATAGAAACCCCTTCATATTTGAATTGACAATCTATATCAGTTAGGAACAATGTTTTCCATAGAATCTTAGAATACAATACCAAAATTTATTCTGGGAAATTTACTCAAAGTGCTCGTAGATAAAGGGATATTTATCGAGATGTATTATACTTCCAAGATTTGTACTGAAGCAGCCTAAATATTAAATACCTTTCGATATTCATAATATTCAGCTTATCTCTTTTTACAGATTTAGAGGATAAGAGATCTTATGGAAGGATTTCATGAATTCGTTAAGCATCACTTCAGTTTATTAGTTGACATTATCAAAATATTAAGCCACTGACCACATCACCTACGGTAACCGACTGTTCAGCATTACTTCCAATGAAAATTGTACAAATACCCTAAAATTCTAGTCTTTATTTCATAGAGTAAATTCTTTAAAAGCTAATATGATTGATGTATTCAACAAAGACATGAGCTCTGTCCTCCTATCTGCATACTCAGCTTCAAGTTCGCATAAACTTTCTCTCTGACATCATGTAGTAGAAACAAAAGTGATGATAATATCAGAATCAGATATCTATTGGAGAAGCATTAACCGAATATAACTGATGGTATTTTTTTTTCCTTTTCATTTCTTCCTCACACATCATCTCCTAATGTTACCCTCACACAACCAACTCGTGGTTTCCCCTTTGGGTTCTACTCGACAGCTTAACCTGGCGCGTGATGTCCCCAGTCGGCCTTCTCAGTGTATGCTCAATCCAATCCATCTCCACTTTATTCCTCTGCATATTTGTTGGGTGATTGGTTCTTGTTTGGTTTGTGGCCCCACCAGAGTTCCTTGTTGCTTATTCTCAACTGATCTTGATCATCGAGTGAGCGAGCATAGGAGGCAGCTGTTGATGAATGTCTGTAGTTTGTTGGAGGTGCTTTTCGTAAAGCGTTGCCAACTCTCTGAACCATCACATAGCAGCACTGACTTGACTGAATTGTGTTGAAAGTCCGCATCTTGTTCTTTGTGCTGAGTGCAGTAGATCTCCATACTGATTTCAGATTAATCAACGTCAGTCTTCCTATCTTTCCGATCTTGGCTTTGACATCCTCACCTGTACTTGTGCCACGTGTAGTTGAAACGATGCTGCCTAGGCAGGTAGGTGAAAGAGGCTATTTTCTTCAGGGTTTCTCCCGTTAATGGTGATTGTTGTTGTTAGTGGTAGTTGGTTGGATATCCTCATCACCGCCGTCTCCTCTACGTTCACTTGAAGTCCTGTTTTCGCTGCCTTTTCTGATAACTTGTTAGTTTTCGCCTACAGATCTTCAAATTTGTGCGACATTAGAGATTACGTGAAGAAATTACATGGACAGGGAAGAAGTTGGGATCATGTTTGAAGATGAATGAAAACCAACTGGGAACCGAAGTCACCACATTACAAACGCTTAGTGTTGATCATAAAGTGTAAACGTCAGTAAAGCTACCACTTGTAAATGATTCAGTTTGAGTATTCAAAATATCTCGAGAAATCGAATTACTTCTGATCAAGTGCCTATCGACCATTGCTAGTTGGAAAAGAATGAAGTCATTTTGTGTGTTGGGGTTACTATATGAGTTGGTGTACTGAAGTTGGTTGCCGCAGCAGTAACACTCAAATACCACCGGCTTTGGTTTGTATGTAACTCAATCAACTTTACAAATAGCTTATGATGAGTTTAATAACAGCGAGAATTGCTACCATACAATACTACTTTATTAGTTGAAGCATAAAGATGGAAACATTCACAGAATTCAGACAGTTCCAGAGAAAAATGTAACTTCATCACACTACAGATTTCTAGTGTAATAAGTAAAAATCATTCAAAACATTATTGTGTTAGACTGATCAGTTTTGTATCAAGGTTTCTCATTGTCAGTTACTAATACCATTATATGTAATCAGAAGAATACACAGAGAAATTAGGTTCTGTATGAAAAGATACGTCTAGGAATAAACGCAACTCTGCCCTACAACCTGAACGATGAAATCAAGTTTGATATTCAGATGCATCAGATATCAGAGTAGAGTGTGGGGTAATGCATCATGATGGGGAATGGTAAAAGGAAATAAATTTCTAAAACAGTCGGTTCATTACAACCATATAGAAGCATTAAACACTGTAGGATGAATGGATGTAATATCAGTAGTTTTCAGAGTTGAGTTTGATGGTTGACGGTATGGTTTTAAGACCGTAAAGATGGTTAATCCTTTCACATCACCTACTAAAATGAACATCATCTTGTCACAGAGATCTGAACATTGGGAAAGTGGATGATGGAAAACCTCTCTTCTGGTTGCACTTACTTAGATAAGTTCATGAATTATGCTATCAGTGCCACAATTCTTGCTGCTATGCACCTGTGATGGCATTGTTCACAGGTTTCAACCCTTCCAACCAATCCGATATTCCTGTATATGACCATTAACTTCCAAAATGTGTCCAGCGTTTTTTGCTTACCATCACCATCTTATACTATAATTACAACTCCTACCGTCTACACTGTCAGTGAATTACTTTCACAGGATTAAGTGTTGTTTTCAGTCACAAAATGTCTCATATAATGCCTATCCTTTCAATTCAACAAAACAGATTTCTACAATTACAAACACATACACTTCAGGATTTTTTAGAAGCACACAAACAAACACACCAGTGACCTTATCTCATTTTCAAAGAAGTGTTTTATGACGATAACACTAACCACAGATTTCATCTTGAAACAGTTAAAATATTATATTTTGCATCTTAAAACACAAATCAACGTTATCACAGTCCCTTGATTTCATAAAACATACCATTGTCGCAACTAGAATGATGACAGAGATTAGGAGATAATACGACAAACGCACAGAAGCATATTAAATCTACTTGAGTGATATACACACAGACAGTATGCACGACTTGATGAGCATTCCTTAAACACTTTTGGTATCAGTGCAACAGAAATATGTAAATGGTCGTTGTTAAGAAGTATATCAGATGATAAGAATGGTGTCATATGTTTAAAACGCAAGTTACAGAGATCTATGTAAAACAAGATCTTGAAGGAAAGATTATGAAGCCTTCTATCGACCTGAATAAACATCTTACAGAAGACTGATAAAAGTTGGGAGCGATTATAGTGTCAACAGTGTGTGAAAAGTGGCCACTGGACTATTATTATTATTCGGTTCTCCCAGTGCACAAAATATTTTCACCATGATAGTTGTTAGTGAAATATCAGAAAAGCAGTGAAATCAGTCTCCAAT